>VWZV01011465.1:646175-719204 GCA_013397155.1 Irena cyanogastra
AAGGAAGGAGGGAAGGAAGGAAGGAGGGAAGGAAGGAAGGAGGGAAGGGAGGAAGGATTTTTCATAGGATACATTTTTCATGTATTATCTAGCTCCCACTTTAGTCAATGGAGAGGCACTGGCACCTCCATGGTGCAGATTGTAGATTTTCACAACTTTTCTGGAGGTTTAGAATCATCAAAGAACCATAGAATGGGGTGGGTTGGAAGGGACCTCAAAGATCATCTTGTTCCACCCTCTGCCAAGGTCAGAGGCACCTTTCACCAGACCAGGTTGCTCAGAGCTCCATCCCACCTGACCTTTAACACTTCCAGAGGTGGGGCATCCACAGCTTCTCAGTGCAACCTGTGTCAGTGTCTCACCAACTTTGTAATAAATAGATTTTCCTATCTATTTCCTATCTAACCTGCCCTCTTTCAGTTTGAAGCCATTCCCCCTTATCTTGTCACCACAAACTCTTGTAAGCAGTCCCTCTTCCTCTTCTCACCAAGCACAGATGTAGTTGGAGCACAGTGGGATGAAATCTGCCCCAGCTGCCTTAGCTGAGGGCCCACATTAGCAGTCCATGGGCTGAAAAGGAATCAAACCCTCCTCTGCCACACCTCTGAGCTTCATGGTCAGAGCTCCAACCTTCAGCCCCATCCAGAAGCCAGCTGCAGAGCAGGTCCCTGGGCCAGCTGCAGAGCAGCACCTGCAGAGCAGAGCCTGGGGTGTTGTGCACCACGGGAGCAGGGCTACTCACTGGGCAGATAAAGGGCTTTCCCAGAAAAGATAACTTCAAGCAGAACATATTTCAGGGTTGATGATTATCATGGCTACTGCTGTACTGAGTCTCTTCTGCTGCATAAAGTGGGGATATTATGCAGTTTTGCAGCCTTTCATTAGCAGTATCCCCCCCAGGCCAGCAAGCCAATGTTCTATTAAAAGACACATGGCAGGTCTAAAGGGTGGTTATCACAAACCACTAGATTTCTTCTGATCCTGTCCAAAATCCTTCTATAAAACTGAAGGTTATTAAAAATCTCATTTAATAAAGCCTGACACTTACAGTTTTTCTTTTTGGCAGAGAGAAGGAGGGAAATTTACATTCCATTATAGCTTCCCTAACATCCCATCATTGGAAATGTTCAAGGCCAGGTTGGATGGGGTTGAGACTGGATGGTCTTCAAGGTCTCTTCCAACCCAAACCATTCTAGGATTCTGTGATCTACAACACCAAAGGAAAAACAGGGAGACCCATAGTGCTTGGTGATCTTTGTCTCGGGGATGCTGATTCAATCTGCATCTTAAAATTAACTTCATTTCTGTAAACTTTCAGAGCACCCGACACAGAAAAAGCCAGAATAACTCTTTTTAAGAGAGACTCTGAAGGAGATGAATCCTCAGGAACCCCAAGGAGGGTTGGGTATCAGGTTTGCATCCAAACCTCAGCCAGTGGAAAAAGGATGACATCCCTGTGATTATGTTTCTCCAGCCCTTTTATTAATTCCTTTGCCACCTGGATGTAAAGTGCTACCTCCTTCCCCTCCAGAGAATTCAGTCATCTGGTTTGTGCACCAGTGGTGATAAAAAATCTGCCATTTAAAGTACAGCTCAGGATGAAGATATTTAAAGGCAGGCAGACAAAGGCAGTTGGTTCTGGGAGGCTGCTAAAGGTCCACAGATGAGGCAGCCTTGAGCTGTGGTGTGAATAATGCTTCAGAGTTTGCTTGCTGGAGATGATTTTTTGAAAGGCTCAAATGCATTTTTTATATGTCCAGGCACCTTCATGCTCCATCCCACTGGCGCACAAGCTGCACCCATTAGGCAGCACTTTGGGGCTACTGGGATTTAAAAATTAATTTCTCATCCAAACCATAACTGAAGAAGATACACGGCCAAATCTCTGCAGCTGACTCCATTTGGCCATTGGATCAGGATGAAATTTGGTCCAGGATGATGAGAGTGGATAAATGTGGAGACTCATAAACTGAGAAAGGCTGTGCCTAAAGTGACACTCTGCTATGGCAAGTCTCATTCAGCACACACTTTCATTAATGGAGAATAGGAAGCAATATGCCTGAAAACTCAAAAAAATGCAGAGTTTCCAGCTTGCATCCGGAGATGTTGGTTATTTCTGCACAATTTCAGCATGTTTAGCAGGGGACAAGTCCTACATCCGAAGGCACACACATGAGAATTTCTTTTAGCACAATTTTAATGAACTGCTCATGTCATCGAGGAAGAAACCAACCAAGCATAAAGGCCAGCAAAGGAACTCTCAGCCAGGGCAGAGCAGCAAAGCCATAACTCACTAAAAAAGGAGCAGCAGACATCAAAGTGAGGATGAGGTGATTTTCCACACACCTGGATGTCACTTCCCTTCCCAGCTCACCATCCGTGTTCCGTGTCAGCAGAAATATGTTGGACCCCCTCAAGTGCAACAGCAAGGACTTGGGAACAGATCCAGTGTGCAGTGAGAGCTCTCAGCAACCTCAGTGATCGTGAGCTCAGGCCCAGTGTGATGGACTATTGGTTTGCTCATTGGGGTTTTGTTTCTCAGGTAAAACTTTTCACCTCCTCGTTCGGCGAGAACAAGTCATTAGGCGTTTTTTTCAGGACCTTGATTTGCTTGTGTGTGAGTTGACAGCCCAGGAGTATTTGCCAAAAGTTGGTAAAGTGCCAAGTTTTCATTAAACCTCTTGTAAACCCCAAACTGCCGTCCTGCGAGGCTGCATCTGGCAGGGAAGCCATCTGTGATTCGTATAGTCCTGCTCCAACAAAACGACAACAGTGTGAAAAACTCTTTTCTCTGGTCGGCAGTGAACTGTAAAAGTAACATTAGTAATAGCTTCTGCAGGCTCAGTAATGACATAATTGACATTGGCTGAAAGCAAAAGCCCCAGCAGCGAGGTCTTGCCAAGGCTCTGAGTTGATTCATATCATCCTTCAAAAATACAGGTCATAGTCAAGAGCCCTCTTGGACGCTGCTTCTCACGTGAGTGGTGAGGCTGCTCCTCCTGAGCAGAGGCTGCAGCACAATCTCACAGAGCAGGAGCCTCCTGACCCCAGCCCTGGCAAAAAAAACTCACAAAAAACTCAAATAAGTGCTGCTCTGCTTGACCGAAGCCATTTACTTGATCCATAAACAAGGTCTGTATTTGCAATTGTTTAAAAACCTGCAGCTTCACAGCGAAGTGCACATTGCACCCAGTAATCTCTTATATCTATAGCAACATGACCTGGTGCATTTTATTTAATGCAGAGCCCTAGAAAGGAGACTGGGCTCCAAGCCATCTGCACATATGTTTCTTGGATGCCTGATATTTTCATTTTGCTTCAGATGAGCTGCACTGTTAGGGGGCTCCCATTTATAGCATCCGGGATTTTTTTCCAGTATATGTTGTGCTCACCCTGTCTGCAAACCTCTCTTTTGCCCTCAACCTCCTTCACCCCCATGACTCAAAAAATACAAACCCCAGCAGATGTTCATTAAAAAAAAAGAGAGAGAGAGAGACAAAAAACACTGATTTGCTCAAATCTCTTGCTAAAGAAACCATTCCCCAGCTCCTTTTGTATTTAAAAGCTTGAGGCCCCTGTTTTGGAGAAATCCTAGAAATACAATTTAAAGACCTCGGTGGGACCGTGCAGCACTGAGAGACTGTGTGCTTACTGATGGGAAATGTTTAGAAAAACAACACCTAATGCCACCAAGGCTTCCATTTGCACCTCTGCTATTCTACACCTTTCACGGAGCGCCTGGCTTCCAAAGCAGGAGCTTTTCCTGCATTATTTAGACAAGTAAGTGACAAAAAACACTGGGCTGTAGCCTGAACTCTTTACTAAAGCTTTAGACCTTCCTGATTCGGGCAGCAAATAAATGGGGGTTTAACCAGCTGAGGGAAGGCCAAAAGAAGATGAGAAAGGAAGAAAGAGAACAAAGGACTATAGGGTAGCACAGACTGAGTGCCTGATTCTGACCCTCCCCTGCAGCAGCAGTGAATCCACATTTGTGGAGATCAGAGGTGGCTCTGTGCTGAGTGATGGGCTGCAGGAGAGGGGCAAAACACCACTGATAACATCATTTTTGTTTTGGAACCTATCAGGGCCAAGGGGCCAAATCCAGAGCTGGTGTCAAGGGGTGCTCCTCTCTCAAATTCCCTCCTGCTTGGCATGCCTGGGAGTTTGATGTGGGAAAAGATGTAAAAATCAAAGCCCACACCTGAGCTGAGGTGTGGTGGGCTGGCTGGGCTAGGAGGTGATATTAATGAGGGCTGGGCTGGCTGGTGAGACATCTCACTGTGCTGCTTGCTGTCCTCGTGAGGTCACTTCTGCTCCCTCTCTTTGTCCCTGTGCTTTTAAGACTTCCAGGGCCAGGCTAGAAAAGGGATTTATTTTTCCTGCAGCTCCCTCCTCCTGCCAGCCCTGATGCCAGAGGCAGAGCCCACACAGACTGCCAGACTGTGTCGAGCCCAGGGCTGGGATGCTGGGAACAGACTCCAACCATGCCCTTCTATGGCTGCAGCATCCACTGGCTCTTCCCTTTGGCGTGGCTGGCAGTTCCCAGGGGCCGTGGTCTCTTTTTTGTCCCACACTGACTCCTCTGCAGGAGCCCTCGGGGTCTGTCCATGGCCAGCTCCTTGGGTGGGAGGCAGGGAATTCACAATCCTGCCAGGGCAGCACTGCTCCTCAAAGGGAAGGTCATGGTCCCTTGTCAACACCAAGGAGGGTTGTGCAAGCCCAGCGTGAGGCAGGGAGGTGTCCCCAGCATGGATTTGTCACACGGCTATGCTGGGACAATAGAGCAGAAATGGTGCCTTCCAAAAATAAAGCCATCCTCTCCCCCAGCCAGGCTTGAAAGGCTCCAGCAGCTCCTGTGCTGCTGGCTCTGTTGGCCATGTCTCTGCTGCTGAGGAGGGACCAGAGGCACCAGGAATGCCAGACATTCTCCATGTGACAGGGACAGCCCAAGGACAGCATTTCTCGGTGTGCCCAGGAGAGCCCAGTGCTTTGGGACTGGCCAGATTTCCTCAGGCAGAGGGGACTTGAGGCTGGCTGTCCCAGAGCTGCCTTCCTGGTACACAGCAGACCTTCCTGAGGCTTTCAGCTCCATGGCACCCTGCAAACCATTCCCAAAGCCATTCCCACAGGCTGGCTGAGCAGTGACTCACTGGCCTCGCTCAAGTGGGGTCACAGCTGATTGCAGAAGGGAAAATGTGTAATGCAGGCAGGGAAACAGGCAACATGAACAGAAACCTGGTCAAGGGTGGTCACTTCCTCCATTTGTATGAGGATTCAGGAAGTCCATTACAAAGCACTCCATCACTGTCACTTAATTCCAGCTAGATTACAGAAGATTAATAGTTCTGCTCCTTCTCCCCCCTGCCTGCATGTGCAGAGGGTGGTGTTACCAGCCCCTCTGTGCGTGCCAGGTAGAGTTTCCCAGGACTTTGAGGAGCTCTTTTACTTTCTAATTCCCTAATAATCTGAGCCAAATCATCCCAGGAGCCATCAGTGTCCAGAGGAGACTCAGGGTGGGAACAGCAGACGAGCAGGGACGTGTCTTTGGGCAGCAGGGATGAGGCTGTGATGCCTTGGTGTGCCCTGGCTGTGCTGCCTGGAGCAGAGACCCTCTTTCACTGTGCTGTCCCTCAAGCTGGTGTCAGTGTCACTGCACACCATGAGAAACTCTGGGATACAGCACTGAGGGGATGAGCAAGGCCATTAAATGCTGCATTCCTGCCTTTGTCCCTGGCCTCATGGTCCTGAGGAACCCAACCTGATCCCCAGATGATTTACAGCTCCTTCTTTTGCTTTTTTTTAAAACCTTTTCTCATGTAACCTGACTTTGATGTGAATGAGCACTGAGTAGGGAAGTGATGTGAGCAACCACAAGCAAAAATGAATATTTGCCAGTGTCTTACACTTCCTCCACCTATTTTACACACCCTGGACCCAAGCACCAGGTGGACTGGTGTAATTAGCTGAGCCTGGTGTTACTATTTACATGGCCCCCATAATTTCAGCAGCTCCTCCACTTTCCACTAGGAATATGATGCACGTGGCCACTCACCATGGAAAATTTGGGATGGTCTGTGTGGGGTGTTGGTCCACAACAGGGAGGCAGGGCTGACCCAAAGTTCCTCAGCAACATCTGCTCCTGGAGAAGCTCTACCATAAGTTCATCCCTCCAAATGAGGCTTTGGGAAGAGAAAAAAATCAGTGAATAGATTCAAATCTGGTGAGTAGTTCCTGTGAAAAGAGAGAGCCCTGGAAAGCATCTCTACTTTTATATCATTGTTTCTTAAATGCAAAGGTTGGCCATGGAAATGCTGTTTCATTTTGTTGTTTTTTTCTGAGTGTTCACCTGTTTCAGATCTGCTTTTCATCATGCTTCAGTTTCAAAAATTAACTTGAACCAAAGGAGGAGGTTATCCAAAAAGATTATACGGCCCCCAAATGAAGGCAAAAGTCTTATCTCGTGTCTAGCCAAAAATTTCATTTTGATCCACTAATGAAAGTTTCTAGGATTGTTTCTTCCATTTCAGTCCTAAAACGAGTAAGGTATTATCACTGGGCTAGACACAAACTAATAGTCCCTCCCCAGCAGGACTGTAAGAACTACAGGGGAAGAAACATAAGACAAAGTGATTAATTATGAGTATAATTGTCAATATTGCTGCTGCAATAGCTTTTTACACTGACAAATCCTGGTGGTAAAGGTGGTAGGACCTCCCTGACCTGGGATCCAGTGGCATGGACCTATTTTCCTTCAGGGAATGTGACTGGGCATGCCAGAATAGCTGGTGACTCCTCTACTCCCTCTGCTTGGCTCCTTCACAGGACAGCAAGCAGACAGATAATGAAAAAAAGGGTTGGGGAGCTGGGAGAGCAGAATGTCAGACCAAATATCTTGGACAGAAATGTGCAGGTTGTTCTGATCAACTCCTCTGAGAAATTGTCTGCTGAAAGACTTGGGCGCTTCTGTACCTCATAGTTCACACATCATAATTTATGTGCCTTGTCCAGCATTTTTTCCCCTGTTGTAATGGTATAAAGGGTCTTTAGTTCACTGGTGGATCTGGGTTCTGTGGTCACAGAAAATGCAAGGATAAGCCCTGTGCCTTAACAGAAGAAAAGCATGGTCCTCGAGGCATTTTTCCCATATGATTCTTCAGGGCTGGCCCTCAGTTCACTAAAACTTAGTTCACTGGCCAAAAAAACCCCCACAAAGGCTGGTTTCTTTCTTCTTCCAGAGTTTCTTACTCCACTAAGGCCGTGTTATTATTTTAAACTTAACGGGAATTTAATCAGAAAGGAGTGACGCAGCGACTAGTCACCAGCTGAGCTCTGCAGAGCTCTGAGGGATGGGGCCAAGCCCCAGCCCAGCCTGCCAGGGCTCTCTTTTGGGTTTGGAAATCATTCCTGCTGCCTCCCGCGGATGCTCCGTGCTCGTGGCAGCTGACTGAATGAAAACCCTTCACCTGCTGTGGCTCTCGCTCAGCTTCCCTCCCTGCCAAGTCCTGGCCTTGCTGGTAGCAGCCTGAAAAGGCCCAAAGTGTCTCAAAACTGCGGCAGATGTTTTGTTTTAACAGGGGTGGAGGAGAGGGGGAGGAAAGGGAATCGGTGACAGGCAGTGAAGAAGAAAGGTGGGAGGAAAAATAGCAAAATGGAACCGTCTCATCTGCCTTCATCCCTCCATTAGCTGCCACAGCAAGCAAGGGTGGTTCAGACTGGTTTATCTCCAAGGGATGCTGTGCTGCTGAATGGAAAACAAGCTGGAGGTGTTCACTGAGTGCTTCCCACTGAATTAGAGCACTCAAACAAAAAAAAAAAAAAAATCCAGAAAAGCCAGGAAGGTCCCAAAATTTGACCCCGAACTAAACTCTGACCCGTTTTGTGCCTTATTAATATAATCTCAATTTTCTATCCTGTTCTCATGCCTCTGAGTTCAGCCTGAGATTTTGTTTTAAATGTCTCTGAAATATGCAGTTGTTCAGGTCAAGGGTTTTGCTTTGGCACTCAATTAACTATTCCTGGCTGTTCCTGTGCTACGGGAGGTCTGAGAGTATTTCCAGGTTTATCAGCAGCTTTTATTCTGCAAGTTGCTCCTCTAACCCTGCATTTTTGTGTGTGTTGCTGATAACCCATGTCTGAAATAATGGTGTGACTCTGTGCCTCGTTGGGATCCACCTGGGTGTGGAAAAAAGGATTTGCCAGAGGGATGTAATTTTGCCACCTCTGTTCCTACCGAGGAGACTTCAGAGTTCTTGAAGATCTTTAGATGTAATGAAGCAAATCCTCAGTGAAATATCAGTGAGATTCAGACCCCAAGTCCTGCAGTGGGGATTATTTTTGTCAAGCATTTTCCCCCTCTCTTCTCATATTCTGCATTTCTCTGCTGTCTTTAAAGCAAAACCCAGGCTGCTTCTTCTCCCCCAACCCCACCAACAATCTCTGAAGGTGTCCTCTGTTTTTTCTTCAGCTGTGACACTGCCAAGCCAACAGCAACATCAAAGAAATCTGCAGAGCTTCCCGAGTTAGTAGCAGTGGAAAGGAAAGGTGGGATGCCAAGGTTGCTGTGCTACAGTAGGAAAGCAGGAAAGTTTTCTCCATCTGGTTTAAAGGAACTGGAGAAATACAGCTAATACAGGCACCAAAAAGCACTTCCAAGAGATCCCCAGCTCACAGGACTCTTTCAGTAGCCACATTGATTGTGGAATTTTTTAAACAGAAAACAGGGATGCAGCCTTCTCGTTCTGGTGCAGAAGAAGAAAGTTGCTGTTGAGAAACCCCACCTGCTTTCCATTTTTAGGGCATTTTTCCATTCTTGGGAAAGACTGTGGACAATTGTCTAACTATATAAAAGATGTTTTATTTCCCTTTGATTCGAAAAAAAATGATATGCGGGATTTGCAACTGTTCTGAGGACAAAATGTGTGACAAGAATGAATGGCTCTTTTTTTTTTCATTAATATGTATGTCTTTGAGCTAAGCTTTTAGTGGAAAAACTGCTCTAGAGAAGCCTAAATGTGACTTGAAGTCTGATCCTCTGCTAACTTGGCAAATACCTGAGGATGAAGTATGGAGAAGAGCTAACCTATAAAGTACCCTGTATTTTAACAGCCTGTTTCTCCATTAAGAATTTTTAGACATCAATAGAACGAATTGTCCTGTATTGTATGTTACATGTCTGTGTGCTGTAAAAACATTAAAGGTTTTGTCAGCTTTCTACCTTAACCCTTAAAGACGTTCCTGTGTCTGGTGCTCCAACAAAGTCCTTGTCCTCAGGCTTTTTTTGAGAGCTGCTGTTGATTTTATGGCTGTGCAGCCACATCATGGCTTGTTTTCACCCTCGAGGAGATCCAGATGCTGCTGGTGGATTTATTACCATTCCTGTTGTTATTTGCTTGGGAGCTCCTCCATGGACCACGATACTCTCAGATGAAGGGATAAATAGGAGACATCTTCTGATGTGTCAGAAGGTGTTCAGGCTACAGAATCTGAAGAGATTCTGTAATTCCAGCCTCAGCAGGGCAGGTTCTGCAGGACAGGGACACTCTGTGAGGGTGAGCTCCAGATGGGTGTTGCTCAGCTCGTGTCTCTCTCTGTTGACAAGAACTGGTTGCTCTGACCAGACTTTGAACCTTCTCTCCAGGCTTTTTGGCGCCATCTTCACTCCTTCCTGCTTTGTTCTGGGACAGGGTGACTCCCTGTGTGTCCTGCCTGACCCGGGAAGCTCTGATAGCCCCACCAGCAGCTCCCACCTACACAGTGTTCATGCTGTCCTGGTTGTTTCCTGCACGCCTGACCTTGAGATAACCACTGTCCACTCCTTCCACGGGTACAGCCTCTCCAGCAGGTTCCCACCAGGCAGGGACAGCACCAATCTGTAGTGGACTAATTGTCCATGTCCTCACCTTCATCCACAATAAATGCAAGGGAACTCCAGTTTCACTGAGTCGTGAGAACCCCCAAGTCCCATTCATCACTGTTACCCCGGGATGACATTTGTGCAGGGCTGCCACACTGGACAACACCTCCAGCTCAATCCTGCAAAGATATATGTCTGTTTCCCCTGAAATACCTATTTTTTTATTATGGTTTCATGGTGGCCCTGCCTGCAAATAGAACCAAAGTAAGAAACTCCTTCCTGCCCTTTCCTGGGGCCGAGGGCTTGCCAGTTCTCCCAACGGCATGTTGGGCTGTGGAGAAATTGCCCCTGCTGAAATTAATTCTTTCTCCCTCTAAAATATTGTTTATAGCCCAGATCACCTCCAAGATCTGACTCACACCTTGGCTGTGCAGTTTGGGCAAGGGGGATGGTGGAGCAACACCATTGTGAAGATGCAGAAGGTGTTTCAGCTGTTCTTGTGTTACAACAAATTACTCACTTTAATGATTCAATCAGTCACAACCTGCTGGGGGGAGCACAAGAGCACTTGGCTGGTCTAACCACCAACCCCACAGTCCTCAGGCTTCAGCTGTGGACCACCAGGGCCGTGAGACGTGGAGAGGAGGGCTGTGAAATGATTGACGACTTTCCTCCCCATGGTGGACAACCAAACACAAAATCCTCGCCAGGTATTAGTTCTCAAGAGTGCAGGGAAAAAAAACCAACCAACCAGTAAAACAGTGCAGCAAGTGAGCATGCATCCTAGCTGTATTTTTCTAGTTTTCTTAACAGAAAATTAAAAAAAAAAAAAAGTGATGGCGCATGGATGGTGGACTCGGGGTGCTCCTCAAAAAAAAAAGGCTCTGTGGACTTCAGTTAAAAAAAAAAACATTGAGGCAAACTGAAGAACTCCAATATTTATGCCAAGCTTTTAATAAGCAGGGGTAGCAGCTGCAGGACTAACCAGGAAATCACCGAGGAGCCGGGGCCTGGCCAGCTTGAGGAAGGTGTTTGTGAGGAACTGGTGACTGAGCCCGGGATGTAGGTGGTCCCTTCCAGCCCTGCGTGCCTGGGAGTGGCCGTGCCTCCCTCCCAAGCCGTCGGCAGGGATGTACTTACGTTCCCTGCCATGGGATGTGCGGCAGCTCTGCTGGAACCAGCAGGTTTTGCACCTGGAAGTCCCACAGGTGACTCCCACACAGTTCTGAAGGGATCACCCAAGCACTGAGATGGTGACAGAGCCAGCAAGGGCTGCAGACTTACCCATGGGGAGGAATCCACCACCACAGCACCCCAACAACTCACATCCTCCTCTCCCTTGCCCCTTCTTTTTAGTGTTTTACTCTTGAACACCAGGAAATCTCGCTGTCTGCTAAGGGAGCGCTCAGCAGAAGAATAAACAGGTCCTCCTTTCTCTCTCTTTGTGTTCCAGCATGGGAGTTCACATCCTCTGCCTCTTCCTCTCCACTCCTGGCCCTCTGGAAGAGCAAAGCACACCCCAGGGACAGCACAACAAACAGCTCTGAGGAGAACAAAGAGCCCTTCAGCCCTCTGAAAAGCTTGTCCTGGAAAAGGGAGCCGATCCCAAGGCAGTGCCGGTGCGGGGATTAAAAAAGCACCAGGAAAGTAGAACAAAAGCAAAGATAACCAGGCTTCAGTGGTCCTCTCGTGCATGTCTTGGGCTTCATGCCTACGTGGGTTTCCATACTTGTTTTGCCAGAAGGGAAACATGAGCCTTGTTTATAAAAATCACAGGCTTGCATCCTAGTTTAATCCCTACCCTTTGAACAGCAGCCTAAGCCTAGGAATTGCTTTGTGGGCCTTGAAAGGGGTGAGCAATTGAAGATTTTCTCACTTAGCTGCTATCTGCTTTTGTCTCCCTGGGATTCCAGAGAAAGGTGAGAGCTCTGCAAAGAGCCGCAGGACTCTCTGATTGCATCATTCCCATCCTAGCATCCAAAACCAGGCTCCTTTTCCTGTGCCCTTCATGCTCCCAGGGCCGAGAGCCTTGCACCTACTTCTGGTGCTTGCCCTTGTACTTGTACCTCTTGTAGTTTCCCTTGTAACTACCTCTTGTAGTTATTTTTTGTAATTGCTTTGGGTTGTCCTTGTACTTGCAGCTCTTGCTGGCTGTAGACAGATTATATGATGCCTATGATAAATATATTTATGTCTAAATGCCTAAACCATGCAGTGTAAATATATCTGTGTATGTTATATACATATATTTATATTAGATAAACATCTAACTCTTCCATTCATTCACAATGAGTGTTTTGGGCATGTAGAACATACACAGTGGCAGACAGAAATTCAACCCAAAAAAGAACTGTCTTTGCAATACCATAGAATTTCACAGGAAAAGCACAAATTGGGAAGGTGCTGCCCATAGGGATGTCCTTGTCATATCCTGGGCAAACACAACTGTTCCAGGCAGAAGAGAAGATGAAGGACTGTGTGGACTATTGGCCTTTTATCCTGAGGATAAACAATGCCAAATTGGGTTATTTTTTAATAGCTGAGATGTTAAGGACAAGGTGTGAGCGTTCAAATTCTTCATTTGCATTTAATCTCTAGATATCAGAAGGCAATGTAAATTAGCACCATATTATGCCTGGGATGGGAGTCCTCACCCAGGAACTTTGCTCTGGTACCCACCAACAGGAGTCCATCCCAGGCTTAAGGAGAGACAAGACCATTAAAATCCATCAAAACTCCCAAATGACAGAAATTGGGTGCTGTAGTATTGATCATTAGCCTTCTCCCAGGCAAAACTCCTGCTGGGAGCAGCCAAAGGTTTGCCCAATCTTGTACTGCTGCATCAGAGCACCCAGTACAGAAGACTCAGACCAGACAATTGCAGAAATGTGAATTTTCTTGCCCTGGATCTGTTATTACAGCTCTCGTGATTCATTGAGCGATTCCATCAGAGCCTGTAAATAACTCCCCCCCCACCATTATTACCCTAATAATTCTCCTGAGATTGAAAATGTGTTTATTTTTACTCAGAGATTGTAAAACCACAGGAATAAAACAAGTTTAGGCTGCCAGCACTTTATTTAATTTCTCGTTCTCTTGCTGAAGCTCTGAGAATAACTTCTGTTTCCTGCCCAAGAAGGAAACAGTGTTTTCCTTGACTTATGTAAATACGACTTCCCCGCTCGTACATTTTCCCACTGCTGGAAATAGGCAGGAACCTTCCCAGTGCCTGAAGTTTGCAGCCCATGTGGAAGATTTTGCTCTCCACCCAGTTCACCCCAGGCTGGCTTGGGAGGGGGTTGGAGTTTCCTGGGATGGAGGTTAAATCCTGATGGATTTTGACCTCAAGGCAACGCTTCTGCATGTTCTTTTATTTTTTTTTCTTCTATGATTTAAGTCACTCGGCCAAACGTATAATCAAGACTTCCCTTACCAAGGAGGGCTGCAGCAAGAACAGAGGGAGTAAAATATAGGCTTGGCATGTAATGGGAGCGTGTGAATGTGGGATGGGAAGTGCAAAGGGAAGGACAGGGAGGCAGGGACACGGTGCAAAAGCTGCGCGGACATCGGGAGCCATTCCTCTGGCATGTGTATAATCAGAGGATAATACCCAGTTGGGAGAACGTGGGGCAGCATTTCCAACAAAGGAGACAGCCAGTGCCTGGAGCTCCTCTGCATATTTATTACATCACCATAATGATATAGAGAAATAAAAGAGAGGCAGAGGTTGGCGTTATGAGCGTGTGAGCGTCGCTGCTCCTCTTGGAGCTGCTGGGAACGTGCCTGGCTCAGCTGGACTTTGGAGAGGACACCAGTGAATTGCTGAGGGGTTGGGAAAGCATGCCTGGAAAAAGATGTTTGAAAACCTGGCTGGGGTGAGCATCTCAGACCCACTGAGTGCCCTGAGGCGGGCAAGAGGTGTCTGCATCACAGCTGGATGGTGCTCGCAGAAGGGAAAGGGATGCGGGCGGCAAACCAGCCTTTCCCTGAGCCATCAGAAATGGTGCCGGGGCTGGAAGCTGGAGCCAGATAAAATCAGTGCAAATGGGAGGTGAAAATGTCAAAGTCTGACCCCTTCCAATGTAAAGACTGCTCAGGGAAGCAAAATGCTTCTGGGGGCGTTTAGGCTGGGGCTTTTCCTCCAAGACATACTCTAATGCAATCAGGGAATTACAGGCTTGATGCAAAGATTATACAATTTAATTATCTAGCCTGTCTTATGCAAGAGACCAGGGAAGATAACATTTCTGCCAGACCTTTAATCAATGATGTGGCCATTGCAAAAGCACTGAATGATTTGGGGCTCCCTCGGTTTTCAGGGGTCCTGCTGCAGGAAGCCTGAATTTCCCAGGGGAGGGAATAGCTTCTTTTGGGAAATCCAGCATCTCCCAAGGTTTCTCCCTCTATCTGCCCAGATGTAAGGCCACTGAAAATTGCTGTTTACTTCTGAAAATGATGTTCTCATCATTGCACCAAAATATGAACTCCAGATCTAAAAAACTTAAGCCCCTAGGAACCCTTAAATCTCCACTTTTTTATATAAAGACAATGACTTTCCTATAGTTTGGCTCTTCCATCCAAAGATTTCCCAGAGTGCTCTGTCCATAAATGAATCTTTCCACCTGAGGAAGACATCTATCAGCTTCTCCACCAGGGCCATTTCTCTTCTCACTGTACTCCCAGCCATCTTGCTCTTCTTTATCTACTTATCTTTTTTTTTTAACCTTTCCTTTCTATTACTGCTGAGGTGATGGCAATTCCCTGTAACAATATAATCCCATGTAATTTATCACGGTAAGTCTGTGCAATGGAGTCCCTGTTAACTCGAAAGAAAAATTTACAGGCAAGAAAAATCAGTGTAAGCCACAGAGAACTTGCATAGCAAAAGGGCTGCTGGGGAAAAGCTCGCCTGCTGCTGATAATCAGGGCAATGTATCGCTGCTGTGGTCTACTCATAACCCTTGAAATGAGGTTTTAATTCCTGAAGTCTTGCACAAACAAAGAGTTGCAGAGAAAGAGAGAGAGAGAGACTGGGGAGGGGGAGAGGAGCAGTGACCTTTGCAAGTGAACTCGTAAGGAAACAACAACGTGCCTCAGCCTTAGCCTGATTTTTTTTTGGTTTTTTTTTTCCTCAGAATGAATTTGGCTGTTGGAAACCCAGAAGCACTGGCTGTCAGACACCAGCCAGATCCTGCGTGCTTTGTTATTCCGGTGTTTGATCCCAGATGAGGCCAAGTCACACTCAGATTTTAGATATGACAATTGGGTCTGGGTCCTGATTGCTCTGGACTGTATTTCTGGCTGGCACCCCAGAAAAATAGAAGGAGGGGGCCGAGGTGATGAGTAGGTTTAATCACTGGAGTAAACCTCATCTACTTTGAGCCTGACATCCTTATGCACACATCACTTTCTGTGCAAGATCAACTTTGTCCAGAAAAGTACAGATTAAGTCACCCAGAAGGAAGAACAATGAGGAATGAGGCCAGTTATCCCATGTATTATGTGTATGATATATGTCATATACCATTCATGCAGTATAATGATGACCACTTTTCTTTTTAATGGTGATGATTCACGAAAACATAGTTTTACAACCCCAATGATTTCCCAACCTCTCTGTATCTTCTTCAGCTCCTTCCTGTGTTTCCCTCTTGCTCAGAAAAATGTGCAAAACTGTGGCAGGCTGAGGCTCCTATCTGGGGGTTGTTTTCCCATCATTTTGCTTTTGCCATCTTCCAAAAAGCCATTTATGTCTCCCTTGCTCCCTTTTGTCTGGGCTGCCTGTCATAAGCACTGTTGCCCAACAATCCCCCCACCTCCTGAGCAGAAACCACCGTTTGCCACTATCATTTTGGTGTGAAATCCCACACTTCTGGGAGCAAACAACAAAAAACACCCAAGTTGCAGTCTCTGGCTCCAAACTTTTTCCCCCTCTCTCAGCTCCCTGACTCCACAGAGAGCACTCCCATTTCAGCCCTTGCTGGAGCTCCTCGGGGTAAGATTGCAAGAGCCAGGGAAAGACACATGTTTCCCATTACATGCCTAAGTCTTTGCAGAGTCCTGGTGACAAGAGATCTTACAAAATAGCACTCGGTGGAAAGGGGCCGCAGGTGGGGGAGGGACTCGCTGCTTGCAGGGGCAGATTCACAGGAACCCCATTATGGGTAAAATTGGAGGGATGGAGAGAGGATAATAGAAATAAAAAATGACAGGGGATTATTTTAGCAGAAATAAACAAAAATAATTGACTTAATAAAATGCTCTCCCAAGGTGGTCAGGTCTGGGGATATGTTGTTCACAGCATTTATTCAAATGTGTGCTATGTCATGGCAAGAAAAGAAAACACCCAACACCTCTGTTTATATAAATGACTTGATTTAACCCCAAAGTCATCCTCGGCACTGCTCTCACACACCACTGTCCTGCTCCCCTACCCCTCCTGGAAGCCTGCCCCCTTTCCAGGGTTGTGTTACAATCCCATTTGTTTCTCCCTGTAAAACTGGCTCATTACGTGGCTCTTCCCATCCCTGCTGTTCTGATAGAGTACTCAATTTCACATTTGCTTATGACACACCACGATCCAAGCAATATGAATATTGTGGCTGGTCTGGTGTTAATCATCTGGGTCCTGGCTAATGGGAGAGCAACAGAAACTGCACTGCAGGTTATTCATAGCATCAGTTTCACTAATTTTTGCCGACATCCGTGTTTGAATGACATATTTATTGGAACTTCTTCTGCCGTCAAAGAGAGTTATTGTGGGCATGGGCAAAATGCATTCAGCCATTATATTCAGCAAACTGTGGTTAAATGCCAGACTCGGGCTGAGCTGGGTTTGAAAAGCCTATCTATAAAATCTCCTTCACGTGTCACCAGGACAGGCTGACTAAAGAGTTTACCAGCTTAATATATTAGCCTAATACATTAGCTCTTAGCCTAATATTAAAATAACAATAACTGCCAGAGGTACAAACGTTGCGGCCAAGCGGAGAGTGCTTGGAAAACGCAGCCCTGGAAGGGAGCGGGTCATCAGCCAAGAGAAATAAATTACCTTCAGCTCCCAGCACACCAGCTGTGTCTATATCAGCTTAAACTTACGCTGTCCACAGGCTGGTTTTATCTCCTTGGAAGCGGAGGAGGGCTGGCGGCGCTTGGCTGGCGGGGGCTTCTCTTTGCAGCCTCCTCTGGGGATGGCAATCACCTGCCAGGTGAGGAAGATTTGTCCTCCCTCCCGGGTCTGCCAGTCCTATCTCCCATGAAAATCTGGCTCCTCTTCTCTCTTCTGCCTCCATATCAGATTCTAGAGGAGTTGGTGGCTGCTTTGCGTGACACTGTGCTCTCCTCCAGTTCTGGCACTGGTTCCCTGGGCAGCTGCTGATGCTCCTGAGATGGAATACGAGGAATATTCTTTAGGGAACTGAAATCAATGCAAAGATCTTTCTCTTTGCTAGTTCCTACAGCCTAGATCTGGTATTTAGATGGGCTTCATCGACAAAGGCGCTTTCCCACCGAGATGGTTTTACTCGGCACATTAACACCTCCATGCCAGATCCTCCTCCACTGGGGGCAGCTCAGGATGGGGTTTGATTCCTCTCCCTGCCCATGGAAAGCAGAAAACAACGCACACTTCAGCTACGCTGGGGACGTGAAACTTGGCAAAGGTTGCACAAAACTCGGTGGAGACACAAATCTGTCCTGGGAGCTGCCAGCAAGCCCAGCCCCAGCGCCCCAAAAATCGCTGCTCCGCCTCGCCATGAAACGCTCTGCTGCTTCTGCAGGACACGAGGGGGTTCTGCCCCCAGGTCAGGGTTTTGTTTGGAGTTTGTGAGTCTGCAACTGTTTGCTTTGCAGTGGGTTAGCTGTTTTTTGGGGGGAAAAGGAAATCAGACCAATGCAAAGCACAGAGCTCTACGGAGGTAATTTGGCTTTTGTTGGGAACCTGCCTCTCCTCAAATGCAAAACTGAAGGAATAGAAACCAACTTAGAAGAATTAAAGTTGCAAAGTGCCAGGCTTTTTCTTGTCCATAATTTCTCTCTTTGTCTCCTCTTTTCTGGGGGAATACCCTCTTCCAGTGAAGGAGGCCAGGACAATAATAGCAATAAAGCTTTCACAGAGTTGATTCAGACAAATAAATGACACGTAGACTTGCAAAATTGAGAAATTACTTCTTTCCATCTTTGAGATCTCAGTCCATTGCTGACACCAAATGTGAATCGAAAACTGAAATAACTCTTGCTGAGGATATTTTTGTCAGAACTTTGTTCAACTACAGGCAAAAGCCCAGAGATGGCTGCATGCAAAATATAAATGCCTTTATGCATTATAAACAACTCCAGATCAAGTATTGAAGAATTGCTCAGAAAGAATCAAAAGCAGTTTTTTTGGTAGTTGTGTGGGCTTTTTTCTCCCCCAAGAACACAACATTTTCTTATTTTAAAAAATTGCTATTTTCCCCAGACCTCAAATTTGAAATGAGACTGGAGCTCTGATTAAAAGTGATGTGAAAGGAAAATGTTCAATTGGATAATGCACTATTAATGTTTTTCTTAAGAGTGTAATGCAAGGGACATTTTTACAGGCATGTCTTTTTGGGTTTTACTCCCTTTTTTCCAACTCTATTGTTAGAGGGAGTGACAGCAGAAAGAGGCTGTGCAAGGCTTAAATATGGACAGGAAATTTCCCACATGAGGACAGGCAGAAAAATTTGCTGAGGCATCAGAACGTAGCCCTGCTCTCCGGGAAGTGGATGTGAGACCAACACCTTCCAAAGCTTCCAGAAAGGAAGAAAGCTCCTCGTGTCTTGTCCCACAACTGCTCACGATCCAAACACTGAGGGATCATATAATCTAAAATACCTTTTTTTTTTTTTTTGGTAGCAATAGCTAAAGCAGGAATGAAGTTATTTTGGCTGGATGAACCAGCCTTTTGTGAGCAGCCCAGACCAGCTGCACCAATCTGGGTGAGACCATGACCAGAAGTTTTGTCAAGGATGGGGAGATTTGGCCATGAATTCTGACATAGGTCTTGGGGTTCCCACACCTCCATCAAAGGCCTTTGTGGCCAAATACACACATTTTTGGACCACAAAGCAGCTTGTGGTGCCAAGAAACCTTTCTTCAGGGAAGGTCGGTTAGAAAGAGCTGGTTGTCATGAAACGTTTCTTTTGGAAGGAAACAAGAACAAATAAAGGACAAAGCTGAAGCAGTCAATCCAGGACTTCCCATTTGTCTTCTCACCACTAGATTTTGAGCAGTCCATGCTAATCCACTTGAAAGAGTGGGTCAGCAGCTATGGCTTCTGCTTTGAATGTGGTCCCACAGAGCTCCTAATTGCTGCCAGCCCCCTCACCTGACCCCGAGTTTGGGACAAACGTGTTTACCTTCCCTGCACCTCATTTTCCCTGCTGCTAATAAAGGGAAGCAATGGCTGCTGCCTGCTTTGATGAAGTCTCCTGTGATCTGCTAGTGAAAAATACAGTGTAAATGCAAGGAATGTAATTATTATTATCACCAAAGAAGCTGCCTGCTGACCTCAGAGCTGATTTATAGATTCATAATTGGTTTAGATCAAAATGGTGATGAGGCAACAAGGCTAAACAAGCCACTGCATTCTTGCTATGCCCAATCCAGTCTTGGGGGACAGAAAATACTGCTGCTAACCCATGTTTCAGGACACTATGACACCTTCACAGTCTTCTGAGCTCCAGGTGCCCCAGTGATGCTGGGATTTGGAAATTCCCAGTCGATACTCACTGTGTCACACAAGCCAGGTCAGTTTTCAATCTGTGTTTTGTCACAAGGAACTGTGTGCAGACCTCAGGAATCAGAACCCAGTGCTATTTGACATTTCCAGAGAGAGGCTGTGGATAACAGCAGTGAAGAGCCCCTGCCAGCCTCAACAACAGCTGCTGTTTAATATTATATAATCACTTTTTGCTGCCCTGGAAAATGGAGGGTGAGGATTCAGAGGCTGCATCCAGTTAAAATTACAGGAGAAACCCTCACAGACTGAAAGCCAAATGGGAGTTTAGATGTAATTATGGGTCAAACAACTCCTCTTAAGTAAAAAGTGTCCTTATTTAATGATGTGACACAGCATGGCTGTAGG
Source organism: Irena cyanogastra (assembly GCA_013397155.1). Classification (NCBI taxonomy): domain Eukaryota; kingdom Metazoa; phylum Chordata; class Aves; order Passeriformes; family Irenidae; genus Irena; species Irena cyanogastra. The sequence continues at coordinate 666,137 of VWZV01011465.1, forward strand.
GGATTTGCTTTTCAGCAGTTCTTTTTCCCTACCTCTCATTTATTAAGCTAATCTGGCCAGAAGGAGAGCACAACACAGCCATGGGGAGGGCTATAAATCTTCCTGCTTTGGAGCAGAACTCAGGCCCTAAGTAAAGGGAGGTTGGGAAGCCACTTCCTCCATCAACAGGTTGTTCCATAATTATCCTCTCCTGGGCTTTCTCCACCTTCCCCTGCAGCCTGTAACCAGTCAAGAGCCAAGATCCTGGGCAGAGTGGACACACCACCAGGCCCCCTCTTTCCCAAGGTTGTGCAATGCAGTGTCTGTTATCAGCGTCCTCAGGATCTTCCCACAGCTGAGACAAAAGGTCTGGGGTTATTTGTAGATGTCTGTAATTTGCAGGGTCCTCCCTGAGTTTGATTTGCTTTTAAATATAGGACTGGGAACTCCTGTGCAGACCCTCATTGCTCGATGTTTCCTGTGTGCTGAGCGAGCTGTCAAAACAAATATTCCCCTGCTCCTGTTTACCACCTTCAAGTCTGGCATCTCATCCTTCAGGCCCGGCTTCCTCCCAGCTGCTCATAATCACGATTGCCTGAACAGGAGCTATTAAAGGCTTTTAGCAGCTCTTTCCTCCACCCAGGAAAATGAATTGGATCATTCAGATTCCTTTTTTTTTTTTTNGGTGAAAGCGGTGGTTAGAAATCCACTTAGGCACTGGGTAAGATCGGGATCATCCACAGTTAGCTTCCAGCCTTCCCCCTGTAGCCAAACTGGCTCCTGGCTGGTTTCCTTCGCAGATATTTAAAGACTATCATAGTATTTATCTCTCCTTCCTTTGCTATTTATGTGCTACATCCCTGAGCTTGTGTTCCAATGAGTTTTCAGCGCTTTTCTCACTTGCTCCCGAGGTTGTGGATGGAGGAGGGGACCCACAGAGAAGCCGTGGATGACAGGACTGGCACTGTCACATCCGAAAACTTCTCCCAAGGTCCCACACGAGGTGGGGCTGGGGTTTCCCACGGGTCCACCTTGCAGCCTTGGCCTCTGCACCAGCGGCTGTTTCACACCAGAGCTGTGATGGAAACCTACCGAGCTTAGGGTGAGGGTTTTCTCCTCCTTTAGCACCGTGGGCTATTCTGGACACGTGAGCTGCAAGGGGACAAGCCTGACCATTCACCCACTAAGCCACACAGGCCCTCAAAGAGCTCCTTGATGTGAAACCTGTGCTGCTGGGCCGGGCAGAGTTCTCACCTGGGCTCTTGCTCCAAGGCCGAGAGCCCTGGGACAGCAGAGGTTCTGGGCAAGGGAAGCAGCATTCCTGGAAATCCCGTTGCTGCAAGAAGTGCCAGCTCTTTCTGCTGGCACTTATTTTGACTCTGGCCTGAGTTATTTGCAGGAGGTGAAGGATGTTTTGCTTGCCTTTTATCAGATTATGATGGGGAGTGCAGACTAAGCGTCCTATGATTCATCCTACTTATGGCAGCAGAGTGTGGGTGGGCACGCAGGGCTCATGCTCAGGCCTTGGGGTCTCTACAGAAAAGGGTGTTTAGGCCTCTTTTGCCCAGTTAGGGCCAGCTCTTGTTAAAATCTGAAAGAGAAAGTGCCTGAATAGCCTCACAAAACACCACCGGGGTTGGCTGAGAGCTTTAGGTGCTTGGCAAGCTAAACGTGAAACCAGACTTGTGTTACTGGAGGAGTCACCATTTTAACCCCATCCCTCCACGACTGTCGACTGTCGAATATTTGCTCCCCCTTCACGACCTTGCTTTGCTCTAGGGAGAGGAAATGGGTCGTTACAACAAAAGCACCTTCCCCGGAGGCTTGAGCAGGGGATGGCCTCACCACTGCTGAGCATCCCCCAAACCCTGAGGGGAGAAGGGACAGGCAATCCCTGCTGAGGCACCCAGGGGCTGTGCCAGGAGGGCCGAGCTCTCCTGAGCCCAGGAGTGACACCCCAGGCAATGTCTCACAGGATGGTGGTGAGCAAATTGCACTTGTACAGCTGCTGTTGGTGAACACGAGCTCATCAAACTCTAAAATAATTAATCTTCTTTTCATGAAGGAAAGAAAAAATGTGTTCCTTGACTGCTACGAGGTCGTAAGTCATGTTGGAGTCAAGGGCACTTCTTCTGTGGTAAGTGTCCAGAGCAATGTGGGGCTGCACTAGATGGGCAAATAAATTTGCACAAAAAATGTTTAACATTTCCTAACGGGGATTGTTTGGAATTTCCCATTCCATGGAGGGAAGAAAAAAAAAAAAAAAGGTTAATATTTGATTTTCTGACTCAATTCAGAAGGAAAGCACACAGTGAGATATTGGAATTTCTCAAGGGAAAACCCCAAACTCAAAACCTCCCTAACAACGTGAGGAATGGTGATGAGAGACCCCTGAGCAGTTTTGGTAAGTAGAAATACCAGCAGATTGGCTTCCCCCTCACAAGGTTACCTACCTTGGCTGATAATGTGATAATGCAGATGGGGGAAATGCCACAGGGGTGTCCCTTGGGGATGCACTTCCCTTCTGACTGCTGCCACCCACCCCTGCTTCCTGGAGAGCTCAAACCCACCCACCAAAGGTTTTCCATGGGTGGGGCAGGATGAGGCTTTACAGCCAAACCCACCTCCATGCCCCAGCCTCAACCCACTCCTGCTCACCTTGGCACCTTCATGCTGCCTCTCTTTGTTCTTCAGCTCATTTTCTGTTCAATAAACCCCCTGATTACCTGGCTTTAATTTGTGAAAATAAATATATTTCCCCTCCTAGAAAGAAAATAAAGCTCAGCAGCTGATGAGAGGACATGAACCCCCCAAAAAGGTCACCCCTCTACCACTGTGGGTGCAGGGCTAAGCTCTGCCCATGCCATTTTCCCCCCTTTTCTCCACTTAAGCAAAAATAGCTGCTCATAAATCCAACCAAATTGGGAGAAAACGTCCTGAGGCAAACTGGAAGCTCATTACAGGTCCTGCGCTGGCAGTGTTTGTGTTAGGCTGCCATTAAAGCACAATGTGTATTTTTGGGAGGCTGGCTAGGGGCGGGCTGCTCCCTCCCAGAGCCTCTGGCTGCTTGCAGAGGTGCCAGCCTGTCGAAGGCTGTCCCGCTATGTGCTAATATCTTCTCCCACTGAGGGCTGGCGGCTGGTTCATTAGTTTAAGCACTAATCCATGCTGCCTCGACTTACTCGTATGCAGACCTGCCCTGCAAGAAAGCTGCTTTCCATGTCTTTGCCCTGAACAGTTAATCCACCTGCTCAGTGCCTAACCCGGCTGCTTCTGCAGAGCTTCATGGCAAGATAAGGCATGCATGGCTTAGTGCCTCCAGTAAACCTGCTTTCTTTATTCAAATCTTCCTCCAAGAGCTCAGCCAGGCCATTGTCTTCCTATTTTCATGCCAGTTCAGGCAGGGAGCAGGCACGCAGTCATTTGAATGTTTTGTCCATAACAAATAAAAGTGAAGATGTAACCCTGTGTTTAGCATCCCTCCCCTCATCCCTCCACCCTGGCAGCACGGGGTGGGTGGAAGGTGTCCTGCAGCCTTTTGTTCAGCTCACAGTCCCTGGTGCCTGTGCAGTTATTCACCCTCAGCCCAGGGTGCTGCTCTGTGCTCGCTGCAAGGTCGCATCTGCATTTGTCTCTGCTGCAGCATCAGCTGCAGTGCAAGAATTTAGCACAGAGGTAACTTCCAGCGCCTTGGTAGCTCCTTTGGAAAGCTGAGGTGGTCAGAGACAGCTGTGCTGTGTGAGTTTTAAGGTGGCTGTCAATCCACACAGAACCTCCTTTCCATGACTTAACCCCGCAGCTTCACATCACCCCAAGGGGTCACCTCCAAATCCCAAAGATTTTTGCCAAATACACCCTACCCTAACTTTTAGTGGCCCAGTTTACCTGCCTAACAGTGTCATACCTAATTTATGCCGAGTACAATGTGATTTATCCCACCCCCACACTAGCTTGGAAATGCTGCCCACCCTCAACACTGCTTGGTGAAACTCATCTTACACATTGGAAGTCGTTAATGTTCAATTTTAAAAGTTGCTTTTTCTGCAGCTACAGAAAACCCCATGGGGAGGGTTTTTTGCTGTTCAAGGGTACCCTGACTTCAGAAGTACCCTCAGGTCTGGCAGACAAGGGGCCTGACTGAAGAGGGCTGAAGGAAGGTGAATTCTGTCAGGCCTTTATTCTCCCAGGGCCTGGAAGGTGGAGGGGTTAAGACCTGACAAGGAATCTCTCCTCTAGAAGAGCATCAGATTAAATCTGACCTACAAGAAGAAGGTGTTCCTGCTTCATTGCTTCTACAAAGGAAAATTGGTCCCCAGCTGGTCCCTCCCCCACTGACTTTGTGTTAACTTGCAGCATTTCTTGTGTTCTTGTAGGGGAAGCAAAAAACCTGAGCAAGTTTTAAAGCGAGAAGCATTATTTGTGAGGAAACCCCCTGAAAATTTAACCAGGGGGTTCAGCTGTGGGAAAATAGCACAATTTAATAATAAAAAGCCCTCTTTTTTTTTTTTTAATAAAAGGATGTGGGGCATGGGAACAAAAAAAAGCAGTTATTAATGAAAACCAAGGGAAATATTAATATATTTTTAACAGTGAGGCCAACGAGCTGGTGGGACAGCTGGCCAAAGGGATGTGGTAAACCCCTTTTAATCTGGCACCTTCACATTGAGCCTGGATTTCTTCCTAAAGGACTTGCAGTACCTTGGCCACAGGCTACAAAGCTGAATCTGAGAGCTGCTGGATGACTCCTGAGAGAGGCCTAGAGCATCATTAGTTTGTTGATGGACAGAGTTGGTGACTCTCAGATGGGTGAGTTGGAGCTGCTGTGTCCAACAACCCCAGACTCCCCCCAGATCCACTCAAGGGGATGCTCAGGCTGGCCCTGCTGAAAAGAATTACCTCTCCTGAATTAAGCAGTGTTTTTTCAGCTGCAATAGTCTCATCATTTACAAGCAAAACTTTCACAGACTTTTTCTGGGTTTTATTGTTTTCCCATGGAAAGAAATACCTTGTAAAGGAAAAAAAAATTCCCCATTTCTTTGTTTTAAATAAAAACTTCAACAGGCTTTTCCCTCCCCTAAGCCTTGGTAGTTATTCCTCCTTTAATTTAAGCAAGTCTTATATCAGTTGAAGTTATACTTGTGCTTACTTGACTTGAGGTAAACACAGCTAATCCTGCTTAAAAATGAGCTAAGAATATCTACTCAGTTTAATGAAATGGATTAAAATTTTACCTCATATTAAACATTAACAACTTTTCTTGTTCAGACAAGCCCTGGGAGGCTGGAGCAGTGTTATTAATTTGCCTTCAACATCACTAAAATTTCTTTGAAAATAAGCAAATTACGCATTGTGCAGAAGGGAGAGCCCTTTGAAAGGATGGTGCTCATAGGAGATCTGGCTCCCTTTCTTCTTTGGATAAAAAGAGTTTTTATTCTCTTTTTAACATTCTATTTTCTTTCTGAGTTCCTTATTGAAACAGCACCATGCTTTCTGTTCCATTCATGGTGTTCCTCCAGGGGAAAGATCAGCCTAGCAAGAATTAAATGCTCCTTTATTTAATTTATATCTCAGGCTGACCTCAGCTCACATGCACTCACACCACACACCTGGAAATGGAGATGTCAAAGCGTGGTGGGAAAGCCCAGCTTTTCACACCAGCTCCTGAACAAATGAACAGACGGCTTTGCTTCAATTTATTCATTTTTCAGGTGGGAAAGAGAAGTCACATTTTATTTCAAGTTTTGGTATATTTTGAATCATCTCAAAGACTTCAGGAGCGAGCTGAATCCACCACAATTCCCATTCATTCCCATTCATCACCGAGTATACACAGTTTGGTGTTTTGGTGGTTCTGCTCCTCAACTTTCTGCTGACACGTGGAAACACTAAAAGGTGTTTTTCTTAAATAATAGCCCATTGTTCCTGCTGGTTATGAACCCTCTGCACGACGTCAGATCAAACCCTGCAGAGTTCATGCCTTCAGACACCACAGGTGCTCAGCCCGTTGCCACCAGCGCTGAATTACCGGGCAGCCTCGCACTTCACGTGCCCCAAAACGCGGCTCTGAGAGCCACCCGATGCAAAATTGGGAAAAGAATAAATAAATAAAGAAGCCAAGGCGATTATTTGCTGGGTTCAAGACAGGAATTAAACGCCCCACCAGGCCACAGCACTATATATTAAAAGCAGGGCTGCCTGCGAGGGGCCACCACGGTGGCACTTGGCAGCTCCGGCAGGGCAGGAACTCGCAGAACGAGACTTTCTAAGGAAACTGGGAGATGTTCCCGGTGACTTCGCTCCCTTCTAGCTACAGATAGGATGAGGCGTGGACTCATCACAGCCAGTCGGATCATTATTACCCAAACACACACATAGGTGTAGTCTGTGCCCCGAGGAAATTGTAACTCGAGACAAGCTAACGCAGGCACTCCTGCGCCGGCTGGTGCCAGTGGGGGTGGCGTGCAAAGGTGATAATTGAAAGTTGTTGGGTTTTGGGGTTTGTTTGTGTGTCTTTTTCCCCCACCTCTCGCTGAGTCAACAGGAGGTTGTTTTCCACCTTCTGCTTCCTCCAGTGAAGGTGACAACTTGTGTTCGGTTTTGCAGGGTAATCCCAGCAGTCAGGGCTGTGCCTGGAGCATCACTTGGCATCCAGGAACAAGGGTAGGAAAGTCTGGAGGAGATGGGCAGTAGCTCCTATCTGAGGGCAGGTGTATGGACTGTGGTTACAGAAGCCAGGAGGCAAGTGATTCACTTCATTCCTAAAAATCTGAACCTCTGATCTGGTATCCAGAGGAAAAGGTAAACACAAGGGAGGAATCGCTTGCCTTTTGAGAGGAGAACAGTGGATGAAGGCACGGGGTGTGTCAAAGCAAAGATGGGGGGTGGAAATGCAGCTGGAATGGGGTGCTGGCTCCAGGGACAGCTGTGCTGCACCCCAGCCATGGATGTGGGCTTGACACCAGCCCTCCTGTTCAGCAGGACCTCAGCCCAACACATCCTCTGGCTCCACGGATGAACATTGGTTTCGGCTTTATGAAGAGCTGGATGAAACCTTCGGACACCCAAAACAAGGCAGGCTTGGAGCATGAGACAAACAGGTCTCTGCTTGTGGGGCCTCCTCCCTCCCCCTCCCTTGATTGAGAGCTTCATATCCGAAAATCATCGAGCAGAAGTACAACAGCTCCAGCCTCTGCAAGCTGCCAAGGCATTCTTGCTGAGTGAAGCTGTTTAGGTGCACCGAGACACGGCCGGACCTGGGGCTTGCGTAAACCTCCCTTCCCCTGGAACAAAAGACCTGCTCCCATGGCAGTCAGGTGCACGAATCCCTGCCTTTGAAAACGTGTTCAACCGGTCTCAGTGCAAAAAAAGACAGGTTTGACCAGAACTCCCCTTGTGCAGAGAGGCTCTGCCAGCCAGGCCCCAGCATCAAAGGCAGACAGCTGGGTGCTCCGCAGCCCCTGATTAGCATCAGCATGAGCAGAGCCCAGTGTTTGCAGCACTAAAGGCCACAACCAGCACTCAGCCCCGGGCTCCAGCAACACGTCTTGTTTGCATGAGTGCTTTTGGGTTTGTACACCCGTCTGCCTCCTCGGGAGAGCTGCAGAGAGCAGCAGCATGCAAACCCCAAAGTGTCCTGGGTGCTCAGCATCCCAGCAGGAAGGACCAAGCAGCACAGCAGTGCAAGGTGCAAGCCCCAGCTGCACCTGCAGACACTGCAGAAAGTGGTGGCCTCAGGATCCCAGTGCTCAGACGGATTTGGGTTTGGGTTTTTTCCATTTCACCTATTTATTTTCTCTTCCTTCCTGCCCCTCAGGAAGCTGTGGCAGTAGATACATCCTGTCACAATGCTCATGGTTTGTGGTACCTACAACTGTGCTCCTTTGGCTTTCACTTCTCTGTGGGGTGTCATTGAAATGCTCATTTAAAATCAGTCCTAATTCCTCCTGTAGCACTGGAATGTTCCCCTGTGCTTGGCTAGCCCAGAGGTCTCTGGGGACCTTGCCTTTTTCCACCCATGCTGCCAGAAATGATCACTCCTCTTAATCCCGAGGTGGTGAGTAGGGGTGAGCCCCAGCAAAGTTGCACCCACCCACCTACCCAGTTGTGCAAAGCTGCCCTTACCCTCCCCAGGATGGGATGGAATGGGACAGCTCGGGAGAGGTGGGCAGGAAGCAGAGGAGGAAACAACCATCGCTCAGCCATCCACAAATAGGACTTGGCACTGCTGGTGCTCAGCCCCACCATTACAGAGTTCAACCCTGTTGCCTTCCGTAGGTTTATCCATGGCCTTTTCTCCCTCTCTCCAGGCTGACCCAGACATCCTGAGTGAGATCCTGTGACTCGCTAGCTCTGCTGCCCTGCCCGGGCTCTTATCGCCTCCTGTGCTTCCCCTCTGACCCTTCTCCAAGCCCTCCTCTTTCACCCAGACATCTGTATTCCTGGCTTTTTCCAAGCAGCTGGGGTTGAGATGCAAGCAAACACTTCTCTCAGCCCAGTGCTTGCTGGACTGGAGCTGGCTCTGTACATAGGGGGCTCCACAGGTAGACAGGGCAGTGCTTGTTTCCTTCTCCCATGGAGGTTGCTTACACCCAGGCTATGCATTTGTGAGATAAACTGGGGATTAAGAGCCTGTCCTCGCAGCCATTGCCCCAAAGCTGAAGTCTCACCTCTGCAACACGCTCAACCTCCAAACACTCAGGCTCAGATCACACGTGGCACCATGAAAACTCCTTTTGCATTTGGGACAGGTGCGGGTTTACGAAGCTTTTCCACGCGTAATAAAATTTTACTCCTAATTAGGATAATAATAGCAAGTGCTAGCTCAGTTCTGCTGGCTTAATTTCCACCTGCTCTTTCTTTACAGTTTGATGTGGTATTTGCTTCCTGTCATGCATTCTTGCATATTATTTCTGTGCTGTGTTATCTCGCTGATGTGGTTCGCTCAAGGAGTGGTCGAAACGCGGCTCTGACCGTGTGTCACCACCACCAAGTTCATTTGCCTCTGCAGGAGGAGGAAAATAACAATAATAAAAAAATAAAAATAATAATAAAAAAATCCAGGCTGCCTCATAACTGTGTGCTGTGCACATGTGCCTCTCTGAGCACACGTTGTTGTGAGATTTTTTCTTTTTTTTTCTTTCCCCTTCCACCTACGTTTGCAACCCAGCAAGCTGCAAGATTTTGGTTCAGCTGCCAAGAGCCTGCTTTTCATGGGAAAGGTGTTTGTGCAGAGCGTAGCTGGGAGCCCTCCTAAGCAGGGGCTGTTCAGGACACCCAGCAGCTGGGCTGCGGCTCTCCAGACCTTATTTTACTTCCATAATATTTCTCTAAAGCTCATAAGATTGTTAAAGTAAAAGGGATGCCTTCAGTAGAATGGGATTTGCTTTAAGATTGGACATAGCCAGGAGCTGGTGGGACCTTCCCATCACTCCCATTGAAAATGGCATCTGGTCCTTTTTATCCAGCTGCCCTCCTGTACCATCACATCCCCAAATGCCATCCAACATCCACATCACACTTCCAACTGTCCCACTTTTTCTGGCAAGGAAAGGGCAACCCAAAGACAGAATGCAGCTTGCACCGGGATGTTTAGTTGTGTTATGAGCTTTTATTTAAAAAGCACATTTATACAGCAATAATTTCGCAGATACAAACTTCAATTTTGTATTCTACAAAAGTCTTTGAATATTCTTCTCTTTACAAAATGGAACATTACAAAAATACAGACAATTTAATATGTTTTTTTATACAAATGTCTCTAATTGTAGTTATTTTCATTAAAATATTACTACCACAGAACTACAATATTTTAGTCGACTATAAAAAAAATTAATTCAATGCTTTTTTAAGCAGCAAAATGTAAATAACACAGGTCAGGACACAGTTTATAGTCATAGTGGATATATCTAAAATTGTTTCAGAAATAATATTTTACATAGTTAATTTTTAAGGTTTTATACATTATTTATATAATATTTATAATATAAAAAAAAATCATAGCTTGCTATAAGTTGAAATGATAGGACGGATTCTGTGAGAAGGATGTGCAAATGGCCGTTCTGCGTGTTCTGCGGGATCCCTTTGCAAATGCGCTTCGTGGAAGGGCTGCAAACCAAGCACCTGTGGCTTCTGGGCAAAAAAAAAATTCCAACATCACACCCGAGAGAGGCACAGCTGATTTCCCACCGGAGTGACCCAGCGGAGCACAGGACCTGGTACTGCAATGGCGCACCCGGGGTGCCCCGGAGAGGAGGAGGAGGAGGAGGAGGAGGATGAGGAGGAGGAGAGGAGGGGATGCACAAACCGACTGACACCCAGGCCGGGACGTGCCGCCCAGCAGCCCGTCCCAAAACTGCAGAATAAAAGTTTCCCCGGGACTCAGCCCCGGGGTCGTAGTGCGAACGAGTCTTCGGCAGAGACGCCGCTCCCCTCGTGCAAACCGCCGGCTCCTGCGGGCGGGCGCACACGAAACCTGCTGGGGTTTTTTTTTGGGAGGGAAAGGGGATGGCTGGGAACTGGAGGATGCTCTTTTCATCTAGAGGGGCTCGGGTGGGAGGAGCCCTTGCCAGGGAGCGAGCTGGGAGGAAGAAATGTGGCTTCTCTGTGCGGAGGAAGGAGCTCTCCAGCCTCACTGCGCAGTCTTGGGCCGCTCGTTAAAGGCGTGTAGTGTGAGCAGAGAGAACAGAGACCCTTCGGAGACCTTGGACTGGGCAAGCTTCTTCTAAATTAAGTCACAGTATGGAAGAGAGGAGGCAAAAATAAACTAGGATCAAGAAGAGAAAAAAGCAACTCTTACGAACCAATCCCAGATCTTGACTCAGTGCTGTTGCTCATACATAGTGCTATGCAATTTAGTCGTGAGTTGGTTATTTTTCTCGCAGGCATTGGAAATCTTCGTAGTCAGAAAAAAATCTAGGATGGCCAGCTTTCCAAAAAATCCCTTAGTGTTCACTGGGCTGGGAACAATTTGGCGTTCACTACAACATGAACACTCAAACCAATTGCACATCCAGAACTCCGGCACCTCTCTTTCTTCGTTCGGCTTTTTGTGTTGTGTGGGTTTTTTTTCTTTCCTTTCTCATTGTCGCCTTTGCCTTAGTTGACCACCACCACCCCTTTCATCCAAATGTCGCAAGTTGAAAAGACCACAGAGTAAGACTTTACTGGTCGGGCAAGAAAGTCTCTCCCTACATTCTACTGTCTGATGAGATTTGAGAGCAGCAGGTAGTTGCTGTCAGCAGTCACTTTTTTTCGCCAAAAAAAAAAAAAAGTTTAAAATACAACACCCATCTGATTCCTCGAAGTTCTACACCATGTTGTGATGATTATTCCTCTCAATGATGTCCACAGGTGAAAGAATCTCCTTCCGGATGGGAGGTGGAGGCAGGCAAGTCTTTGTCTTGGGCTTGAAGAGATCTGAGACGTAAAACACCTGCAGGAATAAGTGGAAAAGGCAAATTTAGCCACAGTAGGTGATGCTTTGTTCAAAAAGTTCGTTTACAGAATATATACACATCTTTAAGCTGCAAAAATAGCACTTTTTGAATGCCTGCCTGTCACAGCTGTGAAATCCCAAGCGCCTGCTACCACCTTTCTGTACAGCAGAGAAAAAGGCTCAGACCTCACAGAACTGTAAAAACATGAGAGGACAACTTAATTTCTCACTGCAGTAATCACCAAGTGCAACACCCAGACCTCTGCTGAACGGGTTGAAAAGCCAGGAAACAGATCCATGGCCTGCACTCCAATAAAATAACAAAGGTCTCCAAAGGGCTGGCCTGACTCATCCTGAGTGGTTTCAGGGATGGAGTGGTGTGAAACAATTCATTCAGCCAGACATCAGGTAGGCAATTAAAAGCTTTCAAGTCAAAGCTGTGTTAAAAGCTATCACCAGTGAGTCAATGGTGAGCCATGCTCCTCACACCCCACCAAGGCACCAGTACAGAGCTGGGGTCTGGTGGAAGCCAAAGGCTAAGGAGAGGAGAATCTATTCCTGACCCCTTCTTCCGAAATATCCCGTGATGTAACCCCTCTCCCGGATGTGAAAAATCCAGTGCCTGGCAATTTCGGAAGGTAGCAACACAATAGGAAACAAAGTGCTGGGAGGAAACTTCCACATCCTCCTTTGGCAGCGGCAGCACGAAGCTTATCGGTTCTCCAGGACCAGGGCACTTTCACCCTTGCCAAACCTCAGCCCCGTGCCAGAAGGGAAAAGAGTCAGACAGCACAGATCCTCTGGATGGAGCAAGAAGTGGCAAGGATTCATCATTTTGTCAGCTGGCACCACAGCCCCAAACTTCTGTCCTACTACCGACTGCCTCTGCCAGCCCAAATTTGATGTCTCATCTCAGAAAGCCTTAAACCCCAATAATCCAGACTGAAGCCATGGGTTTGCTGAGCTGAAATCCCAGGATGAGCAGCACATGGCTGTAGGAATCAGCAGTACATTTGTTTTTTCTCCCACACTGCTCAAATGCAACATTTAAGCACCCAGATAAATCAGGGGAAAAAATAATTCCAAGGCGTTTAAAGAAATAATATTAGATTATGACTTCCAGGCTGGGTAACACAGGGAGAAAGCAAAGGTTTGGCCTACCTACATCTCCCACATTTTCTAACCACCCACAGCCTTGTGCAGCAGGTCGAGCTGTCCTTGGAAATAACTTTTGCAAGCCCCTATCAGCACAGCAGATAAGGCTCAAGCTGGACAGACAGCAAAGCTGCTGTACACAGCAATTTACTCCTACAACTGTAACCAGGGATGAAGGAAGCTGAGCTGGTGTTGCTTTGTGGAAAAGCAGAGAAGGAGCTGATGTACAGAACAGTTCTTTTCTTGATGTATGTGCTGGTGTCTGGCTGTTTGCCTGTGTAACAAAGCTGATAAAATTGTTTACAGGGCATCCAAGTGGCAGCCTTTGTATGTTTGGGTAAATGACAGGATCCAACTGATGCTCCCAAGGATCATAAGCTGGACTCTGGCCCCTTGCTGCAGCATCCCAGTGTAAAAACACATTGAACTGCTCTACCATTGGTTTTATTTTTGATTTTTAATAACTGTAAACCTCCCATTTATCTGGTTTGGTGCATTTCTGGTACCATCTTGCTCATTTGTCCACCTTTGAGAGCTGGATTCAATAAAAAAGGTGTCCAACTTCTGCACCAAGATAGCCATGACAAATCAATTTATGGGAAGAGATTGCTGAGTGCAAGAAGCATCTGGGGATTGCTTTGAGTCTGGTCCTATTTTTGACAGGAATGACTTATGGTGGAGTGTCATCTTGGGTATTTTTGCTTTTACTGTGCTGCTTTTCAGGGTTTCATTCAGAGACTGGTTAAGAGGTTTCATTTCTCTTTAAACTGTATTTCACTTTAACATGGCTGGAGGTTATATAAACATTTATAGGAATCATGAAACGTGATCTTTGGGGGTTAAAAGTGTGTTAAATCCTCCTAATGCTTGAACTGTTTAACACAAAAAAGGACTAATAAACGTGCTAAGTTTTTCACTTGGATTAGCTCCATTTCCTGTAGAAGGTGCTCTCCACCCATAAAAACTTGATGGGAGAAGACTGAGAGCATTTTAAGCCAATATCTCACATTCCCACTTAACAATTCCCATTACTTTTCATCCTATTGAAGCAATTTTTAATCATATACAGAGAGGTTAAAACAACTCCTCTGAGCTAACCAGAGCAACACTGGAAGCATGTCCTTCTGACATCTCCCCTTTTCCCTCTCCCTCAGATGAGACATAAACCACACAATACACAGCAAGCTGCCTGCAAGGCACATAGAAACTATTTCTATTTGAGAAATCCTCGTTGTATTTCACCCTGGGTCCAAGTCTGAATGTTTCATCAGCTGGAAGTGCTTGACATTAATGTCTTCTGCTTGTTATTTCAGGCACTGAAAGACAAACGTGTCTGCTGCAGCACGACCTGGGCTTAAGCTCAGGCAGCCTTCAGAGATGAAATACACAATTTCAGTTTCTACTGAAAATTATGGCCTGATAACTGTGGTGTTTTTACAGCCCTTGACTATCACCATGGTGGACCCTGAAGGCTTTGCTGGGGGAAGGGGTGGCTAGGAGCACCCAGGGTGGGAGGTGATGAGGCTCCAGGTCCTTCCCTCTGTTTCAGAGCAGCTGGGCAGGAGAGCAGGAGAGCTGGGCAAGAAGCCCCAGGACATACCAGGAATTTCAGCAAAAAGCTGCTAAACTGCTCCTTCAGTGCAAACTCTGGGGTGTTGATGACTCCTCCTCTTGTCCCTTGCTGTCATGTCCCAAAATGGAGGAAAGTCCGCCAGGCCCAACTAGGCCCCATCAGCAAAGTCAGGTTCTGGAGAGCAGCTGGCTCTCTGCAGGCTGATGGAATGGGACAAGGGCTGGGTTCTAACCCTGCCTTGAGTCCTAAGCTGCAGCCTGAGATGTCCCAGGTTACTGAGCCACTCCTGCAAAGTGCTTGGACACAACTGCCCCTTCCACCAGCGGGCTCAGGAGCAGCTCAGGCTGCCCCAGGCTCGCAGGCAAACCCGAGCCCGCCTGGGAAACTCCAGGCAGCTGCTTCCTATGACACAGGAAAACTATCCCAGCCCTGCCACAGCCTCCCCTTCCCAGCATAGCTTCCAGCTGCCGGAGGGCTGGGAGGGGACAGCCAGGCCTGCTGCTGTCCCAGCCAGGAAGCATCCGGACAGCCATCCCCAGCATCCGGAGAGCTATTGTCCTGCTGGAACTGCTGCTGGGGTCCAGGGATGGACTGCCTGGTCCCCACTCCCCTTCCACACTGTGGCTGCTGTCCCACCTCCCAGCATAAAGACACACAGTTCTCCCACTGCTCCCTCAGGATCTGCCAGCCCTGCATGGGATGTGGGCACCAGGCAATGGCAAAACCCAATAGCTACTGCTCACAGAGTTAATAATGCTCCATAAAAGCTTCCCAACAATGACATTTTTGTTTCGGCTTTGGAATATTATCAATGAGTAGGAAGTACATAAATAACCTATTTTCTCTCCGTGCAAAATGTAATATTGGTGAAATTAACTCCTTGCTCCCAAGGCTGATTTACTTTTAGAACAATTAAAAAACAACAACAACAACAACAACAACAACAACAAAAAAACAAAACCAAAAAAACCAACAAAAAAAACCCCAAAAAAACCCTAACAAAACAAAACAAAAAAAAACCCACAAAAAGTGGTGAGCTGTTAAAATCTTGCTTTCAGGAGTTCACACAGACTCAGAAACCATCACAGCCCCCAGCTCCTTCGTGTCTGTCTGAGGCAGCTGCCTGACCTGGTTCCCCCCATCCTGCGGACTTAAAACATCTTCATGTGTCACTTTGAGTTACAGGGCTGTGCAATCATGTCACCTTTTGGAATTCAAGTGGCACAAGAACCAGGCCAGCACCTGAAGAGAAATGGGCACAGCTTTTGTTGACCAGGAGCCCTTTTCCTCCCTGAAAATCCATCAGCCATCAGCCAGCCTCCCCTGGTCAGGCTGACACCAGTTTTTGGATGGATTGTGTGTGGAAGAGCCATAATCCCAAGCACCCCAGACTCTCTGCTCAGCTCCTGGTGGAAAACCTTGCTAATGAGCCTAACTGAGAACAGCTGGAGAAGCTAAAGCTGCTGGAGGAGAGGGAACCACCCTCCTTTGACTGAACATCTTTCCAGCGCCCCGAGCTGCCTGGACCAAGCCTTTGGAGCACAGTGCTTCCCACCACATGCCCAGCTGCAACAGGGTGGGTTGCAAAGGCCCTGCCATTCCCACAGGCCCTTCCCAGCACTGTTCCTGCCCAGCTTTCCCCACTCACCACGCAGTAAGCCACCAGGGCCCCCTGTGCAAAGCCTGCCAGCACGTCGCTGGGGTGGTGTTTGTGGTCGGAGACGCGGGACAGGCCGGTGTAAAACGCCATCATGATGAGGGTGAACTGGAGCAGGGGACGGAGCAGGCGGGCTCCCTTCCACGTGAATCTGGCCTGCAGATAGAACTGTGGGAAGAGAGGGAAGCAAGCAAACAAAAAAGGTTGCTTTAATTTGTGCGAATTTGCCCAAAATGCAGCAGCAACTGCTCTGTGGAGGTGGCTGTGGGGCAGCCACGGCCCTGTGGCTCAGTGAGGGGGAGCTGACAAAAAGGAAGGATGCTCCTTGCACCTGTGTGGCCTTGGAGGGATTTTTAACCCGTGGAGGGGATGAGGACAGAGGTGGATGGGCACAGCCCTTCCTCAGTGAGCCAGAACCAGGGGATTGGGACCCCCTGCACCCCAGCTCTGCTTCAGCCTCCACACAACACTGCATCTGAGTAAAGAAACTCCTCCCCAGCATTACTAAACATAACAAAACCAAGGTCCCAAATCTGGGATATTTAGGACTCACACCATTTCTCAGAAGGAAAAAAGAGTCAAAGCAGCATGCTAAACCTTCAGAGCCATCCCAGGAACTCCCAGCATGGCCACAACCACCGACAGTGTGCACAACGCCACCCTCCAACACTCCCCTCATGTTTCCCAGCCCAAGCCCTGGGGTTTTCAGGGAGACAGAGAGCAGCTGCCCCTCTGCATGGCTTGGGAATTCCCTCCCTGGGTGGGAACGAGAAGCAAAGCCCCAGCTCAGCCCGAGAAGAGGAGGTTGAGGTGATGTCAAGCAGACATTGTAGCCCTGCCGTGACTATCTCGGGCCCGTTTCCGCTCCGGCTGCCGGGCACGGCCGGTTCCTGTGGGAACGGGGAAGCTGGGCGGGAAGAGAGGGCAGGAAAAGAGCAACTCCTGCCGTGGATGAGCGCAGGGAGGAAGGCTGTGGGAAGGGAGGGACGCCGCAGCAGCCTCCAGGCTCGGGGAGCAGTGAGGCTCAAAGGGTGTGAGAGTGCGTGAAATGCTGCTGGGCTCCTGCAGCCCAGCCCCGCAGCTCCGCTCTGCCTGCTCCTAAATGCAGCACTGCAGCCAGACCCCCTGCCCTTCAAGGGGCTCTGCTACATCAGAGGGCTGCAAAGGGGTTTACTCCCCATTTATGATCCCTTTTACATGCCCAGAGCAGTTTGCACCACCTTGATATGAAAGGGGGTGAAGCTCTCACTGGGTTCTCTGAAACCACAAATAACTTAATGACAACATAAAAGCATAAAATGACCTATAAAAGCAGAACTAACTGGGAAGCTGATAAGGGGGAAGCATAATTTTGGCCAATTTAGTATGTTTGGCAGTTGCATAAATACTGTATCTACCCCTTTATGGAAAGAACACATGCTGGGCTCTTCAGAAGAAATGAAAGATCACATTGTCTGAATGGAGCAGATGCTCCAAATTATCCAGATTGTTAGCCAATTAACATGGAAGGGAGCAGCACCAAAACAGCTCAGTGCTGGCTAATGCACATGGTGATTCTGGGGAATATATCTGCAAACCAGCCCAAGCCTGGGAACAGAGCCATGGCCCCATGGAGCACATCCCACACCCCACACCATGGTCCCTTCCATCCCAAACCATTCCATGATTCTATTTTCACGTTCAAGAGCCTCAACTCAGCCTAGGTGACAGTGCAAAACTCTGGTTCCGCTGTGCTGCTGCTGCTGCAGAGCAAAAATAGCTCCAAGTATTATAGATTATAAACCATCACTCTCAGATCTACCAGCAAGACTTGAAGCCTGATATCTTATTTTAATCTTCTGTCTTTGTCCCATCAAATCCCTTAAGGAAATTTGCTGCTGTATAATCTGACATTTGCCACTTTGGCACAATCTGGACATCGTCTCAAATCTTTCCATCCCACAAGCCTGGACTAAAAAAGTAATTTAGAGGTGAGGGTGCAAAGTGTCAATTAAAAATTAGCAATAAAAAGCAAACAGCAAGTTTGAAGACACAATGAAGTAGGCACTTCTGGGGCTGAACTGTGTCCCTCATGTGCAATCTTCAGCCCTGGAAAAAGAGTAAAAAGCAGTGTGGCACCACAGGGGGTGTGGTGGGTGTCCCCCAAGTGCCCAGCACCCAACTCATACCCACACCTGTGTATCTTGGAGGACTAAAGCCCACCTGAACAGGTGCCCCCCAGACACTGCAACACCAGTGTGAGGAGCTCAGCTGAGTTCCTTTTACTGCCACAGTAAAGGCCATGGGAAAATTGCTCTTTATTCCCCATTCATAAGGACACAAAAAGAGCATAACAGCACTCCTCGTCTTCCACAGGCATTTTAGGAACACGCAGTGTTAAAAAAGCTGCTCTCCAACACCAGGATCCCCTAAATACTTTCAAGGTAAGACGTGGGGTGCTCCAAACTTTGCCTCTGCCCCCAGTATGAAAGAGAAACCCAGTTAATAAGACAAGGTCAAGAAGTGAAAGTAGAATTCAGGGGCTGAAAGGATCAGAATTTCCCTAATGCAGGAATTAGTGCTATGACCAAGAAATGGGAAGTTCCTGGAAATTTATCTGAAAATCTGCTTATGAAGGTGTTTTTGTTGTTTTGGTGGGGTTTTTTGGTTGGTTTTTTTTTGTTTTTGTTTTTTTTTGTTTTTTTGTTTTTTTGTTTTTTTTTTTGGTTTTTTTTTCTCCTGGGAGCAAATCTGAAATGCTGGCTACTAGAGACTTACAGATCTGGATGGGAATGTGGAGCTGGAATGGAGCCCTTCCCAGGAGGGGGTGGAAGAGCAGGACCACAACTGGGGTTATTTCCACCACAGATCATCACAGGGCAGCAAAAACCAGGAGCACCAAGAGGAGCAAGGCTGGGTGAAATGGGATCACACAGAGTGGGAGTTACTTGGAGTTCCCATCCGCTGTCTCCTGGCAGAGGCTGAGTTACCACAAAGCAGATGGCTTGAGGGATGTCACAGCACTCTTCCTGTGCCAGGGGACTTCCACAGTGCTGGTGGGGACAGCCCACAGCCACACACAGCCTCTGAGCAAACCCAGGAGGAGCTGGCAGGGGCCACGGGCTCAGAGCATCACCTCCAGCCTCCCAGGGCTTTCTGCTCTCCAAAAACCCCATCCCCTTCAGGCCCTCCCTGCCTGGGGCTGGATCCAGCAACCCCTCAGTCACACCTGAAGTTTCCTTCTGGGAAGCAGCTGGGCTTGTTCCTGGCTGCCTGACCACAAGTGACCTCATTCTCCACTTCTTCACCATTCCTCCTCCAGCCCCATCTACAAGCAGAGTGGTACCCAAAGTGCTACAGGACCAAAACCTCCCCAGCCCAAACCCATCCCAGTGTAATGCACTGCCCTGGCTGGACAAAGCCAGCTGGAGACTGGGGAATGCACAATTTGGCTTTCAGCACCAAGCTGGCCAGAAAAGAAGGACAGGAGATGAGCAAAGACCTCTCAGCATGTGCTGTTTGCTTCTTCTCTGCCTTTGCTGAGTGCACGGCACTCTCTCACCCCATCAGAAATATCCCCAGCAGCTCAGCAGCTCAGTTCACAGCTCAGCCTTGGCCTCTGATGTAATTCCATTTTATTCTCTTCCTTAGGTCACCACTAAACTCAGCTCCAAGTCCACAACCACCACAGTGGCTCCTTCACAAGGGCACATCACTGCTCAGCTGTACCAGGGCACCTTCTCCACCCTTCAGCAAGGAGCTCCAGGGAGAAGCCTCACACTGCCCTGACACATAAACCCAGCACCATCCCTCATTTTCCATTTACACCAGTAGAACTCACCACAACCCACTCTGAAGTCTTCTGCCTCACTCACTGACACATACTAAATACACCAGGTTTGCCTGCATTTTATCCAGAATCAGTCAATATTGCTGAGGGATATTAATTCAGCTTTCCTGATATTTAAATTTAGCTTTTCTGTGCCCTTCATGTGATTTCAGGCAACTTCATGCTGCAAATAAATCAGCATTATGGTCTCACATGCTCAAGGGGAGTGGAAAGCATCCACTGCTCCCTGCAAAGACTCCCCCACATCCCCAGAAACAAAACAAAGAGGTGTGGGTCAGCTCCAGAGGGCTGCATGGAATAAGCTGTTCCATACCTCCTCTTTCCTCAGCCTGCTATAAATACGTATTACAGCTCTCTCAGCCAAGGAGTAACAAAGCAAGGAAAATTAGGACAAAGAGGATTACCCAAGAGTTATTTCCCCTTTTAATTTTTTTATACAAAGGCCTGATGTTAATTGAGTATTCCTGGTGACAAGAAGGCTGCGAGAAACTCAGCCCTGAAGTGTCAGCATTTAGAACTAAATCCCAGGGGATTTTACTGTGTTGCAAGTGCCTTTCCCTGAGACTTTTCCCTCAAAGCCTTCCAGGGCTTGGCATCTATCAGTGTTTTCCTACCAGGAGCCCATGGATAGCACAGGGCTCTGCTGCTGTGCCAGGAAATGGGGAAGCTGTGGTCGCTCACCCACTGTTCACCAAATATCTGGACAGATCCAGCCCCAGGCTGCAGGCAAAGCCCTGTGGGATCCGTGGGAATTCATGGATCTTTTAATAGACTGACAGGAATTTTCTGGCTCCCGTCTCCACCAGGTGAAGCAAACTTGAAAACATTTTAATTCAGAATGGGCTCCGAGAGTGAAGCCAGGGAACGCCAGGAAAGACGGGAAGTGACTTATCCCTGAAATATGAAGTATTGTTCAATCAGGAACACGCTCAGGACACGGCTGATCTGCCAGGCCTCTGCAGGACACAGCCCCACAGATACCCCAACTCTGCAGAAGCTCCTGGCACACTCCTGGTATCCAAAGTGTAGGCAGCAACCTGCTGCAGCACAGCCCCTCACTTCCCAGGAACAGGGGAGCACCTGTTTTGTCTTGATTGAGATGATGCCCTGATTAAATCCATCCTGCAGGCACTGGCATGGTGGATGCCACATTTCCAAGCAGGCTTTCAAAACCCCAACTCATTCATTGAGGTGGGCACGACAGCAGGGTTTATCTTGCATCAAATAAAATCCCTCTGGCTTACTATAATCTCTTTTTTCTTGTAATTATTTTTTTGATATTATTGGCCTCTCCAATGTGTCAGATTTTCTGCCTCCCTTTTTGTATGAGATTTCTCTGTCAGGCTCTGGCAGTGACCAGGGAGCTGGAGTGATGGAGGGCAGGGTGCTGCTAGACAAGCTGGAATCAAGAATCATTTAGGTGGAAGAGAGCCTTAAGATTGTTGCCTCACCTGTCTTATCTCAGGTTGCATTTTTCTCCCTTCAATTTATCACCAAATACTTGATGGAATTTTTCCTGACTTCTTAAGGCACAAGGCAATGAGACAGCTGGCCAGACAGAGTGTACTGCCAGCCATATCACAGCTTCGGGACAAGGTAAAAATGAAAAATAAAATAATTTAAAGGGATTGCCCCATGCAGAGAGAGGGATAAGTGGAGCAGCCTGTTGTCAGAGGATGTGGGGCAAAGTCTGATGAGTGCTGACAGCTCAACTGCTCCCATATGAGGACAGGGAAGGGCAGCAAAGAGAGACCAGAGGCATCTCTGTGCTCTCAAGCATCCCACAGGAGCTAAACACCACTTCTAAAACCTTTTGCAAAGTTAAAAAGAACATCAGGCAGCAGGCATGGTGCAAAGCAGCAATGGAAAATGAGCCATGCAGGTTTTTGTGCATCCTGTGGGAACTTGGAATGCACTCTGCAGTTCTGAGGTCTCCCATTTGGGATATTTGTATTCCCATTTGTTTCTCACCTGCTCCAAAAGTGCTGGAATTTCAGAAAAACACATGAAAAAAGAAAGTTTGTCCAGCAATCTGCAGCAAATGGGTCAAGCCCTGGTAGAGAAATCATCACCATCTTAATAGGGACTGGCAGTCCTTGTGTTCCCAGATGCTGGGCTTGAAAATATCTCAGGGCTGACTTATCTGAGTGCCCACAGACCTCCCCAGAAATCAATGACTGCCCGTGTGAGTGATGGCTTCCAAACTCAGCTCAGAAAGTTTTAAGATGGGCTGAGCCTCCTGTGGAGCATCACCAAGGCAGCTCTTCATAGTAATACAGCTGGGAGGAAACGGCCAAAACATTCGCTGAAGAAATTCAGAGTTTTCCAAGAACAAAATAAGAGGAAAAACAAAGAAAGAATTTAATGTGCCGCCCACAACTGCCTGGAAAGCTCAGTGATTCAGTTACAGGAGTTGCTCACAGGAAAGGGGATCCAAGACTGAAAAGGCAGGAGGGAGCAGTGGTCACTTATCTTTCCAGAGGCTAAGAGATGAGGGGAGCACTGCTGATAGATAAAAGCTCATGTTTCATGTTTTTATCAGCACAGTGCTCTTCCTCTGCTTGCAAGTCCCAGATTACCAGGGACGGAGGAGGAGCACAAAACTTGAAAGCAACACAAAACTTGATTTTTTTATAAAATAAATAACTTATAGAAAAGGAAAAGCAGACACAAACCCCTCTGAGCCCCCCCAGGAAGGCATGTGTGTGCGTCCAGCCTGTGTGGGCAGCACTGCCTCCTGCAGTCCCAGCAGGAAGCACCTTGGCAGCCACCCCGGCCCCAGCCCAGGCGCAGGAAGGGCAGAGCCATTTCTCACTGACAAAGGAAAGCAAGTCCCAGCCCTCCCCTTCCAGAACCAGGCAGGCAGAGGCTGCTCCACCTGCTCTGCTGGCACATTTCGGAACCGGTCATCACCTCCTGACATGGCCACGGCAGCACATCCTCCCCCTCCATCCATGAAATATTTTGGCTCACCCCAAACTCTCCTCAGTGGAAACCACAACATGTAGTGAACAAAACTGAACAGGCCGTCCACAAATTTAGCAGGATTTGGATTTAACTGCCACCTTGGCCCAATCCCAAAGCAGCACATGCAGCTCAGCTATCATCCCAGGAGTCTCTATCCTAAAAAACACCACAGCAGCTGAGGGTGGATCTTCCCACTAACAGCTCAGACTCTTCTTTTTCAACCAACTTTCCATGTCCAATGCTCATCCTGCCATTACTGGTATGGAATGTGGGACAGGGGGATCAATCAGCTCAGTGAGGTCACTTACCACCAAATACAGCATGGTGTACAGGGAGAAGGACGCGTGCCCCGAGAAGAAGGATTTCCTGCAAAACAAAGCAGGTGCTCAGAACCAGCCAGCATAATCCTCAATATCATCATTCTCCCTACAATACGGTGACTTGCCTGTGGCATCTAAGGGTGCCAGACCAGAGGGACTCACAAGCCCCAGTTCTCTGGGTTATAAAACCCCTGTTATCCGCCCTGCTTGCTGGTGAGGCAGAAAGAGAACGGCTGGACAGGATGCTTGCATTGTTTGGCCCTTCCTGGCCTACTCATGGGACAGCAGTTATTTCCAGGATAACCCAATAACTCATCATCTCGCCTCAAATAACCGGGAAACACGAAAGAAATGAGAAGAGAGCAACTTCTCCAGTTGCTTGATTGCAGCATGAGGAATGTGCCCCTGGAAAAGTCAAAACTGGGCATCTGACAGAGCTCCAAGGGGAGGCACTGGCAGCCCTGACTGTGTGATGGAGCCTTTCCTGAGGAGAAGCTCTGCTGTGACACACGGGGCAGCTCGGGCTGCTCACCATGAGCTCAGCTCTGGGGGTGAATTCCCACACAAAGCAGCAGCTCAGGGAAACAATAGTGTAGGAGTAAAGAGAAAGGAAAAGAAATATTATTCAGCTGAGTGCCACACTTCCCAAGGGAAACTGCTGTCCACTGGAAAATGGATTTATGGCCTTTGCAGAAAAAGCAGCATTTCACAGAATCCTAGAATGGTTTGTGCTGCAAGGGACATCAAACACCAGCTCGTTCCACCCCCCTGCTATGGGTAGGGACAGCTTTCACCAGACTAGGGTGTTTAGATCCCCATCTGAGATGGCCTTCTAGGGATGGGGCATCCATCCACACTTCTCTGGGCAACCTATCCAGTGCCTCACCACCCTCACAGGGAAGAATTTCATTCTAATATCCAAACTAACCCCACCCTCAGTTTCAGATTCGAATCCTCTATTGCTGACAAACCCAAGACACATTTAGTGGCAGCAACCCTCTGGTGCCAGGGGCTCTCACCTGGCTTCCTGCACCCTGCTGTCACTTCCCCTGCAGGTGTAATTCTGGATGTAAACTCCCTTGGCGCAGTTGATGGTGGAGAAATCCAAGTCACAAACCGCCAGGAAATGCGGCCGCAAGCGCCCGACGGACACTTTGGCAATGTCTGTGAAGGACTGGCTGATGGCACAGCCAAAAACAAAGCAGCCCACTTGCTTGTAGAGAGCTGCCACGTAGGGGTTCTGGATGAAGGAGCGGGATTTCTCCTTCAGGTAGTGGATGCGGTAGAGCTCTCCCGTTATAATCTGCGAGGGAAGCACAACAGAGAGGTCAGAGAGCAGGAAAGACGCTGGGCAAATGTCAATTCTTTAACTTGTTTTCTGCCTCTGTCAAGGTTGGCATTGAAGCTCTAGAGACGGTATTTCATATTCAGGCTCAAACGTGTATTATTTTATATTACAGTCTTACAAGTTTGAGTTATACAGCATTCTACTAACAAGCTACAAAACAGTTAACAAGGTCTTTTAAGGCTAAACTATCCAATTAAGAAATTACACCCAGATTGTTTTTACTTTTAACCCAATAACCAATCTCTCGTGTCCCACAATGCGGATTTTTCTGTCCAGTTACAAAACAACACCCAAACCCTTGAAGAAGCTGAAGAAGAAGGACCAGCCACTGCCCTAAAACCTCCATCTTGCCCCATATATATTGCTACATTTTCCACCATGTGATATTACCCACTCCTATTCAAACTACACACCCATAATCCCCGTCATATCATTCAATTTTGGAAGCCTTCTCCACAGCCCCAGGTCAAATATAGTAGTCTCTTGTGGGTCTGTGCCTTCAGCACAGAAAGTTTAAAATTCTCAGCATCCAGGGGTCCAACAGGCAAAAGCAGGGCTGAGTGTGAGTGCAGGGCTGAGACAGCTCTGGGATCTCAAACCAGGAATCTGCTTCTGGAGTGAGGAAGGAGAAGCCATGGCCCAGTGTCTCTCCATCCTCTCTCTCTTCCCTCCAATGCTCAGCATGTTGTTTATGGAAAAATCCAATAAACAAAACAAAAGAGTAAATTTTGGGTTAGCACACTGGCGTATCTTTACAGAAGTGAAATAACACCCCAGCATAGTGGGAAAAGAAAAATGACATAAACCAGATAAAGAATTAGTGTGTGTTGGGAAGGAGAGGCCAGACCCACTACCCTCTTATCAAACTGATTTTGGAGGAAAATAAACTCACATCCTGCTTATCTTCCTCTCTTAAAATCATTAACACAACAAGGGAAGAAACAGAAAGCCCCAAATTTTTCAGATTCTGGCCCAAAACTTGCTGCCAGCAGACCCAATTCAGACCTCTCAAGGCCTCCAAAAAGTCCAGCTATTTCAGGGCATTTCAAGGTGTCTTGCCATCACATGGCAGCAGATTATGTTTTTCTTGTGTCAGGGGTGCTGAGGTTTGACAATATCCCTATAAATCACTGTCAGGGAGCAGAGGATTCAACTTCTCACACTCATGACTCTTAAGAGGCAGGTTAATGAAAATCAGGCTGTGAAATGAAGTCCAAATGTCTCACCTCTCCCAAAGAGCCAAAGACTTAAATTGTTCTCCGTCACGCTACACACCTAAATTTTAAGCTCCAAATTTACAGCTTTAGGATTTCATTCATTACTCTGAATGTTTTTATACCTGAGTAATAAATCAAGGCAGAGTTTTTGTGAGGTTTTTTTTTTTTTTTGGATGCCCCTTTGTCCCTGCCTCTCTGTAGTCACAGGGACTGTGATATGTAAAATTAACTGTCAAGAAAAATGCCTTCATGTTAATCCCTTTCTGGAGCAGCCAGCAATATTCCTCCTGGCGTGGCAGCCTGCCAGCCATAAGCAGGAGGTGAGGCTCCCCTGCCTACCTTTTTTAAAAGCTTGGCACAACCTTTGGAAACTAATAAACTGGAAAAGTAAGGCAATTAGACTAAGAAGAGTTGAAGCTGTATCATTGTTTGAACTCACTCTTACTGGGGCTTGAAAAAACAAAGGTTGACCTAAGGCAGCTGAAATTGCAGCTAAGCAGGCTTTATCAAAGAGAGATACAACTGTAATAACAGAAAATAAATGCCAAGCTGGAGCAGGCTCTGCTACCATGCACAGAAATTCTTTGAGTGGCTGCACCACCATTTGGGGTTTACACGTCACAGCTGAGATTTCCTCTTGGACATCTGGAAGTGACCAAGGCTTGTTCAGGGAGCTGCATCATTTTTTAATCCTCACAGTCTCCATGACTTTCCAGCACAGGAAATGTACTAGTGTGAGGCCTGCAGAGGGAGGTTGTCCTGGATGGACACAGAGGCTCCTGCACGAGGGCAGGTCCACTCCCAAAAGCCTAAATTCACAAGAAGGGAGCTCTGAGGCTCAAAACTCGTGGCTTTCACAGAGGGAAGACCAGACAAATTAAGGATGATATCTGATACTGGGAGATGTGCCATTACTGCAAACTCACAAACAGATCCACACAAACCTGAGGCTCCCGGCCTGCAGAAAGGCATGTGACCATTTTAAACAGGGACCAACAAAAGTCTGGGGATTAATATTTTTCTCTCACCGTTGGTGGTCTGGGTAATTGCACACATGTAGCAGATTGTAAATTGGAGCCTTCACTCCCTCACTAAAACGCTGCTGGGTACCCAGGAACCCTCCTCAGTTAGTGAAAGCCAGGGATCAACTCAATGAGAAGCTAAGAATCAAGTAAACTTGGTTTTTGGCAGTGCTGTCCCAGATAAAGCAGGACAGTGAAAAACTAATGCAGCACATATGTGCGCAGACTGGAAGGACATCCTGAAAAGAAAACAAGTTTTAAAGATATCAAGCCCTTCTCATGCCCTGCACTCCTGGCGAGCCATCCACATGGGACATGTGCCATTCCCAGGTGATGGGCACAACTCCCTAGCACACATACTTTAAAAAATTGGTCACTAGAGAGAAGCCAACATCAAACTTTTCTGTCAGTGAATGCTTTTTGCAGACTTTCAGTTGTCAAGTCCATTTTATTGTTATTATAAAGTATCACCAGCAATCCAATTAGCCTGTAATTACTTTTAGTGCTTTTCTAGCCACTTGCTTTTAGTGTAACACTCTCTGTGCTAATCACATTACAGCGTATCACCTTCAACTGTAAAACAGCCAGCTAATCCAGGTGTGTAACTTAGATCATCTAGCAAATTAATTTTATTAGGAATTTTTCATGGCCTTTTAAGACCTATCAGGTGTGGGGACACAGTTCCACAGCAGTGGTAACCCTACAAGGCTCAGGAGTGTCACCTTCCCCTTCAAACCATCCAAGGGACCACCAACATCACATCAATCACCTTCTAGCACGAAGAGCAGTCAGGAGAGAGGTGAGAGTGCACAGCCCAGGGGCATGAGCCTCTCCAGTGCCATCTGCATGGAAATTTGCCTGAAGCCAGTAAATACACAGATATTAAAACCAAATGCATATCCTCTCCCATCCTGATGGTCTCGCCTCTGCTGTTTACTTACGAAACTTTCTGGGTGTCCTCAAGCCACTTAAAACATGACCTGGACCTTTTTACCCCAGGCTAGACTGCCTGTGACGCCACGTGAGGCGAGGGCATGAAATTTTGGCTGCTCCATCCCAAAAGGCAGCTCCCTGGAAGTGCTCACAACCACTGCCCTGCCTTCCAAAGGCAAACGATGTGAGCGAAAGGAGCGCACTCAGTGCTCTGTGGATTTGGAAGGAATTCCTATTATGCTACAGTAATTCTGGTATCTGGGTTACATCTGAAAAAGGAGGTCAGGCTGACTAGGATTTTCCATGCAGGCTGCCATAGCAAAGAAATCTGTTGCTTCGGTTCCTCGTTAGCCATTTATGTCACTCAACAGCAAATAACTGAGCTTTTGAATTTACCTTATTAAGTTACATTTGTTGTGGGCACAGTGAAACCGGGGCAGAAACATCCAATTCTTTGGGGATTTTCATTCTCTTTTAATTGACCTGCTATTTCGTGGTAGAGAGTTGATGGATCACACAGGCAGCTGATTATGTTTCCAGTTTGTGTTCCAACTCCTGTATTTGCCACTGCCTCATTAGGGATCAGAAGCACACTCTGCATGGAGCTGGCGTGCCGATAGCTCCGGCAGTAATGCGAAAATGAGAGGCTTTTTCATTTCATTTTTATGGCTTTTCCACACTCAGGGGTCATTCACCTGCAGGGTGAAATTCTGCTGTGTTTATAGAATTGGGGGCCTGGCACCTTTTGGGCTTGTTTTGGGGAGAGAGGGAGCAGAGGGGACAAGGCAATTTTGGGGACCTGCCTTGCTGAGTGTGTGTATGTGGTCAGGGAAGGATGGAGAGATGAGGAAATGATGGAGATATTCACATCACAAAGCAGCAAGGCTGAGGATGGGGTATTACCAAAAGCAGGCACTGTGCCATCCTAAAATATCTATTGCCTATGACATTCCATTCGTGAGGAAAGGTGAAAGAGGAACAAATGCTTCTGACCTCTCCACCTCCATCCTTCCCAGCTGAAGGAGAAAGAGAAAGGTGGCACTTCTGGGAAAGCACCTGAGCTGTTCTGGCAGCAGGTGAGAAGGAAAATGTAGGTACTTTTCATAGGGGAATTTCACCTTAGCTGGACGTGTTTAAGCAACAACAATGAGACAGCTCTTGTGTTCTGCTCCAGACCAGGCACACGTGGGCATCCAGAGGCTCAACTCATGGGCTAAATTCAGCTTTTTGGCTGACAAATAAAGCCCTTGCCATGCAATCATTTCCTAACACAGCTGTAGAAAAACTGGCAGAAGGCAAATGAAGAGGCATTGGGAAGGTGGGACATTACATTTTACAGCAAGGAGTCTGGGTATATGCTGCCCATAGAAGGTTTTAATTGTCTTTAAAAACGGCTGTAATATGCAATCTCTTAAAAACCTAATAGTAACCTGTTAAATTTTCCAGGCACTGGTTAGCTGAAAAGATGTATCCTTTCTTTGTTTTTTAAACCTTATAAAATAAGCAAATACCACGAGTTATTTGAATAGGGACAAACCATGCCAAGTCTTTACTGACACTCAAGTGTTTTTGCCTCTTATTCTGAACTCCTACTGGAGGGTGAAAAAGTTCTTGTGAAGCTCACAGACTTGCCCAAACAGCTTTGGGCCTGTTTAGAGCCTTCAAGAGTAATCTCATTCCTCTCATTACAAGCTTTCATTTGTAAATGTTTGCAACTCCACGCTTACAAAAGTCAAACAATCAGCAGAGGAGATATGCACCCGGTAGATACTGTGGCAGCATTAGCAGGACAAAGAGGTGCCAAAAAACCCCGTCCCGGGACAGAGGAGGGGGTTCTGGAGGTGGGACTTACCGCCAGGATGGCGATGAGGATGCCCGCAGCACACAGCACCGCGTCGTTGATGGTTTCCACGTTCTTCTGCGGGTACCTGATGCTGTCGTCGTCGCAGTAGAAGCCCCTCTGGTAGGGCTGGATTGTGCTTGTCTCGATGATGAGGAAAGGCAACCCGGCTACAAAGAAGGGAAGACAACAACGAACCCATCAGCAATACAGGCAAAAACAAGCAGCTCACAAAAACACCCCCAAGATTCAAGTAGAAGACCCCTTGCAAACCACGCATCACCGTTCCTGGTGCTTTTCTTTCCATATCGCTATCTTTCCAAAGAGAATAGCATTGGGATTTGTTTTTCCGAGCTGGCCTTGCAGGGAAAAAGCATCTCCTGTGTTATGGTTATCAGATGTCTGCGCAGCCTGGTTCCAGTTAAGCCCTGTGCACTGCAAATATTAACTTACAGGAACAGAGCCCTGGAGCAATCCCTCTGCAAAAGGCCATGAAAGCCAATCTGGCACTTTTCTCCGGGGAGGGCCCGATGCTCCTCTGAGAGCGCCGGGCAGAGCAGCCCAGAGCTGTGCAAACAAACACGGCGGGATCGAGTATCTGCAGGGCTTCTCTGCTACCTGCCAGCCCAGCCACCCTCCATCCCCATCACTCTTCTGCCTCTGAAGCCTTCCTTGGCTCACTCCTCTTTGCATTTATAGGGTGTATTGACAGTTTTCTGCGAGTGTTTGTACCTACTAATGCACCAACCATGTGGACCTGAGCATCCACAAAAGCCAATGAATTCCCATTCAAGCCTGTTCACCTTCAATCACAATAAAGCCATGTGAACTCTGGGTTTCAAATACTATCTGGGAAGCCTCTGTGCAGGATTCCTGTGTCTGGACAGCTCGGCTGGATCTTTGCACCAGGCAGGGAGCAGATCTGCTCGAGAAAATGGACCAGGACACACAGTATGGAGGGGACACCTGGAAATTGTGGCATGTCCGTAACTCTGGGTTTTTTTAAAGTTTTTCAGACAAATACAGCACTGCCTCAAACCTAGAAGGGTGTTTCCCAGCCACGATGTCACCTCGGGCAGGGTGGCCTCCTTCCCTTTGCCTCAGTTTCCCCATCCACCTTTGCTGTTAAGCCCATCATCGAGAGGAGCTCTACATCCCCACAAAACCAAGCCCCAAATTCCCTGAAACCCATGTTCAGAGTAAATCACAAGCCACAAGGTACAGGAAACCCTCCTCCCACTTGCAGAGCGAAACCCAGGTAAGGGGAAAAACAAATGCACAGTGGTTCCAGCTGTCCTTGGGCCAAGACAACAGGTCTCACACCCAGATCCTACAGAAGGCATTAGGGAATACTTGTCGACCACTAACTTGCTTAAGTATCTGTGGGTTTGTTTACACAGCTAGCAGTCAAAGACATCAGAGGGTTTTTCCTCCTAAAATGAATAAAAATAATAAATAAAAAATGAAGCGCTGTTGGGTCTGACCCAAAGTTGTCCACAGTACATCTGTAGTGAACACCATCTGCTAGATGTGATTAGCAAGGGCACCATCCATGTTGTTCAGAAGTGTCACCTAAATAATGTTCCCCATGTTCTCCACACGAACCACTCTCTGGATTTCACTTTGCGCAATCCCCTTTGGCTCCTTTTCCTATATGTTAATGGGTTTGCCTAAGCCAGGATTACTACAGGGTTTTGTTAGTCTTAAGAAAAACTCCACTGCCTTTGAGCAGGGACAACACATGCTGAAGTAAAATTTTCAGGTACTCAACAGTGGTCTAGGCCACTGCTCAGGGCCCCTTTCAGATCCTCTCAAAAACTCTGGAAATGGGTTAATTGCAAGTTCTGGGCCCCGAGTTGCTTGGCAAGGCGGGACAGTTTCCACCACATGTGTGAACCAGCGAGGAACAGTTTCAGAACTGCCCGCCCAGCCCAGATTTGGTAAATAAAATCGGACATCTCATGTGAATCCAGCTGATCTTCATTCCACCATTCAACCGTTTTGATGCCCAGCCAGCTTGGTCCCAGAAGCCTGCCTCTGATGCCAGCAATCCCATTTTAATGGGCCACTTAAAAAATCCTTAGGTTTCCCCAGGAGGAATGGCAGGGGAGAAGCGCTAAGGTCGCCGGGCGCGATCCGGTTCCGCGCACGCGGAGCGGCGGCACAGGGTTGAACTCGGGGAGTAGACACACCACGGTTACGTGGCTCATTGTTACTCCTCCAGTTCCTCTTGCTAATGGCTTTCACATGACAGGTCTGTAAAACACATGCTCCCACAGACAATAAAATACATCTGAAAGCTAAAACCAGCCCTAAAAAAAAAAATTAAAAAAATACATTAAGAAAAAGAGACAATAGTGTTCCTATATATTCTGTGAACCCAGGAATAATAAAGATTTGTTTCTCCTTCATTCATTGAGCAGCATGGGGTAGTATTTCCGTGTTTTAATTATATGTACACTTGCCACAGCTATAATAAGAGCCTAAGTGACCTATATGGGACACATTTTCATAAAGCACATAGGCATAGTTTGGAAAATCCAATACGTTTGTTTTCTCTCCTACAAACTTGTGGTTTAGTGGGATATTGCCAATCAAGTCTTGATATTTTTCCAGCAAAACACTAACCTCAGATTCCCTTTTTTTTTTCCCTTCCCCTTTTTTAACATGAGAAACATAAACACACTCCCTATAACTGAATGAATATTACTCAGAAGACATAACATGCCTTCAATTTTGAGGGTTGGGTCAGAGCCTGCTCTATCACCCAAGGAATGGAAGACCCCAGCTCATGGCAAACAACAAATTGTGCTCAAGATGGCTCTTCTTCCACGAGGTTATTTCTTGGAGGACGTGCTGTCTGAGGGACTAGGTCACCACCCACATTTTTTTTGCCAAGGGGGTTCCAGCACAGAGAAACCTGTAGTGGTGCCAAAAGACTGGCAGAGCATGGGCTTTGCAGAAAAAACACTACAGAAGGAAGTCTGGAAGAAGACAGAAAATTAAATGCAGGGAGAGATGCCTTTGGGATCCCTCAACCAAAACACCACAGAGACATTATTCACACTAGGAGATCTGCCCGAGGCAAAAGGATCCAAAAGTGGGGCTTACAGCCCACACACCTTGGGAATGGAAGGCAAGCAGAGTAGGGCTTTACTGTGAGGATGGAACATCTGGCCTCATCACCTCTCCTGCCCCAGTCTGCCTCTCTGAGTCAGCATTTTAACAGGGAATTCAGAGAGTGCATCCCTGCCTGCAGATCTACAGATTCAACAGCTGAACCCCATAAAGGTGTTAAGTCTTTGACCTCCACCACTTCCCATCCCTACACACGGTACCAAACTCTTGAGGATACCACAGGTTCATTTCAGAAAAGTGACTTGCACTGAAGTGAATGACAGATGTGCAGGGCAGGCAAAAAAATTACACTGATTTTGGGGATGTTCATTTTTCTCCAAAAATGGTACTATCTGGTCATTCTGTCATGTGCAGACTGACTGCAAAATCTGTAGGAATGCTGCAGAAAGGCCTCACATCCTCCTTAAAACCAGTATTTCCATGCTGAGAAATGACACGGCAGCCTGTGGACCATGTCCTGAAGCATGGACACGACACTGGGACATCCAAAGGGACCTGTGCAACCAGAGCAGTGCTGCTATCCCCATCTCACAGGAAACTAAAGCATAAAACAAAGGGATTTGCTTCTTCCAATGCAATGAAGGTAAACGGTGCTGAAATTACCTTTGGACCTGTAACATCCTTCACAAGGTGAGGGAAAGTTTTTTTTCCTTGTACAACGGGGATTTTTTGCTTTAATAACAGAACAAGGAAATCCCAACCACAAGCTTTTATCCAGCTCTGCTGTAGGAGATCAAACACAGCTCCAAACCATGAGGATAACTGAATTTTCTCAGGAACTGATCTTGCCCCATCCAAACAGGCTCAGCCCCACTCCGAGCAGCACGGAGCAGGTGTGGACACTGAGGAATTGTGTGAGGCACTGCGGGATGCTGTGGGGCTGGACATTGAAAAATGATGTTGCTTTTGTTGGGAGGAAGTCCAAGTGACTTGGTGACCTCTAACTGCTGGTGTCCTGTGCTAAGGTATTTCAGAGCAGGGTTTAAATTTATTTGTCTTTCCATTTAATAAAGCCAATCGAGTTTGGAAATCTAGCACCAAGGAAAAAATATTCCTTTCTTTGGTCAGCACCTTTATTAAGAGGCAGTTAATAGGCAATAATCCTGGGAAGGCTGGCAGCTTGAAAGCTAAAACCTCACCACCAAGCCTAAACAAAACCCCCTGACCAGCTTGAAATGTGCATAAAAATCAAAGGCAGGAGAAAAAAGGGCTCTGTGTTGGGTACAGCACTTTGAATCTCAGAGTCTTTGAAAAGTTAACACTTGTGCAGATTTAACAGGGGGAAAAAAATTTAAAAAGGGGATAAGCTTTCGTTGGCCACTCATCAAAAAGTGGAAGGAGCAGAAGGCAAGAGGCATTTGTGCAGTGACCCACCCAGGCCACTCTCATCTTCCCAGCCCAGCCTTCACCTTTGCACCAAATTAAGCACCATCACCACCTTTTCCTTTTTAAACCTCTGGTTTTGGTGGGGTTTAGGGGTTTTTTTTCCCATTAAATCTTTGTTATTTAACCCTGCAGGTCAGTGGGATGTTGCTGGCTATCTCAACAAAGCAACGGTAATTTCTAACAAGTATTCCATGATGCTTTTGCCTACCACTGTCCAGGCCCTGGGTGTTCTCAGGGTTTCACTAGATTAGACATCTACCTAAATAAGTGAAAAAGACCATTAATTAATTTGGCAGGGCTGAGTGGGGTGTCTAATTCCTTACTCAAGTCACACTGTAAATATTTGGGTACCTACAAGAGACAGGCTCTCTATTTGAAGTACTTAGTGGCTGATCTTGGGTACATATAAATCTTATTTGGTTTACAATATTTGTACATATTTAAAAATGCATATAAACTAGATTAGCCTATGGTAGGCTTTTACTGGGGCTTTAAAAGCTGGCTTCTCAAAACTTTCAGAGAAGAACTGCAGCACTGCAAGGCTAGCCTTGGCAACTGCTGCAAGAGCAAGCAGTTCTTGAAGCCAACTTACACTGTGCATGTATAAATATATATATAAATACGTAAATAAAATTTAATAACCCAAGGAATCGAAGTATTTCCACATTTCTGCCATATCAGGCATGTGCTGTCAATCAAAACAGAACTCAGCTCAGCACCAGCACTGGGTGTATCTGAAGGAATGGGAGGAGTGTGGTCAGCTAAAAAAATAATCTCAAGGGACCAGATCTGCAGCCCAGCATCAGCCAAAATAAGGATCCTACTGCAGACTGGATCAAACTATTAAATTCAGATTTTTAAAGGTCTTGAAAGCATTAGTGATGTGCCTCCATCCCAATGTTTTTTGATTGAATCTGGATATTTGAGGACCACGTATTCACAAGGACAAGGATACAACTGGGCTAACCATCAGCTCTGCTGTTTTATTACCTGCACAGTCTTAATTGTTCTTCACCTTGATTCCAGCAGTCCAGCAGACTGATCTGTGCATCTGTCTGTATTTTGGAAACACATCTAATATCTTTGTTTGCAAAACAGATTCCCATTCAGCTCGATTACAGTTCCACTACTCTCAGCTGACACATGAGGAGAGAAAATTCTCCACACAAACAAACCCTAGACTTTATGGTAAAACAGGTACCTGCTTTAGAGCACTAAAGAACCTATAAACAAGGATCAGTATATATTGCATTTCTCTGATTTGACCTGTTTGGAAAAGTTCTTGGGCACAATGGGTTGGTTTCCACAAAAAAAAAAAAAAAAAAAAAAAAAAAAAAAAGTTAATTTTCTACTTGCTGTAGGTTCATTCATGTAACTCCCATGAATATTTGCCCCATCTATGTTAATTTGTCTGGCATCCCTCCTATGAAGAGAGTGACATTTTTGTTGTCCATTTTATTATTTTTATTTTTCAGCTAAATCATAGGAACTTCAAAGCAAACCTCACCATTTCAGGTCCACCAGATGCTACAGATTCCAAAACACTTCCTAGTGGCAGACAAAGGTTCATTTTGACTTAGATGATATTTTCTGGGTTCTTACTTTTTTGGGGTTCATTTCTTTGTTTTTAGTAAGAACTCGTTAATCAGGAACACTGGGCAAACATCTTCTCATGCCTGTCAGTGCAATAGCAAATGAGAAGAAAGCAAGAAATATTTATTTTCTATATGGAAAACCCTGTAACACTGATGACCCCAGACTGCAGAGGTATTTGAGAAGTGCCTTCAAAAGGAATCAAAGGTGGTGTCAGAAGTGACACGTGTCTCTACCTGCTGCCCAAACCCATCCTTGGAAGTGTTCAAGGCCAGATTGGATGGGACTTTGAGCAACCTGGTCTAGTGGAAAGTGTCCCTGTCCATGAAAAAGACAAGTTTTAAGGTCCCTTCCACCCAAACCATTCCATGATTCCATGATACTCATCCTTCGTGCAACCTGGAGCATATTTATTGACCCAGCCATCCTGGGATAATGTTATTATAAAAAGGTTCTTGGTCACAGATACTTTAAGCCAAATGCCAAATTATCCTCTTGCACTGCAAATTCCTCTGGATTTGAAACCAAGAGGAGAAATATTTCCTCATGTGGCTGGAGCACAACGTGCCAGCCTCACGCTCCAAGAGCTCCAGATGAACAGGAATGCTGCCATTGGTTTTTTTCTGGGGAAAAGTCCTTTTAGTGAGTAGCTGTCACCTATTTTCAGAGATAAGAACCACATACAGAGGAAGAAAGAGAAGGGAATTCTACAAAGAATGTTGTTTTTCATGGGAGTTTGGCGTGAGCTGATGCATTAAAAAACTTTTATATTAAAGTGTACATTTATTTTCAATACCTCAGAATGCATTAATAAGAGCAAAAGGTCTTATCCAAGCCACAATATGTAGGTCCATATAAAATTCTTCATTTGTGGGGTAAAACAGATTTAAACCAGACTGGCCAACCAGAAAATTTGGAGAGGGTGAATATAAAAGGCATTACCAACAGAAATCCAGAGCCAGCTCCAGGCGAACATGATGGAAACAGCAAATTTGGAGAGGGTGAATACAAAAGACATTACCAAGAGGAATCCAGAGCCAGCTCCAGCCAAACTTGATGGAAACAAAGCCATCATCTCCCATTGTCTACAGCACATGATAAAATGCAACACCCATGAAAACCGCGAACTGTCAACACCTTTCAAGGCACCTCTGCATATCCATGTGCTCTGGAAGTGTCACAGATATGACAAGCCTGACCTAGGATGACCCAGCATGAAGAGAGGGGAAAAATTTTAAAGAACAAAGATGTGAACTCTGCAATGGTGAAGGCAAACAGCTCGTGTGAAAAACACACTGTGGTGACTATGATGTTTTCAATTACGAATGGAGCGAGCAGGGTTTGCTCTGCTGGTCAGCAGGGTTTGGAACGAGCCTCTCACCACCACTCCTCTGGGCTCTGCCTTCGAGGAAGGGCTCAGCCCACTGCCCAGCCCCAGCAACACTCAACACCCCGTTTCTTTTTGGGGAAATCGAAGAGATTTCTGCCAAACCAGTGGGTGAGCAAAGCAGCTGCTCCCCTTCGTCCCCGTCATCACCCCACTGGCTGGGTGAACACTAATATTTCCCCACAATCACAACTAATAATCACAACTCTGTTCTACTCATATAGAATCATAGAATGATAGAAAAGATTGGGTTTGAAGGAACCTTAGAAATCATCTAGCTGCAACCCACTAGATCAGGTTGCGCAGGGTTCCATCCAACCAATTAATCACCTTCTACTCAAAAGGAAAATTTTGTGCGCTGTAGGTGCTGTTCTAATACATAAAATAGCAAGCAAAAATCCCTTATCTCAGCTTCTTGCCCCCAAACACCCCGACACAGAAGCCCTGGCTCCTCCTCTTTGCACAGACACCCCAAACCGTAACAAGAACAGGTAGAAATATAAAGCTGTAGCCAATGTAATGCAGCCAACAAAATTCTGTTATTTTTAACTCAATAAAGACACAAAGCATATGGAGCAAAAACAGAGCCAGTTAACCTAGTCAACATTAGGTCTCCTAATTAAAAATTCATCAAACTTCACCACTGAACTTCCCAAACATCTTCCTCAGCACTGTGGCCAGGCAGTGCCACCGTAATTAAGCATGCTTTTGGAGCAACTGCTCCTGTGCAGGAGGCAGCAGAGCCCCTGGCCATAGCCCTGAGCCTGCCACCAGTAGCTTTTTGACCCAGTTCTGTCAATGTACCTATTGTAAATGCAAAATCCTTCTTCGGATTTGAAGCAGCAGCCACCTGCACAAATAAGGCCGGGTTATAACTCTGTAACCCAATACAAGCACTGGAAGCTTAAAAAGTTTGTA
This sequence comes from Irena cyanogastra, assembly GCA_013397155.1. Taxonomy (NCBI): domain Eukaryota; kingdom Metazoa; phylum Chordata; class Aves; order Passeriformes; family Irenidae; genus Irena; species Irena cyanogastra. The sequence goes on from VWZV01011465.1 coordinate 703,833, forward strand.
TTCCAAAAAGCACTTCTGACCTCTTCCTTAAAAGTTCACTAATCACTTTTAATTCATAATTTATTTCCTCTTAATATACTTGCTTTATGTAATGCCCCCCTTTCTCCCCCCCTTCCTCTCCTCCTTTCTTTTTTCTGGAAGTTCCCCAGGAGAAAATGGTATTACACAACTGCCTTGATTAACTGGAAATGAAGCTTTTCCCCCTCGGTAGTCGCGATTTGGTAGAGTTTCCAGGACATAAAGCACGGCCCAGAGTGCTGAAAGGCAGAGAGACGTGGGTGGAAGTGATCCAAAAGCCCTTAAAGTGATGGGGGTTGATCTTGGTGGTCCCCAGAGCAGAGCTCTGTAAGGCTTTGCCTATTTATCAATGGGTTAAAAAATTGTTTCCATTCTTCTTGTTCCTCTGTATTTTGACTGCAGAGTGTCATCCTAATGTAGAGTAATACACGATATAACTGAGATTGTGCTAGTAATGTTAAAAAAATAAATAAAAATCATGCTCCTAATTAAAAGAGTTTTTGATTATAGGGACAGGAGACTTTGCAGGGGAAGGAGGAGGTATGACAACTGCTGCCTTGGCCATGCTGACACCTCCCGGCCCACAGAAGTTTAAGTTACTTTGGTGGAAATCAGCTGGGGTATTTTGGAGGCAAGACATCACCTGCAGTGACAGAGGTGTCCACCCCATGCTGCACACAAGGACTTACCTACCCTGGCCCATCTGCCCCTGGATGAGACCCTGTGAATTATTTGTGCCCCTAAAAGCCAAACAGATTTTTTTTTTTGGGACAGCATGGTTCCATGGTGCATGCCATCTCGGACTTCTGGGTGCTTTTATCCCTCTAAGAAATTGAAAATTCTGTAAATCCAGTGTAATAGCAGCACTGAAAACTTCACCACATAAAATTTCACCTGTGCCTGCAAGCACAGGACCAGGCAAGGTGGGCACAGCCACCTTGTCACCCCAGCCCCTTTGCCATGCACAGCCCAAAGCTGCCCACAACAGCTGCATTCTGCAGCCAGGTGACATCCCATAACCCTGTTTCTTTAAGGGACAGGATGAACTGGGCCACATCCAAATGCCACAGGCAAGGGCCAAGGCTCTATTCACACTGTCTGGAGGGACACAACATGTACCATGCCTTTTAAAACCAAAAATGGACAACTCCCAATTTCCATTTCCAGCCTCCTGCAACAATGCTGTCTGTGCCTTGCTGTCAAGGAATGTGTGAATAAATTGAGGAAAGAAGGTTAAAGAAGCCCAAGGGAATAGGAGTCCCTTTTTCTTCATTGCAGTTAATTTTGACAAAGGCTCTTCTGTTTCCTCTCCTCCCCCCACTTTTTTTTTTGGAAGGGCTTCGTGCCAGCTGCATTATTCCTCTTCACCATGGTACTGCCATGAAACCTGCCTGGTATGTTTGCCTGAAAATTGCAGGTTTTCATGGAAATTGTTTTTATCTCAACAACTACTCCCTTTGTCACCTCAGACATGAAAAGAGGATGAGAAGGGCTCAGGCTCAAATCCCATCCCCTCAACAAAGCATCCATGAAAAAGCACCACGAAAACCTGCCCTCCCAAAGGGCAGAAACCCTCCAAAAACCCTTTTTACCATCTCACTCACCAGTGCAACTGCAAACCCATGAGAGATGCTGTGCACGGCCTCAGTTTGAAACACTGAGGCTTGGGAAAGAAAAGCATCCCATTGGTGGGATTGTTTTGAAGTATTTTTTAAGTGGAAATAGTTTCTTTTCTTGCAGCTCATCGTGGCAACCGGAGCCCTCTGGCTCCTGTCAGCAAGGCAGGAGCTCCTCAGGGGTGTCCTCTATTTCCAGCCTATTTACTGCTCTGTTGAGAAAGGAGCCTATAGATGCTCCAGTTCTCAGATTTGGGACTTTGGAGGGACTGGGTTATTCAACAAACCAAGCCTTTCTGAGCACTGTCAAAGGAGTGATTTGATGCCTTTCAGTGCTTACCATACAAAACGCTGAAAGACCAGCGGACTTCAAAAGCCGCAGGAGCGGAGCTGGAGTTTGGCAGGAGTTCATTAGCTGCCTGTGTCCTTCTGTGTGTGGCTTGTAATTACATGCAGACCCACTGCCAAATCCTCATCTACTGAGGGGCACCAATTAACGTGCTGCTGGATGATTCACAGGTAGCTAACATTGAGATTTATACACTCGGCGTGCCAAATAGCCTGTGCTTTTTTTATTATTAATATTATTAATATTATTATTATTATTATTATTATTTTAGGCTGGCCCTTTTCCCCTCTTTCCAAGTTATCATACAAAAACAAGGTTTTGGCAGTAAAATTGGGATTGTCCAGCCTGCTCCCAGGGCCACACACTGGTGGGCTTGATCCTGCTGACACTGGGTACCACATCTGCAGGGAAATGCACATCTCTTGGAGCACAGGCCAAAGGCTTGCAAGTTAAATCACCTACTGTGTTTTCCCTTTGTAAAAAGCAGAGGTTTTCTGCTCCAAGGAGAAAAATTATAAAATTGAGGCACCATTTGCACTCTATACTTGGCTTTCCTGCTGCTTGCACCCTCTTACTCCTACAGGTAGCAAAACAATCACAGCAGAAGCTTTAAGAGCAGCTGGGGGAGCTGAGGAAGCAGGTAACTAAAAGTGATAATTTATTTTTCGAAGGGGAAATGTACACAAAACTGCATCTCCTCTAGGAAAACATAGCAGTTGTTAGTTTCTCTGACAAAAGATTAAAAAAAAAATCCCACAACAAGAAAGAGCCTTTCTTCTCTTCAAATCTGCATCCCTTTGCCTCTCTTACTGGAGATCTGCATCCCTTTGCAGCCAGCTGGCTCCCCATGCAGCCCTTGGCAATTAAAACCTTGGGAAGTCAAACACAACAGCATGGAAGTGAACCTTTTGTTTTCCTGTTTTGTCATTCCTGTCTTGTGTTTGATCTCAAGATTTCTCAGGCGAGGGAAGCCATGGGCCCAGTGGAGCATCTTGGCACTGGCTGGGCACAGGTTTCCAAGCTCACTGGTTTGCCACTGCTGATGGTTTTCCCATGAGGAGCATGGAGACCCAGGCCTCATCTCCTTCTGCTTGACTTTCTCTTTTCCAAAAAAACGTGCTCCTCAGCCCTGGGGGATAACAATTCCAAGAGGGCTGCAAGTACAACCCAACGCTCGCGCTGCTTTATCCTTCTCTAATAAACCTTTCACTGCATTTGACACGATGCAGGTCTTGTCCAGCCATGAAAGCTTTCCTGCTTATCAGGAGAATTTTTAATCAACCAGCAGGGAAAACACGGCCTGACATTTTATTGCTTCCTTGTGCTTTGCTTTTAGATGTTTCGGTTTCTTCTCTTGCTAATCTCTTTAGCCAGGGATCAGTAGAAAGCCTCAAGTTTTCCATGCCCAGCAGCTTCCCCTGGATCATTCGGAGTCAGGGCAGGTAGAGGAGCGTGGGGACAGTGGGGGGTTTATGGTGGGATGGAGAAGAAGGCACCAAGTTCTGGATTCACTGCAGGTTCTGGAACAGGGTTTTGTCCTGGCCACAATTACAAAACAACAAACAACGTCTGTGGGGAAGGGTCATAAGAAGTTCAGCTTTCCTCTATTAAAACCATCTGGTGCCTATAAAAAACCCCAACTGGTTGGTTGGGATGGCTGGTAGCACCTCCTCCCTGCTCGGCTCTTCCTGGCACCTCACAGGAACGTGGTGGCACCAGAGGTGTCACGGTGAGGGACGGAGCTGCCATAGGAACGGGGGCCTAGCAGACACCCCCTCCACTCTGCATCCCTCCTGCTGCAAAGAAGATGACCCAGCATCCACCTCATTTCACTGCTTATCTGAGCCAGAACTTCTTTACGAGGTGCCTGTCCCCTCAGGAACGCCAGCTCCTGCCAGAGTGCCCTCAGTGAGCCCTTGAGTGGGCTGAGCTTTCTGAGCAAAATAAAATATCCCTGTGTGGCCTGCGTGGGACCCTGCAAAGGGTTTCTCCAGGTCACAGTCACCAACGGGTCCCCCTCCAGCATCAACAGCGAGAGGCACCACCAAACCTGCAGGGAATGGGAACCTTTATTAAAAAAAACAACAACAACAAAAAAACCTAAACCTCTCCTTTGTTTTCAACAGAAATAAAAGAAAAGAGGGTGAAAAGAAAAAAGGAAAAGAAAGGAGAGGAGAGCTTAGAGCCAGTTCCCCAGCCTGTAACACAAAACCAGGCTGTGCTGGGAAACCTTACACCAGCTCATGTACTCCTGCTCCGCTCACCGCCTCCCGGATGCTTCCCCAAGCCCAAACTGCCCTTGAGAGAAGCCAAGCCTCAGCCTCTGCTGAAAAGCCTCTTTGTTTGGATTCCCCTTCCAAATCAGCGTATCCTGAGATTGAACTCCCTTCCACCCCTCTGCGGGGCTTTTTCATGTTGGGATGCCTTTGGCAGCAGCCAGATCTGCCGGCAGGTTTGCGGTCCCGGAGCAGCGCTCGGCCCGCCCAGCCGGGGCACCCTCAGCGAGGAACCTTCCCCACGACACAGGAGAGAAAGTATTGCAGAATTACTTCAAAAGATCCTTTAATCATGAATTGTGAACAGAGGAGCTGAGCTCTCCTTAATTAAACAATAGCTTTAATCAGCCTTCAATAGCTGGCATTACTCAGAGGGTGGTGAGGCCCTGGCACAGGGTGCCCAGAGGAGCTGTGGCTGCCCCATCCCTGGAAGCGTTCAAGGCCTGGTTGGAAAGGGCTTGGAGCAACCTGGGAGAGTGGAAGATATCCCTGCCCACGGCAGGGGGTTGGAACAAGATGAGTTTTAAGGTTCCTTCCCACCCAAACCATCCCACTGTGTGATATTAAGGCACACCAGTGAGCTGACCATTTTGTCTTCAACTGGCACAAGTGAAAGGAAACCAGACAAGGCATCAAAGCAACCCAGGCACGAGGTGTGGGCCGTGCACACATCACCAAGAGAGTCTGACTCCAAGCACTGCTGGGAGCTTTCCATGCAACCCCAAGGCCATCCCTGACTGTGCACAGAAATAAAATGCATTTTCCTGCCCTGCCCACTCTGCCTGCAAGCTCAGGGCACAACTCTGCTACATCCACACAGACAGGCAACGGGGGTCTCCTGTGCCCCTTGGGACTTGCAAACGCCCCAAAATCCTGAGTTCCCACAAAAGCAGAGGTATGGTGCTCCCAGGGCAGGGTCTCTGCTCCAGCACTGACCCAGCTGAGACCCACAAACAGCGCCAAGGCCATAATCTCACCCCTCAGAGAAACACAGCAGATCTTGCAGCAAGGGAGTGTTAATGAGAGTATCAGCCTGACACCTCACCCTGACACTAAAGGGAAAACCCTCTCCTCCAAAACCAGCCTCAGGCCCAGGACTTAAAGCAATTTCACGGGGGAAGAAGATGGTTTTCACTTGCAGGCAGCTTTAATTTACCTCAGTGTTACATCTTTCCCTGTGAAAGCAGAACCCTGAGATTTAAGCAGGTGGATTTTCAGGCTGCGGACCCAATACCCACTTGTGGCAGAAAACTTCAGCAAGAGCAAAAGCAAAGTACCTGTTGTTATATCCACAATCCTGATGTATCCTAAACACGATCCCACTTGCCTGGCAATTTCAAACACGCTGCATGCCTAGATTCTGCAGTGCCTCTGAGAATTTTGCACACTGGAAAACTCCTTTGTGCTCATGGTGATTTATCAAAACAGGCTTTCTCCAAAATGCTATCCAGCTTTTCTACAGGTTTTGCATTTGACAGAGATCATACCAGCTCAGTCAGAAAAAGAAATGCCACAAAACTTCTCCTTTAAGGAAAAAAAAACCAAACCACCCAACCCTCACAGCCCAATGCTTTAGAAATGCTTCCACATGCTAATCAGCCTCCTATTCAGTTCCAGACTGAATAGGACTCCAACAATGACAAAGAAATACGCTGAACCTATCCCACATTTCATCCCCTTCACTCAAAATGTTGCTGTTACCTTGGTTTTCAGCCACATTGTGGGAGCTGCAGCAGAATGACAGCTGCATGCTAAAGCTGCAGGGATGGTCAAGAAACCAGGAGGGCTGGATGAAAAAATATCTGGCCCAGATTATGTGGGGAAAAAAAAGGGATTATTTGAGGGGATAGTAACTGATGCTGCAAGTTTTTATGAGTTATTAAGAAAAAAAAAAAGCAAAAAAACCCCTGAGTCTTCTACGAAAACCACAGCCTCTTGTGGTCAGGCAGCAAAGGGAACTTTCTCTCAGCCTGGCAAGTATGAGTAGGATAAAAGTCCCTCCAAGCCCTTCCCTTTGAGAATCATCCGTTTTTGTAAAGTATTATCAACTGGCAGATGCCCTAGTGCAGCTTTTCCTCCACATCCTTAACCTGAAAAACTCCAGCTCTTATTCTGGGAAAGGAGCTCCTGCTGCAGTGGGTGAATCCAAGGTTGTTTCCCTTTTCTGCATGTTTCCCTTTTCTGCAGAACATGGAAGCACCAGAACAGAGGCACCTGGGTAAGTTTTCACAGGAATTCAGGTGGGAAGCTCCAGGACAGGTGCACACATGTCCTAGGGACACACTTCAGCCCAAGCCTTGGCAGTCACAGACTCCTCCACAGTCGCTGAGGATCTGATTTCAGATACTTTGGGAGGACTGGCAGAAGCACTGAGGTCTGCAGCTCCAGCGAGGAGTTCAGGAAGGAATCAGAGGTTCCTCAGCAGCTCTGAAAGTCCCACTGGGCACCTGGGTGCCTCTGAGGTGGAAACACTGCCTTCAAAGTGTGCCCTCGCCGGGCTCCAGCGCCTGCCCACGCTCCGAGGTGATGCTGCTCCTTCTGCTCCCTGTCTCCCTAGATTAGAAACTCCCAGAGGCACAAACCTCCCGTGACGTGCCTGGGCAGGACCAAGGGCAGCACAGCCTGGCACAGGGATCCTCAGCCCAGCACTCAAATTCAGGGAGAAGCAGCTCCCCAAAAAGCAAGGGCCATCTGATCAGTGATCAAAGAGGCGCTCCAGAAACCTGCTAACACCAAACTGATTCACAGCTATCGACTTCAAAGGAGTTCTGCTGCCTGCCACCAGCTCGCCAGCCATCCAAAATTACTCCCTGAGCATCACTCAGAACACAAATGCACCCAGTGGTTACTGACCAGACCTGCTTATCAGCATTTTACCGTGTTGTTTGTGACTTTCCCTTTGGAAAGCAGCCCTTTAAAGGATGGTGGGTCTTGCAGAAAAGCCTTGGAAGCCCTCAAAATGCCTGGGATGTGGGACTGGTTGCCATGGCCACCGTGCTGCTACAAAGACCAGAGCAAAGACCTGGCTGTCAGCTGGCTGGGAACTATAACCAGGGCTGGGCTGGCTGCTCCCTCCAGGCTTAAAGGAAAGCCCATCACACCACCCCCCCAAAAAAGTCATAAATAACCTGCTGAGTGAAGAGGAGACAGGAAGCCCAGACCCCATTTGGCACATTGGCTTGCAAATGCAGTGGCTGGGCACTTGGAGGATGTGATGAGGTCTCAGCTTCATATTAATGCTGAATTAACAGAAATGTAATTAATATCTGTGTGCAGTGCCTGCATGGTCAGACACAGGGGCACTGCTGGCTGGTCAAAAATGGCACTCATTTTTTGTGGTTTTACAGGTGAAAGCAGCTAATTTCTTCTTCTGTGCAGCACCAGACTGACACTGCTGGGAGGCAGAAGCTCTCTGAAGAAGTTTCTTTCATTTCTTTCAGGAGGGATGGCTGCCCAAAATACCTCACCAGTAACTTTCACTTCTTCTCTTTAAAGCCGTGGAAGGAAGAACCACGCTGTTCTCAGCTCCAGCAGCCAGAACAGATGATGAGGATCCAAGAGGTGCAGTGTGACATCTGCAAGCCCCCAAAGCAGTGAAGGACAGCTCTGTCCCACAGCCACCTTTGGTGTTCAGGGCAAGGTGTGGGTGAACCCAGCAATGCCAACTGCTCCAGCCTCAATCTGCTGTGTTTCCCAAGCATCACAGGCTATGCCCACCAGTGTGTTTTATCAGAAAACCTGGAGGCACCTCCCAAGCTCCTCAGTGCTACGACCAACACACCTCCACATCTTTCTGGGCAAGGGATGAAAAACTGTGGGAAAGCAGTGGAGGATTATGAGCCCTCTCCATTGACTCAGTGGCACCAGCACTGCCAGACCAGCTGCAGCTCCATGTGGGCTCGGGCTGGCAGCCCCAACCTGGCCCTGAAGGAGGGCACCACGTGCTCAGAGGAGACAAGGTCATGTATGGATGCAATCCTGTTCCAGGGCTGGAACAGGAACACACAGCACGAAGAGCACAGGCATTTTCAGAGCATCACAAGCTCTGGAGTTAAATTACATGTTCTGCTTGTAACTTGACTTGATGCAGAGTCTGTTTTCTACCCTCTGTCTCCAAAACATCCGACACATGTGAAAAACAAGCCCACTTACGTGACTGACTCCAAAGGATGGAGTTCCATAGGAATTTCTTGTACTTCCAAACTTGCCAAGACAAAGCTAATTTTCAAACTCATTCATGCATTCTCTTGGTAACAAACTTACGCTTAAGGCTTGCTTTCAAACTGTTTGCATCAAAATCCAAACAAAGACACTTGAAATTCCCTGGTTTTCGTGGCATTCTGCTTCCTCAGGTCGAACTGGAGGAGCAGCTTCTGCTGATCACGATCCCACTGTTGCAACTGAGCCCTTGCGTGCAGCTAAGAGGCAAGAAGGGATTCTCCAGTTTCCCAACAGCTGCTCCAACACATCCCTGGGCACAGACACCAGATCCACAGGAAGGAATTTTCCACCTGCTGTAAAACTGTGGAGCAGGTAATGCCCCTCCAAGGGGGATATCATGGGAGAGAGTGAAACGGAGATAGGGTGGCTTTGAGAGGGATGCAAATCCCTTCTGAGAAAGGGAGCCACTGATCCACGAAGAGATGTGACACCTTCCTCCCAGCTTTTGGCAAAACCCACCCACCTGAGGTATCTGGACAGGCAGATGGAAGGCTGGCCACAGACTGGGCCTCCAGACACATTGGCAAGGGGAGAAGCACAGAAATGCATTCAGAAAACTGACTTCAGACTTTTATAATTGCAGGATAAGTGCTGGATTACTTTAATTCACCTCTTTCACTGAGGTTTTATCATTCTCATTTCTGAGCCTTTCTTTTTTGTTTGAAATATGAAACCTGACCTATGGGAAGAGCCGAACAGGGCCCTAAGACACAACAGAAAGGAAGAAATGTAAANTTGGGCTGCCAGGGAAGCTGCTGTTCCCAGCGCTGGCTGTGTGGACGCTGGCATAGGAGGGTTTGAAGGCTGCTGCCTTTCCCCACGCTGCCTGCAACAGGCAGGCCCTTGTTCCAGGCACGGGCAGGCCGGGAGACCACAACGGTCCCTTCTGGATTACTATGGATGAAGTGGGAGCATTGTATGAGGGGAACGGGGAGGATGGAGCCTGCTCCGCCAGAGCAGAGCTGCGCCTTTGCCTCCCCCTCTCTGAAGGCATTTCAGGCAGAGATGGAGCCACACAAACACCCTGCCTATCTCAGATGCTGAAGAGGGGCCCTGGTTTGCCAGAGGTTCCCCAGCTGTGGTATGCAAACCATTTTTGGGTGGTACAGGGAGCACACGCATCTGGAGAGACACCACCAGCCTGTATCCAGACAAACAGAGCCAGCCCAAAGCAGCCTAGGAAAGGCATGCATATTAAATTGAGATTTAAAGGGTATAAAAATAATCCGTTTGATCTGGGAGCGATGTTTATATTATTTTCTGTGCTCACTACAAACAGACAATTAAAAAAATGTCATCTGCTGTAATTGTGATTCCCATCTCCTGCCTGTCTCAGCAGCAGGTACACAGGATTCAAAGCACTCCTGGCCATGAAGCAGTTGCACGTAATTCTGCTTTTCCTGGAGACACATCTTCAGGCTGGCCAAGTTCCACCAACTCAGGAAAGCCAACAGATTTCCACCCCCGAGGACTCGGTCTGCCATGGGTACAGCATTTCCTTGTTCTGCAATTAACACCTCAAGTATAATTGTCACTAATAATGCCTTTTTGATAGGTAGGTTGTCTCTTTTTTTTTGTTTGTTTGTTTTCACAAAGCAAATGCAGAAAAAGTGGATTTCAAACACCTCCAAAATATTTCTCTCGCCTTCACTTCCAGTCATCTTTGGTCTTTCAAGGGAGGCACAACAGATGGGTATCACACTTTAGGTGCTGACTATTGGTTCAATAAGAAGCTTTTCCAGGCTCAAAAAAAAAAAACCTCCTTTACTTCCAAGTTATGGCAGAGTCCAACTCATGCACAACAACCTCATGCCAAGGTGCCACTTCTGCCAACCTGCCTTTGCCAGAGCACCTCCAGAGCAGCCATCCCTGGCCAGGAGCCTGCTGCCACCAGGAGATCCTACAGGTTATGGAGAGATACATAAACATCAAGGACCAAACCCCACCTAGGGATGCTCAAAACACGATGACGACTCTCCACCCACACAGCTTCTCCCGTGTGCTGTGGGCTCGGTCCTCCCCGACACGGAGGAGACGCAGCCTGGAGAAGGCAGCACCGAGGGGTTGGGACTGTCCAGCTGGTTTGGTACAGTCAGGCCTTGCTGTCTCTTGCTGGAAACAAGAAATGGTTGGCTCAGCATCTTCTTCAGGTGCACAGAAAGATGTTACCCATGCGACAAGTGAGTGCTGCGCAGCGGGGCAGTCCTAAAAATAAAAACAGCCCCAACCCAAACAAAGCAAAGTTGCTTAGCTCATCACATCCAGCTTTACACCATCCAAATAACTCTAACCTCACCCCTCATCTCCAATTCCTCCCACTCCTTGCACTTAAATGACAATCCCAGGCCTATTTGCACCAATTTTTGTGATGAAGCAACAGGGCCCCTGGCAGAGCTCAAATCCTTTTTGCTTCTGAGAGCTGGAGGACTACACAATTTTCTACACAGAAGAGGAAAGTCAAGAGTAATCTAAACTGTTAGCCCAAATTATAAGATTATATACCCACTTACATAAACATGTCAAAGTCCAGCTAACATAAATATTTACTTTCAAAGTTCATTTTAGCATCAAGCTTGCTACAGGAGATGCCAAATTTGTGAGAAAGCTGCAGAGATATAAAGGTTGTAAGAGGTCTATCCATCTGTTGCTTCAAAAAACCTTCCCAAGGCAGTAAAACTTGTGTTGCACAGATTAACTGGGATTGACAGAAGAGAGAAAATTAAATTAGAGGCAGAAAAGAAGAAGGGCAGTAAATTACGTGCAGCTTACATCCCACCAGCCTGAAACATATGCTCCCATAAACCCAATTTCCACAAGCCTCAGAAGCAGGTATGCCAGATGAAATCCTTCTATTTTATGGCACAAGCAGGACTTTTTGGAAGCTGTTTTACCTGCACAAGCTGCACAAATACAAGCTACTGAAGACCCTCATCTGCCCTATCACCCCTGCTGACACAGCCTTCCCCTCTTCCGAGATTAAACGCTTGACTTAGCACCCGTCAGCAGAGCACAGGTGGCTGCTCAGAGCTTGCTGAACACCAGGAGTCCCTGCCAAGGGAAAGCAGCAGGTCTAAGGGGAGTAAATTTAACCCTAGATGCTACATCTGTGGGGCCAAGCTCCAAAACATCCCACCTCAAGGGCCAGGGCAGGAGGCTTTTCCCCACCCGGCCACGTCTCCTGCATCAGGAGGAGGTCTGGTGGCTGTCGCAGGACAGCAAAACCCCATGGGAAAGTTGCCCCTTGAGATCTGCCCCAGCCAGGGTCACCCCAGTTCCCCCAAATAAAAGCCCCAAGCTCCAGGTAGGAGGTGCAGGAAACTCCTGGCAGAGGGATGGGCTGTGGAGGATCAGATGAAGGTGCAGTGAGGTCCACCCATCACGCCTCTTGTTTTGCTGCTCAGAGAGTTCCTTTGCTGCTCTACAAAGACAGCAACCAGCTCAGCAGGGGGAACTTCAGACCCGCCCAGACCCCCTCCATCACATTTTCAGATGTTTTGCAATGATCAGGAGACAGGGACAGGGCAGTGAGGGCTCTTCCACACCACCAAGCTCGCCTGTGGCCCTAACAATTTCAGGAAGCATCTTCCAATCCTCTAAACAGAGCCCTCCCAAGAGGAGGAAGCAGATGGAGAAAGTTATTTTCCCCCTCTTGCACGACCTGCTTTAATAAATGCACACTCAGGTCTTTTCTGCCTTTTTTTACTGAGTTAGGCACGGGCACGGAATTTCTGGGAAGTTCACAGTGCCGGCGATCAAACCTCTTGCTCCTGCAGGAACCCAGGGAATCATGAGTGCCAAGTGCACTCATTAGAGGAGTGGGCTGGTCATTCAGTAACATCCAGCTCTCTGCCAACTCAACTCAAGTTGGAAATTCAGGAAAAACCGAGGGTTTGGTCCAGTAGATCTTCATCCAACCCACTCCACCAGCCACTGGCTCCGTGACCCTGCTCCCCAAGAAAAAAAGATAAAAATCTTCCTTTTATGTGTTTGCTATCAAGATAACCATTGTACTGCTTAAGGATGAAAGACAAAAGTGGATCTTTCTAACTACTCTCACCAAATTAAAGCTGAAGGAAGCTCCTGATAGCTCAGCTTTACAAATTCAGACTCTCTTAGATGTTTATGGTAATTGTCTTCTGGGTAATTTGTTTAAATTTGTGTGTAAACAAAGGGTTTGTACACATCTACAGCCTCACAGAGAGTGCGTCATTTCTGAAAAGCATTCCAGCCATAGTTCACTCTCTTCATTTTCCCCTCGGGAAAACCAATTCAAGGCTGAATTGTGGCATTACCTGCAGCAGGAGCCAGCACAGCATCACAGGGCTCTGCAAATCAAATGGCCAGTTTTGATATTTCCTAAAGTGGTCCTCAAATGAGAAAAAGCCTTCTGTTTCCCTGCTTCTCTGAATGTCTTTGGGCAGCTGCTCAAGAGGTGTAACTCAGTTTGACTACACTGGAGGCCACTGGCCATGTGCCACATGCACCAGCAGAAGATCTCTGCTGGTCCCTCCACCTCAGAAGAAGTTATTTCACCCAATTCTGCTCCTCGTTATCTTACATAGGACTTTTTTCTTTTTTTTCCCACTGTATATGTAAATATCCATCAACTTGTACCTGTCCACCTTTCTCTTACAGGAAGGATTCAGCCAGGGCACCTTTTTTCCACTTTCCAAGTGGTTTTTTTGGGATTTTTTTACAAGAAAATGGGAATCTAGTACTTGGAAACTATAAGCTCATAGTCTTCCACAGCAAAAGGCAGAGGGAAGAGCAAGCCAAGCCTTCCACGAGTGGGGCAGCATTCACAGCAACTCATGCCCAGTCACCCAGTGGCAGGTCTGATACTCCTGGTCCGGGTGTATTTGCAAAGCCCATCCCCAAACAAACATCATGAGCTATCCATCCCCAAACACACATCATGGGCTCTCCATCCCATAATCATCTCCCTCACCATGTCCACCCATGCTCTTCACCTGCCAGTGATCAGTCAGATCTAAACTTTCTGTTGCAGTCATGCTCTTACATTTAAATGCTCCTCACCCCAAAATAACCCAACAACAAAACAACAACGAGGAACCCCAACAAAAACCCCTAAACAAGCCAGCTCTGGTGTTTACTTCCAGATTTCCACCTGTAGCAACCTGAAACAAAGCAACAATCACAGTTTTGCTGTATCACATTATTCCCTGCCAACAATACTTTCCAGTGATGCTTGATAAGTCCTGTTTACCCATACTAGCACAAGTAGAATAACACATGTCAACCAACTGCTTTTTCATTCAGGACCCTTAGCCCAGAGAAAGGGAAGCAAAACCTTTCCCCATCCAAATAGCACCTACTCATGCCAGGAATGCCTCAAGTTAAGAAAACTTGGGTAAATAAAAGTTTAAAATTTCTAACTCCTAGGAGCTGTTTTACTAGGAATTCGACTTTCTGCCTAGATAAGTGAGGTAAGTCCAGCTAGTTATGTTTCTACTTATATTCGTTTCATATATGGGGTATTGAGTATTTTTATTTTTTCCAGATCCGAGAAGATGAAGCTTTCTGCACTGGCCCCTGTTCTTGTGGGAATATAAAGAGAAAACCATGCCTCCCCTCCTAATGTATTAGTGCCCCCTAATATACACCAGATGATCAATAAACTGCATAAAAATTAAATCAAACTGACAGTCTTTAAAAAATGGGCTCTAAGCAGAAACAATTGTTTTAAAGACTGTGGTGTCTGGAGTATTAAACTCACGTGCTGTTGTGTTATTAATCTCTTTGTTGGAAGCCAGTTGATTTCCCCTGCCTGTGTCTGTCAATTAAATATTCAGCATCGCAGCCACAATGGAAGGGTTGATGTTTTGGAATGCAAAAAGGTTTTTTTGAGACGCGCTGTTGACAGTTCCCTTCCATGCCACAGCATCTCCAAAAGCCGAGCAGGCAGGCAAACCCAAACTTCTGCCGGGGGCTGCGAGAGCGCTCCGGACTTTTTAAAGTTTTAGCGAGACGGGAGAACGAGAGGAGCGCCGGTAAAGCAGAGCGACGCGGCAACCAGAGCGTGCTATTTTCCATTATTAACCAAAACACGAGCCGGGCTGACCGTAGAGCGCTGCCTCCACCTGGAGCTGGCCCCGGCGCCGCCGAGGTGCCAGCGCCGGGAGCGGGGCCCGCGCCGGGGGCAGCCCCGGGGCGCATCCCCGAGCCCACAGTGCCCCCTGCGCACCGCCCGGGCCGCTCCNCTTCCTGGCAAGTCTGATAAAAAGTACCTGGGGAAACTTGAGGATGACCCCATGGGTTCTGGAGTTGGAGATACAAAGGATCCAAGGCCTGTTACACCCCAACTGAAAAAGAGATCCTGGCAGCCTATGAAGAGGTTCAAACTGCTTCCAAAGTGACCGGTCCTGAAGCACAGCTTCTCCTGGAACCCTGACTATCAGTGCTAGGCTGGATGTTCAAAGGGAAAGCGCCTTTCCCACATCATGCCATGGGAGCTCCTGATGCAGTTTGCAACTAGCCAACAGCACAGCAGCCCTGGAAGACCTCTAGGACTGCTAGAACCCACAGCCATGGACTAAATGAACTCAACAGACATCTTGGAGGGATGGCCACTGACTACAAAAGTTGTATCTGCGCTTGGGGGAGATCCGTGTATATATATATTTTTATATATATATGTGTGTGTATATATGTATGTATGAAGGTCTCAGTCCGGGAGAAGCTGCGGGGCGATGCTGCCCCGGGGCCAGGTGGGCTCCGCGCTGGGCTGCGCTGGGCTCCGCTGCGCTGGGGGCTCCCGCCGCGCCCGCCCCGGCCGCTCTGGGAGCCACCGGCTCGCTTCTGCACTTTTATTTCGCGAGGCGCTTTCCACCCCTCAGGAAAAAAAAAAAAAAAAAAAAAAAAAAAAAAAAAA
>VWZV01011465.1:719210-744411 GCA_013397155.1 Irena cyanogastra
AAAAAAGAGAAGAAGAAGAGGGGGGAAAAAAAATCAGTCACTTCGCCTCGGATGGGATATCCAAGTAAGCACAGCCCCTTTCCTGCATCTGACATTTTACATAGATAATTAACTCCACATTTTTTTCCTGAGGGAAGTTAAAAAAAAAAAAAAGTTAGGAGCTAAAGTTTTCTCTCGCAGACCAGAAGGAGGGAGCCTCTAGCGTTCGTTCGTACAGGAGTGCAGGGGGGAAAGGAAAACAACCAGCCGATCCAAGGCTGGAGGACTCCCGAGAGCTGGGAACGGTGCAAGGGGCAGAAAACTAACAACAAATAACTTTACAAACATTTTTCTCATGTTTTTTTCTCCCTGCCCTCCAGCTCTGTTCCGTGTGCTGAGCCAGGGGAGGGGACATGATGTGTGTGGTACTCACAGACCCTGGCAGAGCCCAGCGGGGCGACCCTGGGCTGGAGTCTGGCTGTGCCACCCCGCCAGGTGCCACCGCCGAACCGTGGCAGCTTTGCCCTCCCGCAGCAGCGGCACCACCTTCATCAAATGAGCGTGACGAGAGAGCTGGGCGAGGGATTGTTGTGCTGGTTAATCGCTCGTTTGGTCTAATTAAAAATCATCAAGGAAGTAAAGGCAAGGTTTCCCAGGAGCCCGAGCTGGCAGGAGGGCAGTGCTGTGCTCTGAGCAGGGGTGCAGGAGAGCTGCTACCCCAGGGAATGCTCAGGACGGTGCTTGACCCCTTCTCCTCTTATTTTTGGGTCGTGCGTTTGACCTCAGCCTCTCACCTGTGTGCTGGCACATATCCTGCTGATCCCTGGTGTTTCCCGGGCAGGGAGAGCCCCCAGCAAGGCCACCCTTCCCTGCTGCTCCTCCTGGAGCTGCAGACTGCAGCCCAAGCCTGGGCAAGGGCAGGTTTTCCAGGAATCTGTTGAGACACATACAGGGGCATACTGAGGCCAGCCTGGGAGGGAGGAAGAAAGTGAAGCGGCTGTTTTCAAATTTTACTTTTATATGTGTGGTGTAAAAAGAAAGGGGAAACAGACCTTGGACTTTCTTCCAATTCTTTCATTAAGCCTCAGTGATGTGAAATCAGGTGCCATCTCCCACCTTGCTGTTGAGGGGACTCTTTTGCCTGTTATCACCCTGTGGCACTGAATACAAAAGCATCACTTTTGGCCCAGAATGGTGCCAATCCCCCACACTACAAAAGCATCACTTTTGCCCCAGAATGGTGCCAATCCCCCACACTACAAAAGCATCACTTTTGCCCCAGAATGGTGCCAATCCCCCACACTACAAAAGCATCACTTTTGCCCCAAAATGGTGCCAATCACCCACAAAGGGGACCAAGCTGCCTGCGAAGGACACATCTCAAGGTCTCCCTGTCTTTCCCCTGAGCGTGGCAGAGGTGTGGGTGCCTAATTTAGGCTCTTTGGATGCCTGGAGCAAGTGGAAAGAATCTTCACGTGGGAATTCTCCCCCAGCTGTGGGCACAGTGCCCAGCCCAGCTCATGTCCACTGTGGGGCCAAGCATCCACCTTCCCCTCACCCTTCAGAGCCTGGCCCTGCCTAGAGGAGCCCACAGATTCCAGCAGCTGGCTCCATCCTCCCCACATCCCCAAATCTGCTGATTCCTTGGGTTAAATTCTATTTTGTGTTCAAAGCAAGGAGAAAAAAAAAAAAAACCAAACAAAAATTAAGACTTATCATTGTAACAGCAAATAAAAAAAAAGAGGTTTTCTTGTACTTTCAGGGAAATTGAAATTATGGTTTTGTAGTTGCATTTACAAGACCCCTCAGGCTACTTATGTTTGCATTTTCATAACAAAAAGATTGTGCTGTTAATTGATGCAAGCCAGGACACACAAATCTGAATCTTGGGCAATTTCTTAAGGGAGCAGCAGCCACCACAATTGTCCAGTTCACATTTGACAATGGGTAAGTCAGCAGTGCCAAAGAGCAGCTTCTGTGCCTTTGTCAATAGTATGCACGAGATTCATTGGTAATAATTGTTTATTCATAAATGGAATTATCAAATACACCATGCAGCAGTATCCTTCAAGACCTCAGCTTTGCCTTTCAGTCAGACTTGAAATTCTCACTGTGGACTGAGGTTTTGATTTGTATAAATTATTTGAACTAACTGAGTTTGTATTATTAGTGAATTTTTCTCTGCATTTTTGAAGAACTGATCTTCACCACTTTCTCACCCCAGCTGGACCAAACCTCTGGTAAACAAAGAATACTCTGATATAATTTCTGGGAAGATCAAAAATTGTTGTACCACTTATTCTTTCCCAGATTTATTTCATAACCCAACGATTTGAAAAGGGGAATTGAGTATTCATTCAGTCTTGTCATTTTAAGAGAATCATCTCTTTAAGACTATTCCTGGAATGGGCAAAGGGGCAGGAACTTGTTGCTGCCCCCTTTATCTTTGTGTCAGTGGGACAGAACTATGTGGAAATCTGTTCATGACATGTCAAGAACTTAAAAACTGAGACATGGTTTGTACCTTACTCACTCATCATGACCAGTCAACATGATCCTGGCCAAAAAAAACGCCCCGAGCCAAACCAAAAAACAACAGTAAAAGTGTTCTTGTATTTCCTTTTTTTCTTTCTTCTCCATAGAAGAGGGTGCTCAAGTGGGACAATAAGGTCTGGTTTGGGGCAAGAGGAGCCCAAACCTCTTGCTTGAGAGGTTATGAGAGCTTGTGTTTCCACCAGGGGCACAGGGAGAGAGAAGGGAAGGGAGAAGGCTCCAGATTCTGCTCTGAGGCTCATGGAAGCAGTTTATCCCACACATTATTTAATGCAAAAGAACTATTTGTTGGAGCAGGGAGTGAACCTGTAGCCTGCCCTTATGCTCCTGCTTCCCCCGTCCCGCTCCCCGTGGCCCAGCCCAGCTTTAAGGTGTCCCTCCAACGTGTTCCATCAGTGCAGCACTAGCTCTGGGGTGCAGAGGCAGCTGGCCAGCAGCACTGCCCTTGGCCAGCACTGTCCCCGTGCCCCTGGGCTGCTCCTTGGCCGGGCAGGACGTGGCCCTGGCGCTCCTGGCTGCCCCACTTACAAGTGTAGAGTCTCCCAGAATCCTGGGATGGTTTGGGTTGGAGGGGACTGTAAAGATCATCTCATCCCCATGGGCAGGGACACCTTCCACCACCCCAGGTTGCTCCAAACCCAGTCCAACCTGGCCTTGAGCATTTCCAGGGATGGGGCAGCCACAGCTTCTCTGAGCAGCCTGTGCCAGGGCCTCCCCACCCTCACAGGGAAGAATCTCTTCCTCATTCCTCATGCAACCCTGCCCTCTGTCAGTTCAAAGCCATTCCCCCTTCTATCTCTCCATGTCCTTGTCCAAAGTCCCTCTCCACTTCTCTTGGATTCCCTTTAGGTACTGGGAGGAGTTCTGAGGTCTCCCTGGAGCCTTCTCTTCTCCAGGTTGCAACTCTTCTGCTCTTCCTGATGTGCTGCAGACACGGATGCTGTTGCAGAGCAGTTTGGTGCCTGAGGTGTGCCCGGTGGAATGCTCATTTTGATGCGCTGGTGGCAGTGCCATGCCACCCCTTCCCCCTCACACCGACAGCCAGCTCTTCCTTGGGAACCCACTTTGCTTTTCTGTCACAGGGAGGATTTTGGCAGCAACCCTTCTGGAGAGGGGACACGCAGCGTGGGAGGACCAGGCCCTGCCTATTGTATTTCTTGGAGCCGCTAATGACCATGGCTACAGCAATCCTAAAATAAGAAAGCGAGCTGATTGTTATCCGTTATCTGAGATCCCTCCCCACCGAAGGAAGGGGGAAACCAGAGCACAGTTACGTGCTGCACCCCAGGTGGCCTGAACTGGAGTCACGAGGCTGAAACACCAGTAAACTTCTGAAAAGTCCAAAGCTCAACCACCACTACCCTGTCCAGGGGTATTTTTAGCATCACCAGCTGCTGCTGCTGGAGAAAACACCCTCAGAGGGGCTGCCCTCCCCATGGTAGGAGGAGGCTGAGGGCAGGACACCTGCTGTGTCCCCGGCCCGTGTCCCCACGCAGGGCACCGTCCCCGGCGCCAGGTTGTCCAACCTGCACGGTCAACATTGCCCTGTTAAATTTTTACGAAGGCTGGAGTTAGACCTGTCATTGCAGAGAAAGGCAAATAAAACTTAAATCCAGAGAGGGCCCAGTTCTGCCCTCCCCAGTGCAGCTGGGAAGGATCAAGCCTCATAAACCTTCAGGTCATTAGAAAGAATTAGCTGATAAATGTCATCCTGATGCAGCTTTTGGTGCTGCCCAGGAAGTTGGGGATCCAGGCTGATGCAGGCCAGGAGGGTCAGCCCCCAGGCACGTGCCTCAGTGACCCGAGGGATGGGACATTCTGTGGTCATGGTCCCGCTCCTGGCATCACAAATCACCCAGGGTCAGCAACATTCAATTTGCCAACAACTTAAAGTCCAGTCTGTTTTGAAACCAGCATCTGTGTTCCTGCCAATTTTCACAACCCTGATGTTTCTCCCTAATTTAATTTAGTTCCCCTAAATCTTGCTGGCTCTTGACATGATTGGAGGATTTCAATTCATGTTATTACAAAAATGAGAAAAAAAAAAGGGAAATAAATTTCAAATTGCATGATCACAACAAACAGCTTGAAAATGTGAGCTCAAAATCTCATCTGAAAGATCAAAACACAGAAGCTGTAATAAAGGACGCTATTTGATTTAAGATTTTCTAAAGACCAAATCCCATGATTTGAAGAAGCCTGATTTGTAATTTGGGGACACTGGGAACTGGTAACACCTTGTGTACAGCCGCAGTTGTGCCTGCCATCCCTGTCCTCAAAAAAGAGAATAACAGCACCATCTACTGCCATTCCTCAGCATTCGCTTGGGAATGCCGAACTCCAGCTCCATCAAAGCACCTCTGCAGGTCATGGCCCAGTATTGACAGAGAAACGAGCGAACTCGGACTGCAAAAATCAAAAACCAGCAGTCTAAATTACTACTGATGCACGCTAATTATCAAAAATTCCAGGCCTCAATAATACACCTTCCCCCCAAAACTGGTGGCATTGAAAAAAGCATTTCAACAGACCAGTATTTGCACATATTTCCCCCAAATCCTTTCATGTGTTTATTAGCATCGCCTCGAAGGGCTGTCTGTGGAATTCCCAATTTCTACCGCGGGCAGGCGTTTCCACTGTCAACAGCAGCTCGTGAAAGACGTGGAACATCCCCCTGGTTTCCAGCCTGGTGAAATCCAAGTCTGTGCTCGGGGCTGGCCAGCTCCCAGGAGTTTGTTTGAAAGTCAAGAATGCGCCGTGGTTTAATTACGCTGCTAGGCCGGGCCTAAATGAAAGCCCCGTTATGAAGAGCAGTCTCAGAGGAGAGGTCCAGCTCGGGTTTTTCCCCCGAATTGATTACTGGTTAACTCAGGGTAGTTAACACGTTTGTAATGTCTGGTCCAGGCACTTCCCAGGTATTTGTTGCAGGATACAAACATTTGTGGTTTGTAAAGTAAACAGGTCCGCCGACATTTTTTCGGCTTGGATTTATTTCTGGTCGCAAACTGTCTCAATGACCTGGTTGAAAATGCTCCGCATCCAAGTGAAAAGTGAAAGAAAAATTAATATCGTTTTCCACGTCTAGACCAAGCCATTTTTATGGGCCACCCCACAGCTTTTGGCATCCCCTTCAAAGCGTGAAGCCCTGATGATGCACATGGGTGCTGGTGGGGCAGGTGTGTGGTGGCCACCATGGGGCAGCAGGAAAAGGGATGCTGAACGTGAGGCTGTGCCTTCCCAAAGTGAATCAAGACTCTGCCTCGGTGGGATGGTACTGGGGGGATCTGGGTGTGTAACTGGGGAAGCAGGGAGAGGCTTTTGAAAGACATCACAAGCAAAAAAAAAAAAAAAAAGTGGAGCAATATTGAGGCTCATCAAGAGATGAAGCAGCACAAGAAAAAACTGAAGCATGTGGCCTCACATTGGGGACCCTCTGTCCATCCTGTCTTGCACAATTATAGAACAAAAAATGGAGTTTCACTGGGGCAGAGCTCCAGCATCACTCCTCACGTGAGCTGCGAGGGCCAGGCGAGGTATTTGTATACAATGCACAAATCCCTGAGATTATCTGCTCTCAGGTCTCTCTATCTTGATAAGCCATTGTCCACTAGCCTCAAGAATTTCAATGTGTTTGCCAGGGCCAGGCTGGACCCTCCCCAAATATTTGCTGCAGCACACAGACAGGGTTTGCTGTAACCCTGGTCATCCCTCCGTGCCATGCAGTGCCAGGGGGATGTGAGGGACATGCACAGCCCAGTTCTGCCATGGAGGAACTTCCCTGCCTCTGCACCAAAACAGAGAGAAAAGAGGTTTTTCAGGCACAGCCCCGCAGTGCTGTGGCTGAGCAAGGTTGTGCCATGTGGTGACAAAATTTAATGGCTCCGTGGCAGCAGCTGCTTGAGCAGGAGGGGAGGGCAGGACTTGAGTGGGCTCTGAGTTCTGCACCAAGCCTTCAAGGGGCACAGCACCCCCACAAAATCTCACCAGCAGCCTTCAAAGCCTGCTCTTTGCTGCCATTTATCTTATCTAGTGCTCCACTGAAGCATGGATTTACATAATACACACCTAATATATTAATGTTGCTATTCATCGAGAGGACCTCGACACTGTTTTCTTTGAAAGTCTTGCCAGAAGTGCTCAGGCTCCTTGAAACACAAGAGGGTTTTATAGCTCTGAAAAGGATTTGCTCCCCCATTTGTATTCTGAATCCTTTCACAGAGGCTGTTTGCTTCTGTGATAAGAGCCAGGCCCAAAAACTCAGGAGTGGTAGGATCCACAGTTTAGGTTAGTAGTGCATTACAAAACTACAGCACTCAAATTACTGACTCAGCATGAACCAGTTGTTTCACACCCCCTTTCTAGCTGCAATTCTTTCCCTAAAAATTATCTTGCAACACAGCCTTTTAATAGTCAAGCCTTGTCACATACATTTCCAGTTAAAAAACTTTTTCATTTCTCTCTAAGTGCACAAACTTCCCTTCTTGATTCAGTTCTCTCTGCCAGTTTAATTTTGCTTGGGACACTGGATTTCCAAAGGCTGAAGAAATGTCTGTAAAGAAGAAAAAAATTCTGTTCAAATTATGATATTGACCTTAATGCAGTTCAAATGATTTTACAAATGCACACAAAGCTGCCTTACACACCACAGCACAAACCACTAGAAGGAGGCTGTTTTCCCTGCAAAGCCAAGCAGATTCCCTGAAATTTATATCCAACTTATCTTTTCCTTTATTTTGAATGGGATAAATAAATACTTGCTTTTACATGAATTTTTGGGCATAAATTATTCTTCTACCCGAAGGTGGACTAAGGAACATGAGAAGCACGTTGCCCACTTTATTTTAAATAGTGACAATCATCAAACCTTGGAACACATTTTTGAGTATTGGGTTAGTGGTTATCTTTCTACCTTCATGTCTTGCTTTGTGGTGCAGCTGAACACAAAGTATCTGGCTCAGCACAGGAGGAGATGAAATTAGGTGGCTTCAGCTGTCCAGAGACTCAGACTGGGGCATTAATGGTCTCTTGTGATCTTCAAAATCTGCAAATTTGCTCTGAATCAGGGATTATGAAATAGCAAAGAGTAAATCCCTTTAAAATTGGCAGTAAATGTCAGGGACTACACTCTAAACACACAAAGGCACAGGTTCACTGACAGCCATTGCCCAACAGCCCAAAATAACTCATGTGCTCCACCACAGACCCTTTATCTCCTTTATCAGAATTGCCAGCATCAAACACTGAATGTCAAAATCCTTCTGTTCCCAAACCACGAGACTGTTTTGAAACACTGGGATTCAAAAGTGAAAGAAAAAAACACCTCCCCCTCCTCAAAATGATGCACTTTGGGTTCTCATTTTACCCGTCCTCATCTGTCCACCTTTTCCCAGGCACACTTCCACATTTACACCCTCCTGCCTTCAGCAAATCCTCCTGCCACCAGCTGCTGGGAAAGTGAGGCAAAATGCTTTTGGGGTGACAAAAGCACAAATCACACAAGTCTGAGAAGGAATTGTTTTCACTAGGGTTTGTTTTCATCTGCTCCTCAGGGAATGCCAGCCTGGGTGGCTCTTGTGCTTCTGTGGGCACCTGACAAGCAGCCCCAGAAATATTGGTAGGTCATGGTGTGCATTAAGGAACATGACCCTGATTTTACTCTTTTCTACTGGACTTGGATGAAAAGCCCCTAATAATGGCCCTCAAAGAGAAAACATGAATCCCAGAATGGTTTGGGTTGGAAGGGACCTTAAAGATCATCTTGTTCCATCCCCTGCCACAGGCAGGGACATCTTCCACCATCCCAGGTTGCTCCAAGTCCTCGCCAACCTGGCCTGGGACACTTCCAGGGATGGGGCAGCCACAGCTTCTCTTTTTCCCTGTGCCAGGGCCTCACCACCCTCACAGGGAACAATTTCTTCCTACTGTCTAATCTACCCCTGCCCTCTGTCAGTGTGAAGCCATTGCCCTCCATGTCCTTGCCCAAAATCCCTCTCCAGCTCTCTTGGAGGCCCTTTAGGCACTGGAAGGGGCTTTAAGGTCTGTTTGGAACCATCTCCAGGCTGAAAACCCACAGCTCTTCCAGGGTTCTGCAGCCCTCAGATGATCTTTGTGGCTGGACTCACTCTGGCAGCTCCATGTCCTTTTTCTGGACACTCTACATGGTTTTTCCTATTTCTTGACCCATTCTTGCTCATGTTTTCCAGGCTCAGACAGCACCTTGGTGGCTGAGAAGCTGCTGTTCTCTGTATCACACACCCCACCTGAAGGCAAGAGAGAGAACAAACCGAAACAGTAAAAGAGCAAAGGAGAACAGAACTTCAACTCACATGAAAAATAATTGCATAAAAGGGGAATCTTGCTTCCTAAAATAGGCTGGCACCAGGCTGTAACACGAGAGCCTTTTGCTGATGCCAGATGAGGAGAGTGAGCTCAACATGACCGCCTGGCCTTACAAGAACTCAGCCTGGACAACACAGAGCTCTCTCTGCTGTGCTTTGAGACCTTTGATTTCAGAAGAAAGCAATAAACAGCACCTTGCTTCAAAAGTTTCACGATCCATAGAAATTAAACTTGGCCAGTTCAAAAGGCTATTATTAGTGTGCCTTCTTGTGCAGATATGATCTCAAGAAAAACACACATCTAGGACTAATAATAACAAATAATAGAGTTATTCATGCAGCTGCTGCTTACACGATGGCAATTTCCCCATAATTGCAGGCACAGGGAATGGGCACACAAACAGCAGTCTGTAGTGCCTCTGCCTGCTCAGGGCTTGGGTTGAAGCTATTCCTTGTAGGTATATATACTTTTGGGAAGGGAGGTATTTCAAACTCCAGCAGAATCTCCATAAAGCTCTCCTGCATCCCTGCCTGATGCTGTGTTCACACCAGGAAAACACGAGGAAAAGAAAAACCAAAGGCATGAGCAAAAAGGTGTTTCAGAGGGAGAACGGTTTCTGGGCAGTGGTGAGATATTCACACCTGAGAACCCTTTACTCACCTGGATGTGGCTGTGAAGTCACCTCCAGGACCTGGGCACCCTCCTCAGCAGGGCCAGGGCACAGGAAATGGTGCTGGCAGCCATGCAGAGCTCGTGAAGTTGTTAAGGTCACCTGCAGAGTGCAAGCAGGGCAGGGAGGGAGCCTCGTGTTCTCCCGTGGCTCCTGCACCTCCAGGCAGCCACCCACGGCCATGGAACCATTACCTGGCTGCTCCTCACACCCTGGTGTGCATTTGAGCCCCTTCCTGGGTGCTGGCCACCGTGCCACAGCCCTGAGCCCGGGGTCAAGCACAGCTGCCTCTCCTGAGGAACCTGGTCATGGCCACGGCATAGCTGAGAGGTGATAAAAGCAAATAATTTGCTACCCAAGCTGGAGGGCTGAGGGGGCTAATCCCACCCTCCACCCAGGAGAACACACATGGGTGACAGGGAGAGATGCAGGGCACTCCCCCTCCTCATCCCACACCAGCAGGAAGACACCTGCAAGGTAAAGAGGAGGAAAAATCTCCCAGGCAAGTGTTGTCTTCATGGTGCTTCTGCTTTCTCCCAAATCCCATCAATGGCCTAGGGACAATTTGGCTTATTTAGTAAACACAGTGGATGATGCAAAGGTAATTCCCTCACTGGGAAATGTTTTCCAGCTCAGAGCAGCTGCATTTCCAGTCACCCCAGGCTGCACAGCTTGGGGACACCAAGGGACCCGACGCACACACAGAAATTTGTGCTGTGTGTCCAAGCACCCACGGGGCTGGCAGCATTCTGAGGAAAAAGAGGACGGGTGAATGCATCCCTGCAGGCTTGGATGCGCCCTGACTTGTGGATGGTGCCTTTGCTCTTCCCTCTGTCACATTATTTTCCTGTCCTGGTGGCCCAGCACTCAGCTGGGGTGGTGGAGCAGACCTTGGAGGGGACTGCACCACGGTGAGATGGCAGCAGGAGATGGGAAAGTCCTCCTCCTGAGCCCTTTGACTTTTCCCCCTCATTCACTTTTTAATCCAGCTGCCATTATAATCTCAAAGCCCAGGATTGCATTTGGAAGCCCAAATTCCCAGCTTGGATGCCATCTAGTGCTGAGAGCAGAGGAAATTCCCAAGGTGCCTGGAGCTGCCAGGAGGAAAATCATCTCCACTCCTCTTCCAGGGGCTGCTGTCTCGTGCCAGACTTTATTTCCCAAGACCCCACAGAAAATCACCTGTGATTTGGGTTGATAAAATTTCCTCTGACCACTTCTTTATCTACCTTTTTTTTTTTCCCCCTCTAATACAGAAGAATTTCAGGAATAAGCAACCACATTTGCAGCACAGACTCAGGAGGTGGGAGAGCTTTAAATGGAAATATTTTCTGGAGTCATCCAAAATCTGTTTGGATGGTTTTGGTTTCCTGGAGATGAACCACCCAGCTGAAGGGCTGGGATTTGTTCCTTTGCCAGGTTGCAGGGGCTGAGGATCCTCAGTCAAACCCCAAGATCCAGGCACTCTAAGGAAGAGGACAGTGCATTTTTCCCCATTTCAGCACTACCAATTTGTCCATTTCCCAGTGCTGCTGTCTGGAGGATTACATTGGAGATTAGAAAAAATTTCTTCACTAAAAGCTTTATCAGGTGTTGGAATAGACCACCTGAGACAGTGATGGAATCATCAACCCTGGAGGGATTTAAAAGATGTATGGATGTGGCACTTGGGGACATGGTTTGGTGGTGACCTTGGAGGTCCTGGGCTAGTAGCTGGACTCAATGACCTCAAAGGGCTTTTCCAACCTAAATGATTCCATAATTTTATAATTTTTACATGTGATCTCTACAGAACGGCCACCTCACTGATGAGCACAACACATCCTGGTCCATAAAATCCTTCCACCACCCAGACTCAGTTCCCAAAAGCATCATGAGGCTCTTTGAGGTGAAAAACCTCCCTCCTCCTCCACAGCCCAGTGCCCAGGGGCACACACCTCACACGTTCTGGGTGCTCCCAGGGACCAGCCCAGCTCTGTCTGACCCAGCCCAGGTCTCACCTCTGCACTGCAGTGCAGACATATCCTCGGGGCATGTCTATCCACCCCGCTCAGGCTGCTCTGGAGCTGGCAGGGAGCAAGTCAGGTCTGGTTTGGGAGCTGCTGAATGACACTGGAGTGCAGAGCCGGCCCAATTTGCCCGGGCGCTGTGCCGGCCACAGCGGCTCCGCGGCTCGGGGCCAGGGCAGGAGGCTGCACAGAGCTGCTCCTCCACAGCCTCCTGCTCCTCCAGCACTCCCCACGGCTCCCCAAGAGCTGGGACACACTCTCACCCACCCCTTGTCCTGCTGCGCTCTGCTTCTGCTGGCACCTTGCCCTCCCAAGCTGGCACGTCCCTGCTGTCCCTGCCCCGCGCCATCGGGAGCGCCGCAATGCCTCTGGGCTCCTGCGTGGCTCCTGCCCCCTGATCCAGAGGCACAAGGGCTGATCGTTCTGGAGAAGCTGAAGTGATTCACTTGCAGGCTTGCCTGCTGTTTCATTAACTCAGTTTTTTTTCAGCTGCAATTTCAAGTGGTGCAATTTTGAGATCAAAGCCCTGCCCTGCTCTGATGGCTCCGGCCTTCACACGCACAGGAGGCCCTGCCTCCAGGAAAGATGTGAGACAGCCTCAGCCAAGGTGAACTGATCCACAGAGGAGGCAAAACTGGACTAAATGTTGCTCTCACTCATCCCCATCCAAAGTTAATTGGCTTTAATGTGGGAAGAACATACCTGCTCGACTAGTCTTGGTCAGGCCAGGCCCTGCAGTGTGTTTAAGAAAACCCACTGGGTAGTGCTGCCTGTGAAACAGCCGCAGTTACCCCTGGCCTGAGGAGAGCAGGAGTAGCTGGAGAGTGTCCTAAATGGACAAACGAGGGCAGGACAAAAGGCAGGGGGCTGCTCGAACTGCCACCAGCAAGAGGAATGTTTGTGTTGGGCTCCTGGAGCAATACTCAGCTCCAATTTGTTTGAAGATGTTGTGCACTCTCTGTGGTGTTTCTTCAACATTTTACCAACAGTCCCACGTGTGCCCTTTCCTCCCCTGCTTCTTCAGGGCAGGAAGATTTTAAATGGGGCCATGGCTATGACAGAACCATAAAATAGTTTCGTTTGAACCTAAAAACCATCTAATTCCAACCCTCCTGCAATGAACAGGGACACCTTCCACTAGCTCAGGTTGCTCCAAGCCCTGTCCAACCTGGCCTTGGACACTTCCAGGGATAGGGCATCCACCATCTCTCTGGGCCTCCTGTGTTTTACCACCCACATCATAAAAAGATTTCTTCCTTCTATCGAGTCTGAATCATTCCTCTTTTAATTTAAAACCACTGCTCCTTGTCCTGTCACAACAAGCCCTGCTAAAATGTCTTTCCTGTTCAATTTCTGAGGTCCCCATCTAAGGCAGAACAGACCTCCCAGGCAGCTGGAGATGCTGTAGATGTTGCCCAACATCGTTCAACACATCAGGAACAGCAGAACCTGCATCTTCTGGGCAAACTCTGAACATTAACCTCAGGTGAACCTGCACAGAAGGGTAGTGAGACTTCATTTTGGCTTAGGCCTGCCATAGGAAAGCTTAGCTTAAATTGTTTAGGAGTTGTTCTATGATGAAATGAAGCCAAATCTGTCAGAAACAGGTGCATTTCTGCACAGCAGTTCTGGGCAGGAAAACAGCAGGGTATGGGCAGAGCCAGTCTCACCAGTCACATTGGAATTAAACGTGGTCTGCATAGGGCATGGTTGAAATCCCCAGCCTGTGGGCACTGGAGAAGATCCTAGGGGTGTCCTGGCTGGATCAGTCAGCTCCCCTTAGAACAGGATCCCTGAGCACTGCCCTCTCCCTTGGATGCTGGCTGAGGCTATTTGTGTGACAGCTCAGGAATCACACTGAATCAGGAGCAAACCAGCCACCCCCAGATGTGAAATGAGCCTGATCTTGTTCTCCTAGACCTATTCCACCATTCCTCATTCACAAAAAAGCACTCACTCTTTTTGCTGTCTCACGTGAGCCAGGCAGCAGAAGCAGCATGCTGAGAGGGGTCTCTTTCCTGTTGGAAGCTGTATTTATTTGTTGTGCTTGGTGCATTTGATGTGTGTGCTGCTGATAGAACACAGGCTGTGGTTTGACAAATCAGTGCCACAGTCCTGATCACAGCCCCTCTGAGCAAAGGGCTGCTGGATGTGGAGGTTTCCTTATCTAATCTTTCACACTTCAGCATTTCTTCCTGTAAAGCATTGATAATTAAAAATGCAGAAGGGGATGATCATGAGGAGAGATTAAAGAACTTGAACAAAACAGATGAAACAATTACAGCATTACATTACAGGGAACAGTGTCTCCTGTTAACTGACTGCTGTGCAACACTGCTGAGGGATCCCAAGCTATGGCTCAAAACCCTTCTGTGTTAGGTGACAAGAGCTGCTATAAAAAGCAGACAAACTCCCTACAGGATGCAAAAGGCAGCCCAGCAGCTGTTTACATCTTCAATTTATCTGACACAGATCCTTAATTTCTTCTTAGTTTGTTGCTGAATTCCAAAGGTTGATAAAAATCTGCCTGAATCAAGATTTGAGGTGCTCTATTCTTCAAGCCACTCTGCATTTTATAAAAAAGAGATTTACATCAGATGATCCATCAGATAAAAATAACTGGGAAATATCAGGTAATTACAAGTACGTGTCCCACAGGTTTGCATATCTTGAATACTGAAATGACTCTCACTAAGCAAGGATCTCATTTTTGCCCTTGGAAATATCATACACAATTCCTTCTGATTCGATGGGGGTTTTGTTTTGGAAAGTTGTCTTAATAGACACTGCTCAGTGTTTATGTCAAAGAAGGCAGACCAAAACCCTCTACTTTGCAGCTGGAGTAGGATGGGATATGGGGTTAGTTCTTGTGGGGTTTTTTCTCAGGATTCTGTGCTGGCTTTGGCTGAGGTAGAGTTAATTTTCTTCGTAGGAGTTAGTATGGAGCTGTGTTTTGGATTGTGCTGAAAACTGTGTTGATAATACAGAGCCTCATCCTTCATGAAAACAGGAAAGCCTTGGACTCCAAATGAAGGATATGCAGCAAGGAATCCAGACTTTCAGCTATGAGTTCCACAATAAAAACCCCACAAGCTTTCTTCATTATGGCTCAGGAAGCACCAGGGCTGTCTTAAGAGTAAAAATTGCTCCTACTGCACGTGGAGACCCAAGAGCAACCCTGTACAAGAGCCCAAACCTGTATTAAACTGCATAAACAGCCATTAGCCAAAAATCCCATCTACCATTCCCCACCTCTGTAGCTGCAATCACTTTAGAAAGGAGAAAAAGCAACAGCCACCATTTATTTATCGTTTATTATTGTGAACACAATTCCTCAACACAATTGCACTCCTGGTAAAGAAATACTTCCCCCTAAGCCTCCCCTGATGTAGCTTTGAAGCATTTCCACATGTCCTGTCACTGGATACAGGGGGAAGAGCTCAGCACCTCCCTTTCCATGTCCCAGGAAGTTGATTCCAAATGAGACAAGCCCAACACCCTTAGCCATTCCTCCTAGGATGTGCCTTCCAGCTTTGTTACCCTCCTCTGGATGCATTCAAGGATCTTCAGTAGGAGCAGAACAAAAAGATAAAGAGCCTAGAAAAAGATAATAATGAAAGAAACTGATCAGACGGGATGCTTTATAAACTGAGAATAAAGACTTGCAGCAAATACGGTCAAGTGAATGTAGAGCACGAGACAATTGGGATGTAACACACAATGAGGAATTCAACAAATAAAAAAGACCTCAATGTTAGGATGCATTAATTTGTTCAGCCAATCCTTCTGCTTCTGTTTGCCCTAACTAATTTAATGCCTAAGCCAGAATTTGAGATGCAGGCAGGGCAAGGAAAAGGCACACCAGAAGAGGTGAAAAGCATCAGAAACAGCATTTTTTTCCACTATAACCTCTCGTATTTTACAGCTCTACCTCATCAGAGCCCACGTGGGATAACCTTCAGCAGCCAGGTTTGCAGGTTGTCCTACAAGACATGCTGTCAATCACTGTATCAGTCATTGCCTTCTTTATTTTTCTCATGCTTCTATTCCAAGTCAGACTTTCTCAGCAAAGCTGCTGCTCATTCTCGAGGAGGGTTAAATGGTTTTCCAGCTGATCCTTGGCCACAGTTTCTTTCCACTCTGCTCAAAGCAAGGGCCAAATCCAAGCCTGGCTCTGTGCCCTCTGCTTTCAGTACTACTCGATAAGTTCCTTTTGTCTGGAAAACCCTTCAGATTTATCTCCCACTCCTCCCATGCAGAGATAAGAGCCAAATCCCAAGCACCTTCGCTGAACATGTGCAACTCAGATGGTGGGGGAGCAGGGCAGGGCTCCCTCTCCATGTGCAGGCTTACAAGACCCAGAGTCCTCTGTCGTATTCCTGTTTGTCACACACCCCAGGCTGGTCCAGATATGTCACGGAGTGACTCAACGAGACCTCATTTTGTACTAATTAAGCTTTGTCACTGTAATTCCTGCACAGCAATACGTGCTGGAGGGCCCTCAGGGGAAGCCCACAAGATTCCACCTACATCTGCACCTTCCAGATTTTCCCTCCCGGCCCAGCAAACTTGGCAAAAACATTTTGGTTTCTCCTCAAGCAGGCTGTGAAAAATGAAGATTCTCATCTGAGAGCAGGTCTCCAAAGACCTCTGCAGAGGATGTGAGCACAGCTCCCACGGCCACACCAGCCCCAAGGCTCCCATCCCAGAGGGCATCCTCAGGCTGGAAGCATTCCGTGGCCTCAGCAGAGCAGGAGGGATTAAACCAGGATGGCTGACTGACAGAAATGATAAAACCAGATTAGGAGATCTAATCTCGAGGCAGCAGGAGCAGCTGATGGGAAGGCCAGCTGTGAAAATGGCTTTCATTTACACAAGGCATGAGAATGGGCCAAAAATGCTACTGTAGGATGATGTCTGGTATCACACGAGTTGGTTAGGAAATATTTGCAGGATTATTACAATATAGCATTTCTCCAATCAGTCAGTAAATTCCTGACACAACATACACTGAAGCCCATGGGAAAAGCCAACTGCATTCAGCAGGCATTGGGAAAAAAAAGTGGAAAATTATCCTAATGCACAGGCTTGTAATAGGACACAAGTAAAACTATATTCCTGCTAAAAAAGCAGCCATAGCAAGACTGTAAAATTAAATTGATGCACAAAAACACAATACAGCCTAAGCAAAATATGATATCCCTGACTATCCAGCACTACTGCTGCACACATCTAGTTAGGGTGTCATGAGGCTGCTGCTTAGGAACACAAAATAGAGACCAAAGATTGCTATTTCTCATGGAGGAGGTTTTGGGTTGTTTGTTTTTAACATGGGTGGTTAAATTTGTGTTTATTTTCCCAATACACTGTTGTGTTAGTAAAGAAAGCATCAGAGAGAGGTTAACTCAGAAGCCTGGGAAACAGGGAAGACACCCTTTAATAATGTGTGGTTTGTGGTTAATCTCCTGATTAGTAAAATCAGAGTCATGTCCTTTTGGTGACAATACTTTAGTCCTTTGACCCAACTCATTGTGATTTTTCCATGTCAGTAGGACACAGAGGTTGGAGGGGAATTTCCCTTTGGAATGCTGCAAGTTGGTGTTTGCACACACGTTTTAGAGAGTTTTGTACACAGCCAGGTTGCTGTGTTGTGAAGAGTTCCCCTGCTTTAGCTGATGGATCATCACTGCCTGTGGAAGAGCTCTCACCTCCCTATGGAAGCACAGGAATTCCAGGCTCCATCCACGCCAGGGAAAGCCTGGGTGCACAAAATTCCAGCAGAGCAGCCGAGGGACAGCGACTTCTTGGACAATGACAACTTGTGCTAAAGCCTGGAGCAATTATTTCTCATCAGAGCTGCTGGATAATTAAGGCTCCTCTCCAAATGAGTGCCACAGCTCTCACACGTTCCCCACTGCGGCCGTGCTGAGCTCAGTGACCCACGTAGACAGTGCAGCTCACAGCCACACTGGAATGCCACTCATGGAACCAAAATCTGTTTTGTGGCAGCCTTTGAAGGCCATTACAGACAATGGCACTTCTCATCCTCAAAGATGATCCTACCAGGATTGATGTGCAATGAGGGGAACGCACACTTTTCTACCAGTCAACAAAAATCTGAATTTCTGAGTGTACATCCCAATGCAGAGGCATTTTTGGCTGATTTTCCATCTCTAGGAGGCTCTGCAATTTATCTCTGATCTGGTTGGGTTTGAAGCTGATGCAATAGAAGGGGAAAATCTCTACTTCTCTTGTAAATAAACCTGCAAATAAATTGAGGCATCCTGTTGCCATGCCATTCTAATTCATAAGGCAAGATTTGCTCTCAGTTCCACCTCTCCTTGCTGTGCACAGGTCTAGGAATATATGAGAGACCATTCAATGAATGTCTGCAACTTACACCCACTCCATCTTCATGCCACTGCAACCTACACACAGATAGATTCCAGTCCCTGGACACATTTTCTTGATTCATGTTCAAAATCTGAGTGAGTGAGATTTTATATTTGTCCAGACTTTTTTCCCTGCCTTGCTGGCTGCCACATGGCTGGAATACAGATGCACGAAACGTTTGGGAAGGTCCTGATGAGCCTGTGGCCACAGTGTGGGTCCCTTTCCTCCTGGAAGGTGATCTCTCTGTCACTGATTGTGGATATCCAAAGTTATTCAGGCTGCTCACTCAAAAGTACATTCAGGAGATGAGGGGGAGAGGGAAAAAGTTCTGCTGTCAGAAATGGATTTTTAATTTGATTTTTAATCAACCATCTCACTGATGCTACTGTGGTTTCCCACATCTCCTACCAAAACTCATTCCCATGATGAAAGCTAAAATGCTTTTCTTAAAACCTATAAGATATTCTTATGCATGGAATCCCTCAACCTTTTTCCCCCAGTAGTTGATTTATTAAAAATACTTAATCTCGACTGGATCAGTTCCTCAGGAACTCACCCCAATGGCTTCTGAAGGAAGGGGAAGCCTCCATAAAATATCAGAGACAGAATTTCACAACCATAACAGCGAGGGAAGCATCAAATCTAGGGACATAATCACATCGAGTTCCTGATGATCCTTATAATGTGGGAGATTATTTAAAGTCATACATCTTCCAGATTTTTTTTTCAATTTAATAATATTTGAAAGAAGCCACTCAAGCCTCTCCAACCAAGATTTCTGATGCAAGAACTCCCCACCGCAGACCCAAAATAGCAGAATTATGAGCGCTAAAAGTGTCTAGCAAGGCTTTTTATTTTAATTCATATTTGAGAAAGGTTTCTAGCAGCTGGGGAAAGTAAGAGCTGTATTCATAAAACCCTTGGCTATTTGCCACACAAATGGTGCTTTTATTGAGCGGGGGGCAGTGCTGGGGGGGAAGGGGGAATGTGCCTATTCCGCATCAGGAATGCGTTTCTCCGATTCATAAATCCTCCTCCTCTCCCTCAGCTGACTAAAGGAAACCTTTCTCAGTTTGCCACTGTGATGAGAGAGGGCGAGAGCGATTCCCTGAGAGTGCCAGGGCCGGGGAGAGAGAGGCATTTCAGTTAAAACAACACGGTTATTAAAAACACACACACAGACAGGACTATGTGCTGCAGCCCGGCCCGGGGACAACGGCGGGGACAAATCTGTCAAAGGTACAGCCAACCCATCATACTCACAGCCTGCCACCCAGTGTAATGCCCTGCCATAAATACAGACATTTTTCAGAACAGGTCTGAGAGTTTCCAGCCTAAAACACCCTCTCAGACACAGGCGGGGAGGAGGAGTGAGTTACGAGCATGGGGAACTGAAACACAGACAGATTGAGGGCTAAATAAAAATAATATAATACCTAGGTTTGCTTAAAAAATGGTGATTGAAAGTGATATGTTGACACAACTGGAAATGGGAACTAGAACTCCTGATTTCCCCCAGGTAAAGCTTTGTCCTCAACTGCAGGTACCACGAGGCACTAAAGATGCTCCTGAGATGCAGAGGAATATCAGCCCCATGGGTTGTCCTGGGCTTAGTGACCTCACAGCTCAGCCCTGTTAAAAGTGGAGCAGTTTGGGTTAATAAGAGAAGTCTAACTTTTGGCAGATTCCCAGGTGGGGAGCTCGAAAGCAAAAATAAAATAAAAGCCACTTAAACATTAGGGCTTGGCAGCAGCCAAGTGGAAGGTTTGGATGGGGATTTTTGGACTTCAGCTCAGCTCCATTTCTCCTACTTTGGGCACTCCAAGCCTTAACTGCACGTAACCCTTGACAGCTTGC
This sequence comes from Irena cyanogastra, assembly GCA_013397155.1. NCBI lineage: Eukaryota > Metazoa > Chordata > Aves > Passeriformes > Irenidae > Irena > Irena cyanogastra. The sequence continues at coordinate 739,011 of VWZV01011465.1, forward strand.
CCAGCATCTCACAGAGGCTGAACCCAAATCCTGAGGTCCTGGCTGAGACATGAACCAGGCACTGGACGTGCAGGGATTGAGCTCCCAGCATCTCTCCACCCCAGGCAGGAACATCTGCACACCACAGCCCTGTCCAAATAACAGATTCTGACACTTCAGCAAGCCTCACTTCAAGTATTTCTTCATTTCATGCCATCTGTGTGTGGTTTAATTTTAGCCCTATTTTTGTCCTGGCCATTGTGGATGTGGAGAACATGATGTTCCTCCCTGCTTGATACAGAAAATGCTTCAGACAGGGCAAGGAAATAGTGGACTGAGGCTGCAAGGTCACAGATCTTGAAACAGCATTTCATATCAAGGTCAAAAAAGGCTGGAGTTTAGGCACAGGCCTAAACTCTTCCTCAGTCTGTCCCTGGAAGAGATGCTCATGGGTGCAAAGCGAAGGGTGAGGATAAACTTCAAACTCCTCCTCAGCAGCAAGTGCTTTCCCAGTGGAGCTGGGATTATCTCACAGATTATGCCCTAAAAGAAAATATACTTGGCAAGCCACTGGAAAAAATGCTGCTGCAAGCAGCTCACAGTCACTGATTTTGCCTTCACCCAGCTAAAAGTTGTCTTCCAGAATTTGCTGCTGAGGCTCCAAAGTTTCTGTAGGAACTGCACTGCCCACAACTTGTAAAGAAAAGGAGGGTAAACCAGCATAAAAAGTCATGTTTAAAGACCTTTCCTTATAGCTCACCTCACACCCATATTGGGCTTCATATTTGTGGACAAAGCCTAAAAGATTGATTGCATGATTGCACAAAAGGGATTAGTGCATAGAGAATCACAGAATTTTTAAAGTTGGAAAAGACCTCTAGGATCATAGAGCCCAGCCACAACTATCTGCTTTAAAAATAACTCCCCAACCAAACCATCACACTAATCACAGGGCATATAAAAAGATAGCAGGAATTCATTACTGTTACATTCTAATGGGTCAAGGAATCCAATTACTCATTTGTGCCCTTAATAAAATCTTATCCAGAAGTCTCATTCTCATGTAGGGGTAATCCTCTCAGAAATAATGTCCTTCTCTTGCTGCTGGTCAAAGTGTTGTGCAGTGCCTGCAGTGTCTCCTCAGCAGCCTCCTCGTGAAATGGGTGTTTATCATGTGCATGCTGAAAATGTTCTGTTTTCAATGCAAGAAACACCACCCTCCTTCCCCACTCTCACACTGAGTTTTCAGCTCCCATCCCCACCAGAGCATCACATATTGCCACACAGATTTTCACCCAATACCAACAAGAGGCCATAATAGGTTCTGGATCCACAGCCATTAACTTTTTTGAATAATGCTGTTTGTTGTTCCATTCTATTACACTCTCAAGATTGTATTTGGATAACCAATAATTTTAATAACCCCCAGAAAAGTTAATTTCCAACACTGTAGTGCAAATGCTTCAACATCTGCTCTTGGCTGCTACATGGGATTTGATAAATAACATCACTTACATAATATAAATGGGAATAGCTTGGTTACAAATCTGATGTGTATAAGCTGCCTCTGATGCGTGCAGTTTCTCCAACATTCAAAAAAAACCCCATTTCACGTGTCACAGTTTACCCACTGCCACATTATCTCATTAACTATCTCCTCCCAAAACAGACTGGGAAAGCAAATCCCATGGAAAATCCACAGATTTAGGGCACTTACAAGGGTTGGATAGCATGCCCCAGAAGTTGAGCTTTTGTGTTAACAGATGCACAGCATCCCTGGCATTTTTTTGGTCACATTGAACTGGAAAAATCCAGCACCCAGATGTGGTGGCAGGGGCAGGTGCTGAGGGGGGAGGCTGGACACAGCTGGAGGTGTCCAGCTACAAACCCTTCCGTAGGTTCACGATGGTGACTGGAGCCAAGTGTTGCAACAGGCAGCACCCAGCTTTTCCTTGGTGCCCTCCAGCCCTTCAGCATCCTGCTGCTTAGTCCTGCATTTAAAAAAAAATTCCCTTTGAATATCCAGTGAAAGCAGTTTGGTACCTGAGAGGAGCACCAGCAAAATGTGAGCATGAGCCAAAGGCTCTGTGGGAGCAACAAGGGACCCATGTTTCTGCCCAGGACTCCTGCATCCCACAAAAGGGTGCAAAAATTTCCGTGTTTTAGCACTCAGACCTAATTTCTCCTGTAAATCCAGCCCTGGCAGCAGAGCAGGGAGAGGGAAGGGCCAGGTATTCCATGGCAGCTTTCCCTGTGCCATCGCAGAATCCCTGCCTGTGAGGAAGGTGGATGTGCAGCCAGCTGGGATGGGGGGGGCTCCTGGCTGGCACTGGGGTGTAACAAGAGGCACAGGCAGCAAATCAAGAGAGAACAAGCCCTGGCAGGATGTATTTAATAAGCCCAAACCCAGAAAACCTGACTGCTCACTCGCAGTGTCTGAAAAAGCAAGAGACAAGCGGCCACAAAGGAGCCAGAGGCATGTGAGGATGCCTTCCACTAAAGAGAGACATATATCCTGCTGCTCAGACACGGGATTTCTCATGAGCAGGGAAAAAGAAAATGGAAAAAGAAGAAATTCTCAGAGATTGCAAACACCCAGCCTCCAGCTGGACTGAACACCATGCAGTCTACGATTGATTTGTGTTTTAAATGAGCTGCAACGCTACCACACAAAACAGATCCTTCAGAGATGAGTGTAAGCAGGGAGAAGAGATTTCTACCCTGCTTTACCGTCAAATACCATTTTGTGTGATCTGCACCAAAAATAAAAACTCCACTTTGCCAGACACTGGAGTCTCCATCTCCTAGCAACACGCCCCACCCAGCCTTTTCCTCGGAGCCTCCAGCTCCCGCCTGCCAGCACAGCTCCCTTCCCCCGTGTCTGCAAACGAGGAGCCCCTGATACAGATACACACACATATATGTACTTTCTTAAAAGCCAGAGGGAAATTAAGTCAACCTCCTCAAGCCCGAGCCCTGGCACTGCTTCCCAGGGGCATCCCAGGCTCTGCTGTCAGCTCTCACCAGCAGAGGAGAGGGTGGAAGGCACTGACCCACCTGGGGACATCCTTGCTGCCAAGCAAAGGCCTTCCTGTGAGTCTCCTGCAAACCTTAAGCCCCCAAAATATATCGTGAAGGTTAAAAACCTGATTAATATTAATCTGATGTTTCTAGTAGACAGCTTCTGTGTGTCAACAGGCGGTGGAAACACGACATCAGCTTTGAGATTTAGTGAAAAATCTCTTTTTCAGATTTCAGGAAACAAGCAGGACAGCAGAACAGTACATCTCCATGCAGCAGCTCTTGTTAAACACATTAGTTTAACCATTGAACAAATACCACTCGAGTTCACACCTCTTTGTGTGGTGTTTCATTCAGACAGAGCCAGGGCTTGCCAGGACTGGAAGGGGAGATCAAACAAACCCCAAAGACAGAGCAGAGCTGCTCAGAGCTTGGGTAAAGGCTTGCATGGGTTGACAATTTTGCAGTTGCCTGAAGAAGGCAGAGCTTTCCAGGAGACTGTAGCTTTGCTATCTTATCCAGAGTTTACTGTTTGGAACGCTGCTTCTCTTCTGCCTTCACGTACATCAGTTGTTCTGGTTGAACAGAGATGATTTCATTATCCTACAAATGGTTTTGTGTTACAGCAACCTTCCTGTTCTGCCCCCAGCCTGTTATTTTAGTTATTTATGTTATTGGAGTTCTTGAATTAAGTTGCTGTTTTATTATTTATGATAGCACAGTCGCATAGGCTGGTCATTATTTTATCAGGGACCTTGTGTTTACACACACTGTTCCAGCTTCCCGAACAGCTCTTTATTGCCTTGGAGCACAGATTGCATTTGTGACTGCCTTCTGCTACTTCGGGCAGCTGAATGAGAAACAAAGAGCTACAAATTAACACTGTTAAAATGTGGCAGGAGCACTTTCCGGATACATTGGGTTCCGATTTCAGCGTTCAATCACGCTGCTTTTTCGGGATGAGCATCCATTTTTTTTTCTTTAAACGTAAACAATTCATGTGGTCCAGACAAAGTTTCTGTTCTGCGTAGGAGATGAGGGAGAACATCCTGCTTTCACCATTAAATCTTTTGGAATTCTGGCTGAAACTGTTTCTCGAGAGCACTCTGTCTCACACTCAGCATTCCTCCTGTGGGGATGCGCTCTTTGGGCCAAAAGCAGCTCCCCTGGCTGGTGAGCAGTGTCATCCAAAGGAGGGGTCCACCCAAGGAGGCAGCATCAAAAGCAGGACACACCCCAGGGACAGTGCCACCCTCTGATGGGCGCGTCCCCGGGGAGGTGTGACATCCCTCACAGCAGAAGGGTGCACCTCAAGGACACTGTGACCCTCGGCTGGGTGTCACTCCAAGGTGACTGCCACCAGCCCCTCTCTGACGTGTGCCACACCAAGCCAGGCACACCACAAGGAGGGTGTGCCCTGAGAGCCATGTCCCCACGTCAGGCAGGTGTACCCCCAAGGAGGGAGGAGCCTTAGGGTGGCACCACCCCAACAAGGTGTCAGTGCACTCAGGGAGGGTGTACCCCGAGGACAGTGCCACCAAGGGAGACTGTCACCCCCAGGCAGGTGCATGGCAATTGAAGGTGCACACGGAGGACAGTGCCACCGGAGGGTGATGTCCCTTGTGGCACATGCTGCTCCAAAGGGCTGTCACCCCAGGCAGGTGCACGGCAATAGAGAATGTACCCCGAGCACAGTGTCACTTGGGGAGGGCGTCACCTCCGGCAGGAGGGCGGCAATAGAGAATGTACCCCCTGAACGGTGTCACTCGGGGAGAGTGTCACCTCCAGGCAGTGCGTGTCACAGAGCGTGTACCCCCTGAACGGTGTCACCCGGGGAGAGTGTCACCCCCAGGCAGTGCGTGTCACAGAGCGTGTACCCCCTGAACAGTGTCACTGGAGGAGTGTCACGCCTCGGCAGGTGCCTCCCTAAAAGCGTGTCACCTCCGGCAGGGGGGCGGCAACAGAGAATGTACCCCACGAACGGTGTCACCCGGAGAGGGCGCCACCCCGGGCAGGTGCACAGCAATAGAGAATGTACCCCCCAAAGAGTGTCACCCGGGGAGGGTGTCACCCCCGGCAGATGCCTCTCTGAAAGGATGTCACCTCCGGCACGTGGGTGGCAATAGAGAATGTACCCTCTGAACAATGTCACTCGGGGAAGGTGTCACCGCCGGCGGGTGCGTGGCAATAGAGAATGTTCCCTCTGACCAGTGTCACTCGGAGAAGGTGTCACCCCCCTCTCTAACAGGATGCCATGTCACCCCCGGCAGGTGCGTGGCAATAGAGAACCGCGTCCCCCGCGGAGGGCGTTGCCCGGGCAGGTGCCGCCCCCAGGGGGTGTGCCCCGGCAGGTGCCCCCGCTGCGGGCGGTGTCCCCTCCCGCCGGTCCGCTCGCACCTGG
>VWZV01011465.1:744699-784695 GCA_013397155.1 Irena cyanogastra
CGCTCGCCCCTCGGTGCTCCGGGCTGTCACAGCCCCCGGAGCCCGTGCTGCCGGCGGCACCCTCCAAAACTTTGCTCCCCGGTTCGGCGGGAGGTGATGGCGAGGGTGGAGCGCGCTCCGGCATCCCGCCCCTCGTCCCGGGAATGCGCTGCTCGCTGCCGTCCTTCCCGAGGGGCCGCAGGTGCTCGGGGCTGCTCCGGGGCCGGCAGCGAAGGCGCTCCGTGCTGCCGCCCCGCCGAGCCGAGCATCGGCCCGCGGGGATGGAGGGGTCGGGGCGGGCAGGGATGAGCCAGCTGCGCATTCCCCGGGGAAGGGAAAGCTCCAGAGCTCTGAGAGCTCCTTCCAGTGCCTAGAGGGGCTGCAAGAGAGCTGGAGAGGGACTTTTGGCAGGGGGTGGAGTGGGGGGGGCGAGGGGGAATGGCTTCATGCTGACAGAGGGCAGGGTTGGATGAAATATTGGGGAGAAATTGTTCCCTGTGAGGGTGGGGAAGCCCTGGCACAGCGTGCGCAGAGAAGCCGTGGCTGCCCCTGGATCCTTGGAAGTGCTCAAAGCCACGTTGGACGGGGCTTGGAGCGACCTGGGGTAGTGAGAGGTGTCCCTGCCATGGCAGGGGGTGGGATGAGATGAGCTTTAAGGTCTCTTCCATCCCAAACCATTCCAGGACTGCAGGATGGGGGGATTGTGTCAGGCTGGGGCTCCGCACAGAGATTCCTTGGCCAGCCATGCCAGAGCAGCCAGCTCACATCCTGGAGGCTTTGCTTTACCTGGCTGTGAGGTTTGCAAATATTTGTATTTTTTTTTCTGTGGATTCTGCCGTTACGTGCAAATTTCGTTTTTTAAACAAGGTGCTAAAAAAGCAGAAAACCAACAAAATTCAGTCTAAGCTGTGTTTCCCAGTAGGAAATGGGTTTAGCTCGAGCTGTCCCACTCAGTGTCCCCCCACCCCACTGGGATGTGGCCAGGCAAAGGGGTGCTGTGCCTGCCCTCAGTTCCTGGAGTTTTAAAATAAACCCAAATTGACAGCAGATGAAAGAAACCACCACAACCTCTGCAGCTAAGTCCACCTGTGGCCATTAATCATGCCCCTAAAAATATATTGCTGTGTTTAATCCCAAACCACAAATTTACTGTCTCAAGAATTATCAGAATAAATACTTCTAACAGTAAGGGCCATTTAAATCACTTGTGTGTACTAGCAGACCTCAAAACTGCTCCAGAGGCAGGTTTTTTCCTTGCAGACCAATTTAAACCTGCCAACAATAGCCTTTTTTTCCTTAACCAGCACAAATACCCCCTACATATGACCCAAGTTTGGTAAAACCTGACATTTTCCAAAGGAATATTTCAAATAACATAAAAGAGGTTTCCTAGCTCAAAATCCTTTATAGGTGAGTAGTACCCTTTATATGGTTTTTTTCCCTTAATATTTTGCCTGCAACTGGCAGGTGAAGTTTGTGCTTGAGACTGGAAACTGAAATGAAGAAATGGAATCTCTTTTATATCTTTGTATAAAATTACAGCATTATAATTGAATGAGCTTTAGAAAAACTTGTATTCTCATGAGAAAAGTAGAGGGTTTTGTTGATTGATTCAAGCATTGTGTGTTGGGTATAATAATTGCTTTTTCAGGGAGAAGTCAGGTGCCATCAGTGACATTTCTTGTTGCTGATGTGTTTCCTTCAAATTCTGCCTCGCACAAGGTTTTGGTTTTGGCACTTTTTCCTGCCTTACTTGTCAAAGTTAAGAAATAATAATTTACAGTGGTTCAGGATTATTGTTATTAGGGAAATAAGAAAGGCCAATGAAAGGGAGGATTTAGTGACATAGGGTACAAACCAGAGCTTGAACTCATGGCTGGAGCTGAGTAGATTTTGAGCCATCAGGAGCCAGAGCTTGGCAGAAAAAATCCCTGACTGCCTGGGTCATCAGGGAACTGATCCTCCTAAAAACTGGCTGAACACTGCAAGAAACTGTTTTGCTTTAAGCCCGTTCAGTTTCTTGGTCTCATTTACAGAATGTCCACGCAAGGCACGGAGGGGAGCAAAGAGGCTGGTGATGAGGGCAGGATTTTGGTGATAATACTGGAATTCCATCTGGAAGTGGTGATGAGGACACAGCATCTGTTAGAAGAGAGGGAGGTGGCAGGAGCTGATGTGGTGGATGGACAGGAGGTGTCATGTCAAGACCTGAAGTTACCACACAGCATTTTTTACCAAATACAGTTATTTCCCCTGTCCTCTAGGCCAAAGATTAGAATAATTTGCAGAAATAAAACCTTGGAGAAGATCTTGGGTTTGGGAGTTTAGCAAAACCTTGGAGGAGGGAGGTGGCATCTCCTTCCCAGGGGGTTGGTAAGGACAGATGAGACAAATTGTGTTTGCTGTGGGTCCCCAAAGCTCTCCTGTGACCACAGCAAGGTTCACAGTGGGTGCAGCCTGGAGAGCTGCAGTCAAAACCCAGCAGAGTAACCCAGATGTTTTCTGTGTGATGCCACCCACAGCATCCCTGGGGGCCTTGCTGGCTTCTTTGCCTGGCTTGTTTGCCACAGAAGTGACTGATTTGTGGTCCCCCAGGGACTGGCAGTGCTGGGGTTGTGTTTGTGTCCCCTCCACGGGCTCCAGTCAGGATCAGATCCCGTTTTCCCCAGGCACTGTGGCATTGCTGCTGAAAGACAAACTTTGTGTCAGAGGGAAGATAAACTAAAGGAGACTGAGCAGATGAAGGACAGGGAAAGGCTGGGACAACACCCAGGCAAGTGGCACTGGGGCAGAATTAATACAGCATTGCTAAATATATGCTTTGGATGGATTTCATTTCTAGCTTTTGGCTGAGATAAGGGCCAGCAGAGCTGATAGGGAAGGAGTTTCCTCACCTCTCCACCAACTTCTACATTGCCCTGAGGCATTTGCAAAAATGTTAACTGCTTGTGCTGCCTGAGCTGGTGGGATAAAGAAAGTGATGTAAAAACCCATGCTGTCAAGGGGTTTTAATTATTATCTGTGCTCATGGTGCTATAATCACTATCCTCCTCTTTTTTTTTTCCCTTTTATAAAAATAAGTAATTGTCAAGAGTCTCCTTTCCGCTTTTTTAATCTGGGGAGGCAGTGAAGGAGGTGTCACCTCAGCACCAGCCAAGGCCACCACTGCCCAGCCTTGGGGTGAGGATCCTGTTCCATGCCTGTGGGAGAGCTGGGACCTGCCCCTCACTTCTGGGATGATGCTGGGCTTCAGAGACACTGTGAGCAGAGGGAGGGCTGTCCTCACTGCCCATGTCTAAATTCCTGCAGCTCCACAGAGCCCTCAAAGGCTTAAAAGTCTCCCACCACATAGGAAATTGTGTTCCCTCTTTGTCTCTCTCTCACCGAGTTCAAGGAGGCTTAACAAGTCACTGGGGACAGAAACAATAATATCTCTGTATCTAATGCTTACTGTAAGCAAAAGATGGATTACAAAATAGGCTGTTTATTTTTAATTATTAATGTGTTTGTGCTAGCAAACCTTCGCAGAGTTACACATTGTTTGTCACGGATGGGAAAGGGGATGAACTATTTGGCAATAATATTAAAAACAATAATTATTCATTCTGGGCATGGCCTTTTTTTTTTTTTCCCCTAGTGTATAATAAAAAATTTTTCAAAGCATATGCTGAGGCAAGGCCAGGAAGCGTTGTCCTGAAACAAAGGGTGGTAAAAATCAGGGTTTTCCTCCTAGTTCAGTGAAAAAACTTTGCTTTACCTCCCTGCAGCACTGCCCTGCTCTCCTCTCCCCAAGGATTCACCAGGGAAAATGCCTCCCTGGACTATTTACAGCACTCTCCTTGCACTGCACCAGAGGAATTATCTGCCTCCTCCAGCCCTCAGCTAATCCCTAAATTGCATCTCTGCTGCAAAGCTGAGTTTATTTTCATTCCATCATCTCGTAGTTTTAAGTATTACGAGGAATAAAATGGACATGCAAAGTGGTGCTTTAATTTTCAAGGGCAGTAAAGTGTTTTATTTTTAGGATGCTCTTATTGAGGAAAGAATCTCTGGCAGGTCTTATCTGGTGGCTAATAACAGTGACCTGGTGTGCCCTGAGTGCTGCTGCCCTGCCCTTCTCACGCCTCCTGCTCACCCCGGGTGCTTCTGATCAGCTCATTAGGGCTGCCAAAATTACAGGCTCTAATAATGTAATAACAAGGTTTGCTGGCAATAATTAACTCCTTGCACCGTGCCTCGTTACTGGAAGGGTGATGCTGGTAATTAGAGAGCACAAATATTTACTGTAAGCAGGTTTTTCTGTGCAGGCTTGAGGAAACCATCCGTGTGTCACCCGTGGAGTATCGTGTAGGAAAATACTGAGAAGGGGCAGCTCATTCTGAGAATCCTTTTTGGGTATAAAAACCCCGGTTTTAAGTCATTTCTGCTCTCAATTTCAATATAAATCTTGCTTCCTGGGAGCTTTTTATTTTTTTTGTGTGGCTTGTTTATTGATAACAAATGGATCCCACTCTGAATTCGTTTCACATCATTAAGCACAATTCCCCCAGTGACAGTGGGGCTGCTCCTCCCAGTTCATGGTTATGGTTTTTCCCTGAGCACAGGAGATAAACATCAGCATCTCAATGCACCAAGTGCATTAAAAAAAAAAAAAAAACAAACATATTGAAGTTTGCATCTTTCCTAAAAGCAGGGTTTGCTCCTGCAGCCCAGCAGTGTTCCTGCAGCTTGTCATCAAAGCAAGAAGCACGCCGGAGGAAGTATAAATAGAAATTCATTTTAGTAATGCAAATCCTGCAGGCCTATTTTGGGCAAGGAAAATCCCCATACCATTTTTTAAAAAAAGAAGTGTGATGGTCTAGTTTTAAGACTGGGTTTATGAGGGATTTTGTCTAGCAGTGTGTTATGGTGGAGATTCTCCTCTGCCATTTAAATATATCTGTTTCTGATTAATCTAGCTTTTACATGCTATAAATCCTTGCAAATTAGCTTGGGGTATGACCTCCTCCAGCAACTCACTCTTCTGTTTAGTGAAGTGGTTTTGGCAGATAAGCCCCCTCTCTTCTGCCTTCTATGACTCCACTGGGAAAACAGTGAAGAGACAAAAACTTTGAAACATTTCACACCCTCATCTTCTGCTTTTTTTCCCTTCAGAAGTGGCTTTTTGCTTATAATGCCCTAAGCTGCTTGTGTGAGCCCTGCTGCACTGTTTAGTGACTTTGCCATGCTCTCTCTCTCCCTCTAATAGTTGGTGAACACCAGCTGACAGGGCACAAAGTAGCAGTGAAAATACTGAACAGGCAGAAAATCCGCAGCCTGGATGTGGTGGGGAAGATCAAACGAGAAATCCAAAACCTGAAACTCTTCCGGCACCCTCACATTATCAAACTGTGAGTACCCTCCTCCCTGCCACGTGTGCAGCTGCTCCTCTGTGCACCAGGAGCTCTCACACACAGCTAGCTGGGGTGCAGGAGATGGATTAGAGCAGTAAAAAATGCGTTTGGTCAAGTTGTTGTGTGTTAGATGATCCACTGGCACAGGTTTTCCAAGAGAAGCTGTGCTTCTCCATCCTTGGAAGTGTTCAAGGCAAGGTTGGATGGGACTTTTAAACAGGCTGGGATGGTGGAAGGTGTCCCTGCCCATGGCAGGGCTTGGAATTGGATGGTCTTTAATGTCCCTTCCAACCCAAACCATTCCATGATTCCATGAACTGCAGCATGGCCAGGCTCTGAGAGTGAAACCTTGGCCTCCAGCCAGCAGGATTTGTGTTTTAATGGACTGATTATCCAGAGCTTAAAAGAACGGGGCTTTTTTTTTCAAAATTTATTATTCAGACACAAGTTTTGAAAGTCGCCACTTTGATGAACCTGAGTTGGGGTGGTAAATCAGCACCTGCACTGCAGCCTCTGGGATTCCTGCTCAATCCCCAGCTTGTGCAGCCAGCCCACATTAATGAGGCACTGGATAATATCTTTGGCATTCCTATAAAAGAAAGCTGTTGAATGGTAACTGCAAGGGTAAGTTGACATTTAGGTCAGCCTTAAAACTGGCATGAGATATAGCAAATACCTGGGACTTAGAGGCAAGGGAAAACAAATTCTCTCTGCAGTTAAATAACTAACCATGCAGCAACTGTTGACTTTAGAGTAACTTCACAGTTCCAGGGATTTGTTGGAGAACAGATTGGTATTATTTCATGAAAAAAAGCACCAGCAAGGCTCCTCAGCTGTGTGCCCAGCAGCCTGAAAGGCAAATCCTGTTCACACGTTTGTCAAAGCAATAAAAATTAAATCCAGTTTGACAATATCTGTGTCCTATGGTAAATGTTGCATTCATGAAATACAGTGATAAAGATGTGAGGAGACTGGGGCACACAAACCTCTTTCAATAAGTTTTTAAATGTATATAAAAGAAATATTGGAGCAGTTAACAGTAACTTAGATGCCTGGGTCCAAAGCTCTGCAGAAAAATGAGGTTGATGTTATTGATCTTTATGGAAGTGTCCCACATTCCTTTGCCAGCCTCTGAAAATTGCTGAAATCTTGGTTTCAAATTACAGTCCTGTAAAAAGTAATGAAATTCATCTGAAAAAAAAAAAAAAACAAAACCCAAAAAAGCAAACAACAACAAAACAATGAATCTGAAATAAAAGAGAGAGAGGTCCCAGCTGGTGCTGCTGTGAATTCCTGGGGCTGCATTGACCTCAGCTGATACTGGCAGTTTGTTCCAGCTGGGACACTGAAATGTCTTTGCAGCACTCAGAGATCATTTTGAAGGAAAATGGAGAATAAATCTGCAAGTTGAAGGTGATACACTTGGGTTTTTCTCCCATTCTAGAAGGATTTTCCTCCGTTCTAGAGGGATTTAATATTTGAAAAACAACTTTAGGAGGTCTCCTTTTGTTTCTGTACCTGTCCAGAGGAAGTTCTCTCTAGTGCCTAGAGCTCTTTATCTTTTTTTTCTCCTTGATATGAAGGAAACCAGATTGATCCTCTCCTTGCCCCCGGCTAACCAGGACTTCATTTCTAAAGCTGTTGTTGCAGATCTTTCCCAAAATGGAAATTTGAAAGTCAGGGCAGTCCTAAACGTGGTGGAATTGCCTGGCAGATATTTCAGAGGATTATTTAAAGGGCTGAAGGAAGATCACAGGTCTGGAAAAGAGTTCCTTTCACAGACAAGTGAAAGATTATACTGGAAACAAGAGACAGCTTTTCAGAAGTGGAAAGCAGTGACAAATCCAAGATCCAAACAAATTCTTACTTGAAGTGTCGATGTGGCATTAATAATCTGTTTAAAAGCCTTTCCCTGTTCCTAGTAATGTAATTTTTTTTAAAATATGCTTGTGTTTTTGAAGGTACCAGGTCATCAGCACACCAACAGACTTCTTCATGGTGATGGAATACGTGTCGGGCGGGGAATTGTTCGATTACATCTGTAAGCACGGACGTGTAAGTGCCAGCCCCAAGGCAGCCCAGACACTTGTGTGAGAAGAGGAAGGTGCTCAGGAGCAAAATGATTGCTCAAGGGAGCACAGTTAAGGTTAAGGCCCAAAATAGAAGTTGCCTCACAGCAACCCCATCTGGGGTGTCTCGTTCCGGCTCGCACGAAACTTGTGGGTGATTTCTCACAGCGTTCTCTGGTGTGTTTTCCACCCTCAAACCAAAATATCCAAGGTGACGTGTTGCTTAGGGCAAATATTTGGAAAACTGGATCATTTTTGTGATTTTTAGCTATGGGTTGCCTGTCAAAACCCCCACGGATCAGCAGCAAATTTATGGCATGGGAGGGGAACACCACTTGGTGTGGTCTGCACTCCAGTCATTCACCTCTCCCAGACCTCCCCCTTGGCTCCATGTCAGGTTCTTTGGAGACTTTTCAAGGATGTGGCTTATCTGAACAACATTTTTAAATGCCAGCAATCCCACTGGGTATAAATCACCTGAGGCATGGGTTGAGCCCGTGAAATGTGAGATTTTGGTTACAAGGAAAATGGCTGGTGTCTGCGCTGTGGAGCTGTTGCAGGGCAAGGAGGTAAAAATGGGCCAAAGTGGACATCCAGAATAAGGGTTCAGGTGAAGGATCACCCCATCACATGTTCCCTCTCTGTGCTACAAAATCAATACATTTACTGCAGATTGGGTAGATTAGTGTAGTGGAGCTACAATGGAGCTGACTCAGTTTTCTTTTCTATGTACAGTTCTGGGTTCTCACACATTTTACCCATCTAGATCTTTTCAGTGACTGATTTGGATCTTTTCTGAACTTCTGCATTCATGAACTCAGTTTTTCATGAAGGGAGTCTTTTGGAATTCATCAGTAAAAATAATAATTGAAAATACATTTTCTCTGATATAGCTCATACAACTTTATTAGCTATACAGGTAATTAAATTCACCACGATAGTCCAGCTTCACCTGTTGCTTCCAGAGGAAGTCCATGAGGTATTGCTCCCAGCAACATCCTCTGTGGTGTTTTGTGCAGCCTGGGTCTGTACCAGTCCCATTGTTACAGCAGGCCACTGTCTGATAGGTGCCACCTTTAAATTCTTGTTGACATCTCAGCTGAATTGAGGTGTCACGGGGCTGTATCATTTTCGAACACTGGCACATTGTAAAATGCAAGGGTGAGAAATCTGCTCTATTTGCTGCATTTGCTCTCAGGCACACTGGGATTTTTTTCTCTGCACTCTGGAAGGTTTTTAGCTCCTTGCTAAGTCAAACCTTCCCCTGCCTGAGTGCACTCCGAGCCCCAGCGCTGTTCCCTCTGCTGTTCCTGCAGGTCGAGGAGGCAGAAGCTCGACGCCTTTTCCAGCAGATCCTCTCTGCAGTGGATTACTGCCACAGGCACATGGTGGTGCACAGGGACCTGAAGCCAGAGAACGTGCTGCTGGATGCACACATGAATGCAAAGATAGCTGATTTTGGTATGTGACCCCGGCAGCATTCCAGAGGCGCAGCCAGCGTGGCCGTGGAGCAAAACCCAGAGCCTGCTGCCCCAACCACCAGCACCTGGAAATCCCAGAGCCTGCTGCCCCAACCACCAGCACCTGGAAATCCCACACTTATAAACACTGCCCTTCCTGCAGCAGCAATTACTTGGTGCAGGCTGCTCCTGTGCTGGCACAGGGAATGGAGCAGTGAAGTAATTTGTAAATCTCTGCTGTGTTTCAGTGTAATCACTCCATGTAAAATTTACCTGATTTGTGTTTGAGGCAGGCTTGGTGCAGCTAATTCAGGGCGAGCTGGCTGTGTGTGTTTATTTTCGTGCATGTTCTCCCTCTGTTTGGCCATGTGCTCTTGGCCTTAGTTCATTTTACAGCCAGCAGTAACAGGAGTCTCTAAGTGGCATTAGGGATTGAAATCCATTAAAATACCCGGGCTACCAACCCTGTCCTGGTGAGTCCTTTCTAGCAATGTAAATCCTTCTGAAGATTTACTCATTTCACAGCCCCACCCAACTGCCATATGAAGTAAGTGCTCTGGGATTTGCAACTTAGAGGAGCAAAATTAGCCTGGAGTGAATATTTCTTGGTTGGATGTAAAAAAAAACCCAACAAAAATAACAAACAACAACAATAACAAAAGTAATAATCTTCAAATCAGTTCAGAGAAGTCTATCTAGATTATATCAACAGTTCCCTTCCAAATATCCCACTCCACTTCCCTGCCTTTCCTCTGTGTGACATGGGGTCCAGCATGTCTGGACCTTCAGATCAAACATCAGTGTATAACAAGCATTTTGCTTTTAGGACTGTCCAACATGATGTCAGATGGTGAATTTCTACGAACCAGCTGTGGCTCCCCAAATTATGCAGCCCCTGAAGTCATCTCTGGAAGGTAAGGCATTCCATTTCTCATCAGAGTCTGTGTGAGCACATGGAGTTTAAATTTGTTCTTGGTATTGGAAACAGCTTTGCGCATCTAGTAAAAGCAGCTGAATCCTTCCAACCTGGATTTTGTTTGGGTGAATCTGTTGGTAAAGATCTGAAGGTTTTCTTGGTTATTTTACTTCTCAGTAGCTGTAATATCAAACTGTGTTTTGCTGCAGGTGTTTACTTTGGAGGCATTATTAATACCAGATGTTGACTGTTTATATTGCTAATTAAAGAGGGTGAAAATGACTCTTTGGATGCAAATACTGTGGTTCCAGGTGGAAGGGCTTTTCCAGGCCACCCCCTCCTCTCCTGCCCACCTGTAATATAAAACACAGTGTTAACAAGGAAAACCATTCACTAACAAAAGAAGCAGGAAGATCTTTAATCACTTCCCAGCACTTGTAATGAAAATACTTGTCTTCTGCTTCCTTAAGCTTGGGGTTTTGGCTGTGGCAGTAGGTTCAGCCTTCAGAGCTTTGTATTGAACTGACAAACCTCCTCTGTGGTTGCATCTCTCAGCATGAAACATCTGTACAGCACATGGAGTGTTGAACACACCCCACAAGGTTGAATTGGACTTCCATGTGTTGGTACAGAAGTGTTGCCTCCTGTATTTTGCTGTCAGGAACAGAGATTGTGCAGAATGTACCTTTTGCCCTAATTCTCTCTGTAATACCTTAGCAAAGATTGCAAATATAGATTTTCAAATTTTCAGTCCTCTGAATGGTTCTTCAAACTGCCCATCTCATTATCTGCCCCTTTTTTTTTTTAATCTCCCTTTGCCATGAGCTTTACTTTTGCTAATCCAGCGTATTTTTGCCTATATCTGTAGCTTTTAAATAGAACATTTCATTCAGAATGTGTTTGCTGTGATAATGATTATTTTATCCCTGTTTACACCAGAGCAAGTGTTGGCAGAGCATCCTAGGAATTAGACTAGCATCCAAAAACCCTGTTGTGACTACAGCTCTGTGTGTGACATGAAACCAAGTAAATCCTCATTGTCAAGAAGGGGACAAAGACAGAAAATACTGGGATTCCAAAAAAATAGTGTTTCCATCTCAGTGAAGGCCAGACACACATTTTTCAATTTGCAGAGGAGACAAGGCACATGGCAGATCAGCAAGGAGGATTTAGTCCTTGAGTGTTCCAAGGGTACAGGCAATGCAGATTAGTGACAACAAAAGTAAGAAGGAAAACCAAAACCAAGCCCACATGCTGCACTTTTTGGCTGGCTGCAGCTGCATCCCTCCCTCATCACACCCACCTACAGGCTCAGGGATGCCTGAGTTTCATGGCCCTGCTCCATGGGCCAAGCTGGCCTCTTCTCAGAGCTGCATTTGAGGGGGACAGGCACAATCCACCCTCCCTGCCCTGCTGGTGGGTGTGTGGGGCAGGGGGAGCTGACTCCTGGCTCCTGCTGCCTTCCCTGCTAGAGCACAAAAGTAGTAGAGCGTGACAGCTCAGGTTTCAGAGCCACCAAAGTGCATCTCATTTGGGCTTAAAGGTCCAAAAAACTGTTCAGGCAGTGCTCTAATCAGCAAAAGAATCAGACTTCTGATCTGTGGGAGTTGGGCATGGAGGCAGGGCTGAGGAGGCATCCAGCTGTGCCTCTGCCTTTCCAAAATGGCTTTGCTGCTGTCCCTGGCCTCAGCAGGGACAGTCTCACCCTTGGACAAGCAGACCAGGTGTTTTGGGGGTGTTCAGAGAATGGTCACATGCATGACCAGCACGATTTCTACACTGGTATGTCTGCAGTGATGCTTTTGGGGAGGAGCGAGTGCAGGATGCCGAGGTTTCATGAAGAGACTTCTGTGGTTGCATTTCAACTTCTGTATTTCGAGGGAAAGTGTTGCCTCTCAAAATCTCTAGGGAAGGCATCAGCTGTAGCAAAAAGAGATGAGCAGGAGCAGCAGAACTGTATTATTTGGAGTGTCCTGAGTTGGTGATGGCAGAGGGCATATTTGGCAGCTTGTCAGAAGCAGGAGAACTTAGATACCAGCACACCAAAAATAAACACTCAGAGACAGAATTATCTGTTGCTGCTTGATCTGCCTCATTCAATGAAGAGAAATTTCTGGCTGAGCCCTTGGGGCAAAGGAGCAAACAGCCTGGCAGGGCTCTTGGAAATGTGGGGTTTGGCTTTTTGGAGAGTTTGGTGGAGGCAGGGTTGTACACGGGAGTGTGGGCAGCCGGTGCCAGCTCTGCCATTCATTTCCTGAGCAGTTTTGGTTGAGGCAGATTTGGGTTGGGGGGAGCCACGTGAGGAGCCCTGGTGTGGGCTGGAGCTCTGTCCCTGCTGGAGATGGCAGGGGGACCCCCACCTGCACCCTGACTGAGGAGAGGGTGGGGGTGACAGAATGTGCACCATGACTGAGGAGAGGATGTTGGTGACAGCTTTCTCCTGCCTGTGTCCTCATGCAGGCTCTATGCTGGCCCAGAGGTGGACATCTGGAGCTGTGGTGTCATCCTCTATGCCCTCCTGTGTGGCACTCTGCCTTTTGATGACGAGCACGTCCCCACCCTGTTCAAGAAGATCCGTGGGGGAGTGTTTTACATCCCTGAATACCTCAACCGCTCCGTGGCCACGCTCCTCATGCACATGTTGCAGGTGGACCCCCTCAAGCGAGCCACCATCAAGGACATCAGGTCAGCTCAGGTGGACTGGGGTGGGCTGGCTGCCTGTGGGGGCCTCTGGTGACTATCCTGGGGGTCACCTGTTGGCAGGTGGGTGGGGTGGTTTTCAGCAGTAGTCAGCTAATCCAGGTGGTTTTTGTCCCAAGTGATTCAAGGAGCAGCCCTGCACCCCTTCTGTGCTGGCTGGAAGTGGGTGGTGATGAACAGGATGAGGATTTTATATATATGTTTTATATAGAAATATTTAAAATTGTATTTTATTGCATTATAAACTAGCCTTAAAAATGTCTTAACAGCACTTAGAAAAAGCAGCTATAGCATGCAATAATTCCAAGAACTTAATATCCAACAGCCATTTTTCATTACTATATTTCAAGACCATGTCCCTATGGGTACCAGATAAAGAGGGTAATCATTGTACTTACTGTATATCCAAAAGAAAAGGAGGAGAAACCCAAGAGTTAGTAACTTACTATGTAAATATTGGATGTATTACATCTAGCTGTGTGCTAAACATAAACATAAATGTTACTAGGGCTTCCAGGAATTCTCAGATTTTTAATGCATTTTCAATGGACAGCCCTAATTTTACACTTCAAGCAAACCCATGCAAACTCCCTTTTTTATCTCTTAATTCCTTAGGATTAGAGGATTTAATTACATGTAAGAGAGGCAGCACATGTGACGAGATTACTGTCAATGCATAGAACCTGTAGATGAGGTGCTGTACGAGTTTTAGACACTTAATTATCACTCACCTCATTGTAAATTGGGCATGGGTATTGGGCAGGGGAATTGGGTGCGTTTGATGCTCTGTATCTCCATCAGGCCCATGGGAATCCCAAAGTGTGAGAACCTTGGAAGTGCTGGGGTCTCACTTCAAAGCCCAGTGTGCGGACTGCCGTCGCTGTCCCTGTGCCGGGCTGCGTTTTGCTCCCAGTTCCTCAGCTGGGGTTTACTCCTGGCTGGTGGTGGTGGTTTCCCCATCTCACCTCTCACGCAGAGGCTCCCCGCTGCCTTCCCCAGGGAGCACGAGTGGTTCAAGGAGGAGCTGCCCAGTTACCTGTTCCCAGAGGACCCTTCCTACGACGCCACGGTCATCGACGACGAGGCGGTGCGGGAGGTGTGCGAGAAGTTCGAGTGCACGGAGTCGGAGGTGATGAACAGCCTGTACAGCGGCGACCCCCAGGACCAGCTGGCCGTGGCCTATCACCTGGTCATCGACAACCGCCGCATCATGAACCAGGCCAGCGAGTTCTACCTGGCCTCCAGCCCCCCCACCGGCTCCTTCATGGACGACAGCTCCCTGCACATCCCGCCGGGCGTGAAGCCGCACCCCGAGCGGATGCCGCCGCTCGTGGCCGACAGCCCCAAGGCACGCTGTCCCCTGGACGCCCTCAACACCACCAAGCCAAAGCCCCTGACTGTCAAAAAGGCCAAGTGGCACCTGGGGATCCGCAGCCAGAGCAAACCCTATGACATTATGGCCGAGGTGTACCGGGCTATGAAGCAGCTGGACTTTGAGTGGAAGGTAGGGAGTGCTGGGGTGGGTTTCCAGTGTCCTTTGTCCCGTGAACTCGAGGAGGTTTGGAAGTGTGGTTACAGCCTCACCTGTTTCCAGATAAATGCCCCCACCGTGCAATCATCCCTGCTATTCCTTGTTCTTATTCTCAAGCTGCCTCAAGGGAAGTATAGGTTGGATATCAGGAAAAAGTTTTTTACAGGAAGTGGGATAAAGTACTGGAATGGTCTGTCTGGGGAGGTGGTGGAGTCACCATCCCTGGGTGTGTTTAAAAAAAGACTGGATGTGGCACTGGATGCCATGGTTTAGTTGAGGTGTTAGGGCTGGGTTGGACTCAATGATCTTGAAGGTCTCTTCCAACCTGGTCGTTCTGTGATTCTGTGATTGTTAAGTCAAATTCACTGAATTAAGGTCCCAGCTATGCTTCAGTGTCTATGGTGTTTATTTATGGTATGAAATCAGGTGTTTCTTTCTGAGTGCTCCAAGACTTCAGCTGGAAAGATGATTCCATCTTGTTTAGCTGCAGGGATAAGAGGAGCTGTTCACATTTCTAATTTTAGTGGCTACTTCCTTGTGAGTCATCTCGAGTCCTCCTGAGCAGAGGAACTCTCATTATTTCTGCCTGGTCCTGTCAGGACAGAAATGGCACAGTTTGAGTTGTCCTAAAGGATGTAAAGATGAGGGGCAGGGGGCCTTGGATGTAGAATTTGTATCATTGATGTAGTGGCCTTTTCCTTGATGGAGATGCAGCAGTGCTCATGGACCAGATGTATTTTCAGACACTTATTGCTTCTTCAGTTTAGGGCTCAGCTTCTTGATTTAAACCCAGATGTTTTAGCTGACAGTACTCACTGCAGGTATTTCTCCAGGGCTGTGCAACATTTAGTCACAGTCCTTTTCAAAGCTGGAATAATAAATCCTTAAGTTAGCCCTGGACCTCTGCTGCTGTGCCTGACTCCCCAAATCCTGGTGCAGCCCCTGAGGTGAGCTCTCCTGGCTCGTGGCCTTTGGCAGCAGTATCATGAGAGCATTGGGAGCCAGGTAAGGAGATTTTTAGCCCAGATCTTCGTCACCAGAGGAGGTCCCCTCCTCCCTCCAGGTCCCAAGCATTGACCCGTGTGAATTTCACTGTGCTGCTTCTTTAAAACCTCCTGCCTCCTCCTTATTTTGATAATATTACCTCATTAAAACCAAGTAGCTTCCAGAAACCCCATTTCCCTGCACCAGGCAGGAGATGGACCATGGCCAGGTGCATTTGCCCACACCAGCCAGACATTTTTTATCTGCATGGTTTTACAGAGAGTGAACAAACCTGCTGTATTTCTGGTACAGCCTCAAAAACCAACTCAGCCCAACACCTCTGTGTAGGCAGTGGAGCTCATTTCATATGAGGAGGTTTCACAATAGCCTTTCCCACCCTAAGAATAACTTCAGATGTGACTCTTCATCAGAATTAACTCTCCCATCCACGCAGTTGCTTCATAAATACAGCGCAGAGAAGAGATCTCATTGTAAATGAGATGCAGCAGATTGAGAGGTGGGAAGCAGCCAGGGGAAATACTCAGCTTGAGGCTGATCCACAAGCACTGGGTTTAGCTGTGCTGATGGGAGAGGCTACTCTGCCCATCTTGCCCTGATTTCACGAGCACTGTCCATGTGTGTGGGTCCATGAGTGGAATTTTGGTTCACCTGGCCATGGCTGCTGGTGAGGGAGGAGCAAACATCAGTTTTGTGCCTGGCAGATGGGTCACTGCAGCTTCCTCAGCCAGCAGCTGGTGAATCAGAGCCTTGAGAAGGATATTTAAAGACAGGAGGAAACGAAGCCGTTTGCTTCATTTTATGGGGGTTGTCCTTTTGAGAAACTGCTTTTCCCAGAAGATGCCTTGCTCGTATGTAGAGAAAATAAGGAAAGCAGGGTTCCTGTTGCTGCCTGGAGCCTCCCTGCTGAGGGCAGGTTTCCCCTTGCAGGTGGTGAACGCCTACCACCTGCGGGTGCGCCGCAAGAACCCCGTGACCGGCAACTACGTGAAGATGAGCCTGCAGCTCTACCAGGTGGACAACCGCAGCTACCTGCTGGACTTCAAAAGCATCGATGGTGAGTAGGAGATGGGGAACACGTCCAAGGGCAAGGCTGGAAGTTTCAGAACCATCCTCTGCGTTTTGAAGCGCTTACACGAGCGTCATTTCAGCAAAACCCCTTCCGAGCCATTCCTCTCTGCGGCTGTTCCCATTTCATTACCACACCTGCATTGCAGCTGCCGAACTAATCCCACTTTTTCTCTTTTCTTCCTTTTTTTTTCTTTTTTTTGGCTTGTCAAGACGAGGTGATGGAGCAGAGGTCTGGCTCCTCCACGCCCCAGCGCTCCTGCTCGGCCGCGGGCTTGCACCGGCCGCGCCTGAGCATCGACGCGGCCGCGGCCAGCGAGTGCCAGTCGCTGATGGGCTCCCTGAGCGGCTCCTTCGTGGGCAGCCTCCCCTCGGCGCCCCCGCGCCTGGGCAGCCACACCATGGACTTCTTTGAGATGTGTGCCAGCCTCATCATGGCCCTGGCCCGCTGATGCCCTCCGTGCGCCGTGAGGATCTGCGCTGACTCGGCCGCCCCTCCTTTCTTTTTGCTTCCTTGTTCTTCCTTCTCCTCCCGTCACTGCCCCACAGAGCCAAGTCCAGACCCAAAACATGCTCCCCTCTAGCAAGGCACCAAGGAAATTAACTTCATTTCTCTCCTTGTGCCTGGCAAAATGTATCCAATACCTTTTTTTTTCTTTTTTCTTTTTCCTTTCCTTGTGAACCCCTATGGGAAATGTCGAGGCTGTAAAGTAACAAACCTTATCACTGAGTTTTCCAAAAACACCTCCCCCTTGGTTCATCCTGAGGTAATGGAGGCATAGCCACGCTTCCTGCAGGGAGTTTTGATGTTTCTCTGATGCTGTGCAGAGCAGGGGCAGGCTGGGCTGAGCCAGGGCTGAGGGGTTGAGTTCCCTGAGGGTGATGAAGCAGCTCTGCAGTGTTCACACCCAGGTACCAGCCTCCCTAACACTTTTCTCCCCAAAGCAGCAGCTGCTGAGATGCTTCTGCACTAGTGCAATATGACCTCCCTCCCCTCTCTTTTTCCCTCTGCTGCAGATGGGCAGGCAGGACGGGATGTGCAAAGGTCCTGGTGCAAACCTGCCGTGGGGAGGCCTCCCCCTGTCCACCCTTTGCAGAGGAGTGTCCCTAAGGTGCTTTACTTGCCCAAGGGCTCCGGCAGCACTGACCTGCTCGCCATGCTTGGAGCTGAAGGCAGATTGCCTTTTTCTCAGCCCTTAAACACCACCTCCCTCCAGCCTGCTCCCCGTGCTGGGTTCACACCCCTCCCTCCTCCCCAAGCAGGGTTCAGGTGAGCAGAGGACAGTGGATCGCCCACCTGGAAACACAGAGCTTCACCCCAGGGTTGGGATCATCCCTGATGGGCAGGAGCACTCACCTCTCACCTTTCCCTGCCTGTTGTCACCTCCCCAAAATCACTGCCAAACCTGCCTTCCCTGCTGCTGGGCACTCCCTGCCCCTGCCCAAGGGCTCTCCCATCCTGCTGCCCACTGGACTGTGACCTTCACTGCTCCTCTGACCAAGCAGGGAGATCCCAACCCGGAATTTTACTGGTCCTTTGCTACTGGCTATCTGGAGGATGGGATTTTATTTTTTAAGATGAACTGTGGGGATTTTTAAGGTTAAATTCTTGTTACCCAAGGGTAAACCCTAATGCATGTGTGACTTCTTTGTTTAAAAGAGTTATTATTTTTTATTACACAGGATTAATCTAATGGGCAGCGTTGGCATCTGCTTGGCTTTGACATGGTATTTAATTCAATTTACTTGATTATGAAGTAATAGTCTAATCAAGGAACAAATGCTTTATGAAAGCTTTGCCAAAAAAATGTTGGGTGGGGGGTTTGGTTTTGTTCTGTTCTTCCTTTTTTTTTTTTTCTTTTGTGTTCTCTTTTAAGAAACAAAGCAAAGAACTTTTGCTGGTCCCAGGTATGCAGTCATTCAACTTGAAAAAAAATGTAATCTGTCTTTTTGATAGCTTCTTATGACCCCTTGAGGTTTTTTCCTAGGGTTTTTTTTGTACAGTTGCACTTTAATTTATACTTTCTGCAAGTTTGTACGAGAAGCAAGGAAGAGAACAACAAATTAAGCCTTTTTTAATAATCATTTAAGGTAATCAAGACAAACACGGGATATTTTTGCCATCTACTGGCAGTTAAATGGACCTATTCAGTTTGAACTCCCTTTTTTTTAAAAAGAACCACAAAATTGCCTTACTTTTGTTACAGATTGTGCTTGGATCCTCACTAATGTGACTTTACAGCTGCAATTTTTCCAGAAGCCGCACAAAGAAAGCTTCCAAAAAAAAGAAAAAAAGAAAAATCAGTGTTGCTGTTAAGCTCTTGAACACTAAATCATCCAACACAGCAGTGGTTGGACTGTAAGAAACACTGGAAATATTTGTAGTGCTCCTAGGCTTTGTAACGAGCCTTTTATTATATTATGATTATGAAATAAATACTCTGGGGTGAGGATGGCTTTGGTGCTGTGCCTGGTGGCTGCCAGGTGATTTGTGTCCCCAGTGCTGTGGCCTGAGTTTGGATGGAGAATCCAAACTCCTGCATGCAAAAAAAAAAAACAAACCCCACCCCAGAGTCAAAGCTGAGGAGCACCCAGCCCTCCAGCAGCTTTTGGATCAAGGCTGAGATGAGCAAAGAGCCCTGAATGGTTTGGGGTGATGGGGATAAACCCCTTTGCAAAGGAGAGGAGCAGCTGTAGGGCCAGGCATTAATTTCCATCCAGGAAACAGCAATGAGTGAAATGTATTTCAAGTGTTAAAGGCTTTTCAAATCTTCACTCCCAGCTGAGCATCTTGCCAAGTGCTGGCAGCACCTGTAGCCCCCTTGATAAGGGGCTGGTGTGTTGTAATCTGGGGCTCAGGAGCAGGTAGATGTACTGATGTCTTTTTTTAAATTGACTCTTGTCCTCTAGGATTTCCTACCCAGCAGAACTAATAGTATTAAGCAGCAGCAAATGCCCTTGGAAGGAAATATTTGCTTCCTGGAGGTGGGGGGGATTTCTAGGTTGTAGAATAAGCCCCTTGTGGCACTTGGCATCTTCTCTGACCCGTGCAAACATTAACTGCTGTGTGGATCTGCAGAACCAGCCCTGCCTGGAGGGAAGTCAGAGTTACTCAGCTTTTCCATATGGAGAGACACAAAGAGATGGAGCACTTCCCTGCTCAGGGTCAGCAGAGGCAGTGGAGGGAGCAGGACTGGTGGAAGCACCTCCTCGGATTGAATAGCCCATCACAGCCCTGCCCAAATCCATGCTGCACTTTGGAATGCTCTGAGGACTTTCACTTCTTTTTATTATTTATTTTACCTTCAAATAAGGCTGTGTTCTGTTTCCCAGCTGCAGAGGAGCTGCTGACCTCCGGTTACATTTTCCAGAGGAAGAGTTTAACTTCCACACTGTTACACTGTGGTCAGCTCTTTTTGAGTTATGCTGGTACGTGCACAAGCGTCGGGAAAAGCAGGGTAGATGATATTTGAACTACAGAAACTTGAATTACTCCAAGTGCAATTCTTCAGAAGCCACTGAACAGCTGTGCTTTGCAAGCCACAAACTCACCTGAATTTTGCTTCAGCCCAAGGGGGAGAGAGACAAAATGCAAAGGATAAAGAGTTCAGATAGTCTCCAACAGAAACCTCCAGCTCCTGGATGAGTTAATTCAGAAATACCTTGTGCTGTTCTTGTTGGAAGCTATATGTATGTAAATATTATACATGCATATATATATATAAAATGTAGGTGGCATCCCTGTCGTTGGCCTCTCAGCTTTATTCTTCCAGCAGGGCAGGTGTGTGCCCTGGACACTGCCACCCCTCACTAATCCCAGCCTCTGAGAGGACCTGGACAAAGGGAATGCTATTTTTACACCCTCTTTTAGGTAAAGCCCATGAGTAGCTTAGCTCACCCCATCAGGCTCGGTGTGGCCTTGGCCAGGGATGGGAGGGGAGGAGAAGTAGCAGCAGGAGCTGTGAGAATCCTGCCCTTCCACCCCCCTGGCCAAAGCCCTGGTGCTGATGGGCTTTGGGGCAGGTTTCTTGTCAGGAGCTGGAGCTGAGCAGGTAAAGGCAGCAGGATATTTATTTTTTTTTTCCTTTGGATGGGTCAGAACTGCATCTTCAGCTGTGTGTCCAGTTTAGCATTTCACAAGGTGTGCACAAGCACAGGGGAATCCAAGGGCAGCGTTGTAAAAACGTGAAGCAGCTGGTTAGCGTGTGCTGCGTATACGTTCCTGTGTGTGATTATAGTGGCATTCGTGTTGGAATTGATGAGGTTTGAACAAAACAACCCTTCTGTCTACTGCTTTTCATTTCACTGCTCTTTACTGCCAGCGTGCAGCCCTGCAGGAGGAAGAGGGAGCTGTGTGCAGGACATGGACTCGTGCCTTCGCTGCGCGTTGGGGCTGCTGTGAGTGGCAGCTTTGTTTCACGAGGTGCACAATTTCCCCAGCTCGTGCAGGATCCCCCCGCTGAGACATGCAGGCCGTGTTTCTAAATACTTGAAGTACCATTTGTTGTGCAATTATTTGGCTTCACCCTTTTATTAGCTGAGAGGAGAGAGGGAAGAAGAATCGCACGTGTGGATGAGCCAAGCCAAGCCCCGCTCGAGCTCCTGCTGTTTCTTTCCTGGAAAGTTTTAGGATCTGGTTTAGTTCCAGGTATATGATGGACCTTACTAGAGTCACCTTTCTTAAGGTCTTACTTCGGTATGGGCTTTTCATTTAGTGCTTTCCTTTGGTTCCTTAGCCTTCCCCCTATACATCCCTTTTTCATCATTCACTTATTAAAAAAAAATGCAACAGCTTCTTGTAATTCTGAATTCCCAGTCTGCCTCCCGGCCATGGAGTTAACAATTCAGCCAGAGGTACCTCAGTCCCATGCCCGAGAGGTGAGCTGGGTTTCAGAGTTCCCACATGACACCTACTGATGGAACACACTGACTTTTGCAGAGAGCACACCTGGTATTCGATGCACAGATCTTTGCTCATTTTAATCATCAAAATTAGGAGAACTAGACTGTGAATCAGAGCTCTGCCTGCAAGCACGAGTACACTTTTGGTGTTAGAAAAAGTCTGTTTTCAACAAAAGCCTTGAAGTTCCTGCTGAAGCTGCCTTAATTTAAAAGTCAAAGTTTATTTGTCAGACTCATCTCTGATTATTTTTTTTCAAGTTTGGAAATAGTTTATTTATCCTCATCTCACAAAGCTGTGAAGTAGATCCTGTAGCCATGGTAATATTTATTCTTGTTGCTGAAAGCATGTTCCTGTGTTCTGTATCATGTTATATTCACGTGGTTTGTACCTCAATGCATTTGTTTTGTTTTGTTTTTTCTTTTAGAGCACAAAGCAAAACTGAATCCCAGGATTTCTGTGGTGTCCATGGCCCAGCATCTTTGGGCAGACAAACCTCAGTTCTATGAGAGAGGTAAACTGGACTTTTCCACTGCAGTTCTTAAATTCATACTCTAAGGAGTAGTTATGACTTATAATATTATGTGTTTATAATTTTAAGAAAAAGATACTGAACTTTAAAAAGTTCTGAACAGAAGCATCCCTTCAAACATATCATGAAGCTCAGAAAAAAAACCCTCTGAGCTCTATAAACACTCCATCCTTCTCTATATTTTCTATTTTGTCAACTGAGGGCCTGGAGAGGGTTTTTTTTACCCAATTCATGGCTATAATATTTTCTGTTATGGAAGGGCCCAGAGCCCTGGTTCAGTTTTGTCCTTTGTGCATCAGATAATCACAACGAAGCCTTTTTCCTTCCATTTATGGTGTGGAAAGTGTTTCTTGGTGTACTGCACTGCATGTGATAGCTGTCTCCATGGTTGACATTTGCACTTTAATAAACTCAGAGATGAAAAGAGATAAAAGCAACAAATCCTTTGGATTTCCTTACTGCACAGTCCCTTCCTGCAGGCTGGGGTTGGTTGGTGGGGTTTCCCTCTGGAGATCCTTGCACATCCCAGCTGTGGGACCAGAGATGCCCTCAGGGTTTGGTGGAGGGCAAAGGGGCAGGGGGTGGAGTTAAAATTAAAACATGAGTAATTTAATCAACTTCCCCAACCCAAAATCCATGTGTTTACACGTGCTGACTCAGATCTTCACTCCTTACAGTGAGGAGTAAAGAGAGAGAAGCATTTTAAAGACATCATGCAAAAATAACCTTTTACTGCAGAAAAAGTGCTGGGGACAAAACTGGGCACCTGTTTCCTCTGTGCCTGTGGTGCAGGAGGATGTAACTCCAGTTCAAGCACACAGCTGCAGGGAGTGCTCCAGATTTGTCCCTATCCTGTCCCCTTTTTACACAATTTCAGTTCTCCCTCAGGCTCATCAACTCGCAGCTGTTACCATGATTATTTCCCCTTTGAGGAGAAACGTGGAGGAACAGGGCTGAACACTCCCATGAGAATTATTGTAAGTTTTGATGTGGTTAGGATGTACCAATAGGACTATAAAAGAGGAAAAAAAAAAAGGATGAGTTTAATTTCCTGACCAATCTCTTGACCTAAATATAGCCAACCTGTGGTTTAATTGAGGAAATCTAAGTTGCTGCATCTAAAGCATTTTTGTATTATCTGCAGGCAGCCCATAGCAAGCTCTTTTCTTCTTTGCATGCACTGGAATGCGTCCACGAGGGAAAAAAACATTTCTACGGGTATTGGAAGGCATCCTTGCATTAAATCAGCTGCCTCTGGCAGTGCAGAAGTTTGTGTTTCACAGGGATTTGGGGCACAACCCCACCAGGACTGTTCGTCACCGCACCGGGACCGGGGCCACGTCACGTCTGTCACAGGATGCAGGGAAAGATTCCTAAAAACCTTCATTTAAAATGAGAGAAACTTGTTAAATAACCTCCCTGGGAGGCAAAAAAAGAGCTTGCAGAGAGGGTGATGGATAGACTTTGGGGAGGAGGATGACGAAGGGGGTGTTTTCTTCAAGGTTTTAATCCTAAACATCAGTATGGGAAAAAAAAAAAAAATCCTGTGCAGAAACGCCTCCAGCACTTCCCTGGGGCCAATTCCCTGCAAAGGGATGGAGGTGAAGGGCACAGAGCACGTCCCAGCCTGTGCCAAAGCCAAACACACACTCCAGCTCCCCAAACTCTCCCTCTCCACCAGAAAAATCCAAATATTTAGGCTGGCAGGGCTGCAAAGCTGCGCATGCTTACAGGGGAGTGCTTTATTTATTTTTTTTTTTTTTTTGCTGCAAGGATGGATGCAGGCCAATGCACTTAATAGTAACCACATGGTAAAATAAATAAGAATGCCTGTATAGACTTAAAAGTAAATGTTAAATATTTGCTGTGTTTTTTTTACTGATGTCTCCTATGCCAGCTTTGAAATGGCCCTGTGGCAAACAGTGCTTTTATTTTTCTTAAGCCTGGAACATTTAATAATTTCTAATTAAAACATCTTACATTTTTAGGATATTTATGAGCAAACTGATATGGGCTCCTAAAATGTGCCAGGAAGGGGTAAAAGCTGTACACTACAGTCAGATTTAAGGGTTTATTTTCTTTCGAAGGCATGTAAAAACTTTATCCACATTTTTTTTTTTTGCTTTTGAAAAGGTATCTACTGAATACATGGAGGAGAAGCCATTAGCAATTTATATTTCTCTTTCTACATTTAGGAGAATTTTTCTAAAAATAAGTAATCATCCTCCAGGCCCACAGTGGAGAGAGAGCAGCCTGAACACAGGGGCAACTGTTGGGTAATTCCCTGTTGCTGCGAGTCCTTGGGAGCCAGGAGTCAGCTTTTACATATCTGGGATGCCTAAGTTAGCTTAAAAAAATAATTTTTGACTGGATGCTTTATTTACTCTTTTTTCATATTATTTTTGCAAAGAAATGAGTCAACTTTTCCACTATTTTATATGTATTTAACATAGCAAGAGAGGTGATACATACTACTTCTCCCAATACTTTTAAGACCAAAATCAGCTCCAGTTTATATGGTTTGCTTTTTAAAGTGCAGATCTTTTGGGGAAACTTGCAATTCTGACAGAAATGAGATTGAGCAACTAAACTGCACTATTCTTTTTCTTAAAATGTAGAAATATAGTGGCTATTTCAGAGCTGACCAACAAGGTACTCCAAAAAGTGAGACATACTGAAAATAATTAATAATCAGTGAAGACATGGTCTAAATGGCAGGGAAAAAAAAAAACAAACCAAAAAAAGGAGGAAAGAAATATCTCTTGCACATTAAACAGTGTAGAAAACTCCAGCTTTATTTACATTCCCATCATCACCCCCTAGCTGACCAACATGGGCTGTCACAGATGCAGGAAGCACAAGAGACCTTCAGGGATGCTCCAGGGGAGAGCAGCTCTCAGGGCAGTTAGTACTGTCTGTCTCAAAGAAAAAAAAAAAAGGAATTTTTCCCAGCAAGGGCCACCTGGGTAAAAGGAGGCTCATTTGTATGAATTATGCATGAGCATGCAAGGAAATGCTGCAGCAGGGAATTTCAGGGTGTGTTCTGGCAAGGCAAGGCACACTGAGTGGCCCATGTTTGCAGCAGATGTGGATTAATATGGCATATCTGAAGGCAAGTCAGGAATCTCCAATTTATACAAGTCATGACTGGACAGGGCTTTTTTTTAGCTGAGTTGGACTGGAAACTTGTCCAGCAGCAGAGCAGAACTGGAAATACTTATTTAATATTTAATATTGGCTGTTTACATTAACTCCCCCTGCCTTCAGAAGTTTTAAGTACGTTTCTCCAGCCATCCCCACGCAGGAAAGAGAGGAGAACATGCATCATCATAAATAAAAATCTGACATTACCTGAAGTTCAAGTGCTCCACCAGGACGTACCCATCTGAGGGAGGCGGAAAAAGGAAGAGAAATCAGCAAAACCGAAGGACTTGGCTTGGGAGGGGGGTTTGCCAGGCAGAGCTGGGGTGCAGACTCACATCTGCCCTGGGCGTTGCGGCAGATGACGGCGTGGCCCCGCGCGGCCTCGATGACATCCAGCTGTTCCCCAGCTGTGAGCGGCAGGTCGGCGCGCCGCTGGCTGCGCACCGAGCGCGCGGCGGTGGCCGTGGCCAGCACGCGGATCTCCTCGTGGTACTGCGGCACAGGGAGCGAGCAGGGGTTATTCTGTGTCTGTGTCTGGGTGTGCAACCTCTGCAGGGCGCTGGGGAGGGACCGAGGGACAGATTGCCGGCCAGGGTCTGTGCACAGAATCACCAGCGGGACGGGGCTGCTGTGGGACGCCTCTCGAGCTGTTTATTTCTACCATCAGTCTCATGCCGTGGTTGTGACAATGGGAAGATGCCAGCAGCTCACGTCCTCAGCAGCAGCTGAAGAACTCAGTGTTACAACTCACTCTAAAAGTTTTTTGGCCAATCACACAAAGCAAAAGCACAGTGACAGTAGTTCTATCCAACCACTATAAGCACACGTAGGTTTTGTTAAAACAATGCTTGCTTATTTCTAAGCCTAAAATAAAAAAATTTGTAAGCCTAAAAATAAGCACAGAGCTCCATTAGTAAGCTTAGAACTTCCTAATATCTTGCTAGATATACTTTTTTTGCAGCTTAGGGAGTTATTCTAGCCAAGCATTAATACACAAACCATTGTTTTATTTGTCCTTGCTTTCTACATCTCATAGAACTTTTTTGCTGACAAATCTTATAGCTCTGATTGCAGTTCTGCTGTTTCTAATGCTTGCCTTTTGCAGTTTCCCCAAAACTCTCTGATTCTAGCATCCCTGAAGGTCTCTGGTGCTTCCTGCATCTGTGACAGCCCATGTTGGTCAGCTAGGGGGTGATGATGGGAATGTAAATAAATCTGGAGTTTTCTACATTGTTTAATGTGTAAATCCCATCTGATTTCAGGATGGGTTGTGAGGCTTTGGGGAGAAGGAGGGAGAAAAACCCCAGCAACGCCTCTGATGAAGATCCAGATTAGGGGAGAAGGCAGCAGGTGAGTGGGACTGATGCCTTGAAGTGGCTGCCTAAAACAGAGGCTAGACAAATTTAAGAGAATAAAAGTGGGTAGTTGTTGAAGGCCTTCAATAGGCACACCTTGGGCAGTCAGGAGCCTCCCAGAGGCTACACCCAGGATGGATGGAGGTCATGAGTTTTTCAGACTATTTTAAGTTTGGTCCATTCACATATCAGGGGTTAATCCTGCAATTACAGCTTCAGGTAATGAAGTTATTTACCCCTAGTTTGCTCCCCTTCAGTTCGCTTTTGTCCATACTTTTCAGGGCTTGAGGCAGGAAGGTGTCCTTGAATATCATGCCTAGAGGGATTGTTTTGTCTGACCAAAATGTGAAGACAGTTAACTTATGCTTTATATGGGGTTTAGAGTTATACAGCAATGCAGTACAGGATTTGAAAAATACAAAAGCTAAATCCTAAGGCATCAGGACAGCTTTCCCAGCACAGCTGAGGACCAAGAAGGTTCCACCAGGTATCTTTTGAGCAAACCACAGAGCTGCTTTTCTCCTCTGGACACCCCAGATTAGGTGAGAAGGCAACAGGTCAGGGGACAACTTTCCCAGCATAGCTGAGGACCAGCAATGTGTCTTTTAAACAAGCCACAGAGCTGCTTTCCTCCCTAAGCTAAAAAGACACCTACCATAAACGTCTCTCTAAACAACTTCTCTTCTTTCTCCATCTTCTTGCTCTTTTCTTTGCTGCTCTTCTTGAATTTGAAGATATTTCTGTAACAAGAGAGACACACACACACACACATGCACTTCTGAGCTCCATTTAAACAACCCCTGGCACATCTGAAATTGCAGCCTGTTGAGAGGCTGAGAATTTTAGACTTTCTGTGTCTAGAGTCTGTTTGAGTCTGTTTCTGAGTCTGTTTCTGAGTCTGTTTTAGACTCTGACTCCCAAGAGAGCACTACATTTGACCTGAGGCTGCAGAAAAAGCTTCCAAAATTAATTGATAGCACTGAGATTACAAGTGTGGAGTTTAATTAAAAATGTGTAACACCACAAAGTGAAAAACTTAGAGTTTAAGGTTTTAGAATATAACAATAAATATAGAACAAAATGGAAGTTTTAAAGCAGTAGCTAGTCCTTCTTCACCTTCTTCTTCATAAATTTAGGTAGTGTTTTATAATTAGACAAAAAAGTCCACATTGCAGACTTTGAGTAATTAGTTATTAAGTTAAAAATAATTTCAGTGTAATTTCTTAATTAAATAGTTTAACCTTAAAAGACCTTATAAAGATAGATAGTTAGCCATTTTGTACTTTGTTAGTAAAAAACTGCAGAACTCACTTCTGTAAGACTATAACATGGATAAGAAATAATAAGCATCTAAACCTAAACACAAACTATCATCTCAAGTACCTTCAATCCCAACCTCAACAGAAGTAAAAAACCAAAAACCAACAGCAATCCAGAGCCTAATTCCAGCCTTGTCTGCAAGGAACCCTTGGAAAAGCAAAGCACACTGTTCGCATGCCTATTTCTCAGAAAAAGGTGAATATTCAACTCAAAATTGTTAGTGAGGCACAACTGAAGCCATTTCGTATCTCCATTTGAGATAATTTTTTTCCTTTGGTCTGTAAGCAGCATGGGAACAAATAAACTCTCTGTTGAGTGTTTCCAATCTGCCCCATTTTTATGGAAGTCAACAACTGACTTTTCCCCCAGCAGTTTGTCTCCTCCTGGTTTTATTTATGCTCAGAAATAAAGGGTCCTCAGGTAAGTCTCATCCTGAGCCACTTATGGAAGTGGGGTTTGACACAGCTCTCCAGATTTTCTTTGGGTTTTTTAGCACATGGAGGAGAAAGTCCCCCAAGCAGACATTTATATGGCACTTGTAAAGTGGAAAACAAGTTCTTATAACCCACTTAAAGGGAGTGGGGCATTCCCTGCATATGGGGATGCCACTCTTTCTGATACACAAAATTACAGCTGTAGCATTCATTTTAAAGCTAAGACAGGAAACAAACACCAAACCAAAAAAAAACCCCACCCATTTGTAATAAATTATTAATCCTTGTCTCATTTTGATGGACTTAAAATTAAACAGGAAGGGAAACAAGAACTGAAATTAGGGACTTTTAATCTGTGAAGAGATTCCTCTTTGGAAAGGACCTAAAGGAAAGTTGAAATTGATCTCTAAAGGAAAGTTGAAATTGCATGTAAAGTTATATTAATTTATAAAGTTAAATGGTCTGTAAAGTTATACCTGAGGCTTTGCACAGCACAACCAGTGGTGCTTGAGCAGCCCCATACAGGAACTCTGTGGGGAGAACCTGAAAAATGGGTCTCTGATTTACATTCCAAGTCCCAGGCATTAGGTCATGAAAAAGGTCATTGTGATGCACATTTTTGTGATCTGAAAGGGAAAGGAAATCTCCCACTTCCATGTGAAATTTTGCAGTACCAGTAACAAAAAAAAGTAAGGAATTAAAAAAAAATGCTTTTATCCACAAATGGCACAGCAAGAGTCAATGCAATCAGCCCAAATAATCAATACTTTAAAATACAGGGCTCTTGCCAAAATCATAGCCATGGGTAGGGACACCTTTCATTATTCCAGGTTGCTCCAAGCCCCATCCAGCCTGGTCTTGAACATTCCAGAGATCCAGGGGCAGCCACAGCTTCTCTGGACAACCTGAGCCATGGCCTCACCACCCTCACAGAGAGGAATTCCTTCCAAAAATCTAATCAAAATCTACTAAAATAGCAAAAAGGAGCCAAATATATAACGAGCAACAACTTTTGGCTCAGCTCAGTGGAAGGTCATGACAAGACTTCAGGATAAGACCTTTGGGTATCCTCCCCTTGTGCTCTGTTCAGATCCAGGGGTTTGTTTCACCCTTGAGATAATTTCTGCAAAGATTCCTGAAATCTGGCTTCAAAGGGAAAGGACCCTGGACTACCAACCAACACAAAATGTCTGTGCAGTCAGGGACATCCTGCTCCTGAAACCACCCAGAGATGTGTACAAAGTCAGACAAAATGGGAGCACAGAATGGAAATCAAGACCTTTCCACGTCGTCGATGCTTTTCCTCTTGTCCTTGTACTCTTTCGCCATCCGAAGTTTTGGCATCCTGACTTTGTGCTTGTCATCCTTCCCTCTGAGAGGAACAGACAGGCAGGAATTCAGGTTTTTCCCAGCAGATCATGTCCCCTCCCCAGACCCCTGCACCTACAGAGCCAGGATTTTCCTGCGTCTCCCCCCACGCCCTGCACTGAAATGCAAACACTTGCTGTGATTTGCACCAGCACGCGCAGCCACCGCAGTCATCTGGCAGCAAGGCACCAGGACATGCTGTTCCTATTAAAAGTAATTTTTCTGACAGGGAGCCTGCCAGGACGGGGCTGATAATCGGGTCTGGGAGACAGAGTTTTCCTTCCTTAGGAAAAAGATCTGATTTTTTCATGTGTTTCAGGGAGCTGCTATTTCTTTTTCACGTCTCTGGCGCTAACTGGGTAACAGGGAGGAAATACCCTGCCAAATTAAACACACACAGGGAGGGCACCTGGACTGTCTCCAGAGGACTGAATCCCAACCAGATCACAGCCCTCAGTGGGTTACAGTACCAGGCACAGGTTTGTGCCAGGAGGAAAATCTCCTTGAGTTGAGGACAGCCCCAGGACAGGGCACCCTCCTTACCTGGTGTCTCTCTGCCCCGCCTCGACATCATCATACACGTTGTCCTCCTGGGAGACAGCTGCTGCCAATCAAAATGCAGGACAGAAAATGATTAGGAGATGTCACCCTGAGCCTGGTACTCCAATTAATTCATTGTAGAGGAAAATATGGGCTGCTGCTCATCGCTCAACCCAAAGAAGCCAAGGAAATGCAAAAGGAGCTCTCAAACACCCAGCAAAGGCTCAGCACAAGGAATGATGCTTGGGTTGGTTAGCTGTGTTTATGGGCAGTTTTCTGCATGGGTTTGGCCATCCAGCTGCATGGATGGAGCAGCAGCAGCAGCAAAGCCCCAGCTCTGCACTGCAGCCAGCCCAGGCAGCGCTCCCAACACAGGGACTCGGGTATGGTCACTCCAGCACCTCCTCAAGGCTGAGGTTGTATGCACCCCATTCATGTAAAGGATGAACTTGCCCCTCCAGCAGGCAAGAATAGTTTTACAAAGAGTAAAACTCGAGTTTTGTAAAGCTGGAGTGCCACGGGCTCACACTCCACTGCCAGCAGTGGTTCTGCATGGACTGTTTCACACCTTACCTTCCTGGACACATCCAGATCTGCAGATCTGCTCTTCTTTAAAGCAAAACCACCCCAAAATGAGCAAAACCCCCAGCCTCAAATGAAACACAAATCTCTATCAAGTCTTCAAAGCTACTGCTGCCACAATACATGACTTTCAGAGAGTCACAGTGCACCAAGCTGATTGTACAAAACATTTGGCTCTCCCAACACACACAAATCCCCAGGAGTCAGGTACCGGTATGTGCTTACCTAAGTTTGGTACTGAAATGGAAACCAGCCTGTGGACAGAAAAAAGGCTTTTAGAAACAAATCTGCACATCAGCAATGCCCAAAAAGCCATGAGGAGCCCCAAAAAGATGTTAGTGATGCTGAAGTGACAGAGACAGGTTGAGGTACAGGGGCTTCATGGTACCAACAGCATTTCCCAAAATGATGTCCCTTGCTAAATATGCATTTCCATCCTGACAGCAGTGAGAGCCATGTGTTCATCAAGCAGGAAAGATCTACAGTGCATCCAAAGAACAATCCAAACTCCTGGTGCCCTTCTCAACAGCAAGGGGGGTGCTGGACAATTGGAATTATTAGTCAGTAGTAAGTCTGCTAACATCAGGGGTTGTCCAGGAATTTAAAGGTGACAGTAGAGATCTAAGATGATTTCAGGAGCTTTAAGGGCTCTTTGAGACAGGAGAATGGCACAAAACCTGGTGGGTCTTTCCCTACAATGATATTTATATTTGAAGAAGCCACTGCAGGGCATGTTGTGTGAAAAGATTAGTGAGGAAAACAAACCTTCCTACATAAAAGAGGAAAGAGGAAAGGTTTAACCTGGAATTTCCAAAGAAATAAGACAAGGCAGTGTTTTCCTGGAGTTCAGGCACTGTGCACAGGGTGAGGCACTCAGTGGTAGCAGTGGAGGAGAGATTCTGCAGGTTCTGCACCCCTGAGGAAAAGGCAATTTCCCTGGAAACTCAGGGACAGTTTTGAATATTAGAGAAGCCAAAAAGGCACTGTAGGAAGTTATACAGTATTCCCCACCCTGTTAGAATGAAAACTCACTGTTAAGCTTCTTCAGCAGATGTCCTTGCTCTTGGCTCTGAATGGGACTTGGAATAAAACCCCACATCAGCAAGGCTGTCCCTCCCTAATCCTGGCTCACCCATCAAGGCAGCAGCCATCACCTTTCTACATTCCCCTGTGCACCTTGTGGCATGCTGAGGTATCAGAAAGGTACCAAAGGCAGAAGAAAATCTGTGAAAAGCTGGAAACTGCTGTAGGACAGGAGATTCCTGATGCCAGAGATTCTGGAGAAGCTGCACAGGTGGACCATTGGCCACATCTGCCATAGTAGCTCCCAGTGAGTTGATAGAAGCACTTTTGGTCTAAGTTTTCTCCCCCCAAAAAATTGTATTCCTTACTCCTAGACCTCCAGCTCTCAAATAATTGCCAGGAGGAATGCTCAGGTTTGAAGGGGGAAGAGGTGGGACCACCAACATTTTCTTACCTTAGATTGTCCTTGAGCCTGAAATTGTTCAGCTTCAACTTTTCTATCTTAAACAGGTTTCCAAATCTCTTTTGCTTTTCTGTTCTGTCCAAAAGAGAAACAGGTTTTAAATTAAAAGAGACATGAGGTGCAGGAGCAGCCCCAGAGATCCTGAGGCAGGGAAAGGAAGGGCAGCAGACCATGGAGCTCAGCTCAGAAGAAGAATTTGAGTGTCAACAGCATCATATGGGTGACAGACTCACTGGGATAAGCACCAGCACACCAAAAGGTGCTGAATTATTCAGTCCAAGCTCATATCTTTGTTTAGCTTTAGACTTTCCTGTGTTAATTGAAGTTGCTCTCCTCAACAACTAGAGAGTGATCCAGGCTTCTTTGGAGTGAAAATTCCTGAGGAAAGGAGCAGCATTACCCAGAAGCATTGCAGTGACCATTAAAGGGGACATCAGGGGCACTTCTGAGCCACCCTCCATCACACATTTCTCTTGTGTGTGTCCTTGAGGAGGAAGGTCCATGGCACACACTTCTCTCTGAAGT
The DNA here is from genome assembly GCA_013397155.1 of Irena cyanogastra. Classification (NCBI taxonomy): domain Eukaryota; kingdom Metazoa; phylum Chordata; class Aves; order Passeriformes; family Irenidae; genus Irena; species Irena cyanogastra. The sequence continues at coordinate 777,004 of VWZV01011465.1, forward strand.
TTAAAAGGGTTGCAAACCTACACAGCAATTTTCTTGTAAAGTATCTGCAAGCAGCCAAGGGCCTCCCCTGGGGGTCATTACCCCTGCACAAGGACCACTAAAAACCCTTTCTGTGGCTCAGCACTCTTAATCCTGCACGTGGGATCAACAGAGAGATCACAGAAAGGCTGGTTTGGGGATTAGGACCCTGACCTCTGAAACCTGGGAGTTTCCTCCCAAATGGTCTCGAAATTCCTCTGCAGCCCCAGCAAGATGCACTGCTCCCTTTGTGAGTCAGCAGGAGAGTTTAATGCTGCACCCACGTGCAGAGGGACAAAGAAAAGGCAGGGATGTGCTTCCCAGGGGTGGGGATGTGCAGGATCCATCTGGGAACACGTGGATGGAGAGGCTGCTGCGTCCCCACCACGCAGCTCCCACAGACAATATCCAGAGAAATGACATTCCCTCTTTTAACAACCATCCTGTCACCTCCAGGGCTTCAGCTTTGCCCTTTTTCCTCCCTCTCTGTCACACCTAGGCTCTACATCCCCATGGAAGCTGGGATGCAGACGCAGGCCAGTGCAAGCCTCCCATCCAAAAGGCAAAAGCAGACGTACAGCAACACCTTGCGATTCCTCCCACACTGCTCCTCAGGAGAGAGCCACTCCAGGCAATCCTGTGCCACACGTGCCTTCCCCAAAGGCTGTCTCTGCTCCTTACAAAGGCAACTTTTGACTGCACCAGGGTAGGGAGCCACACAGAACACAACTAAACATCACATTAAACCTCCTAATCCATTTGGGATCCTCAGGCAGCGCATAAACCCGAGGCTGCAAAACTCACTGGGTTCGTAACACACCCCGTGGAGGCGAGCATCTTGAGAGGCTGCATAAAAAAGGGCAGGCTGCAAGTTAGTTACAGCACACTGGGTTATCTCCAGCCTTCTGTGGTCTCAAATGTGAGCATTTTGTCCTGTTTTATGGGGAGAATTTGTCCCTTGAGCATCACCTCTTTTTGCACACACAAAAAATTTGCCAATTCTGCTGAGCAACGTTTTTAATCAAGAGAAGGCAAGTGAGGCTGCCCTGTGTGCTTGATGCAGGAAGAGGTCTGGGAGGGCTGTACTTCCAAAGGGTGGAGGGTGCTGCAGGAAGAAAAATCCCCCTCACTGCTCTGGGATTTAAATTTGGTAATCACTTTTTGCTGCCTAAGTTAGCCAAGGGGGAAGGAAGGAGGAAGAAGGGCAGAAACCCACCCACAACAACTTTCCTGCAACTGAGTCAGGGGAAAAAAAAAAAAAAAAAAAAAAAAAGGCTTCCAGCCAGTACCTGGCATGTGAGATCAAGGCTGAATGGCCAGAATTTCAAAATACAGGCTAAGAAATTGCAACTCACTCTGGCTTTGCTGGGTTATCACCCCCAATCTCAACATCTTCATATGTTTCCTCGTAGCTGTTTCCTGAAACTTAAAACCAAGGCGTGCCATTAAGACAAGTTCAGTAGCAACCAGGTGAGGTTTGCTGGACAAATTGCACCCAGACCTTTTACATTTTGCTCTTACAGAGGCTTCAGGGCTGCTCAAATGAGTTCCATGCTAGACATGTATTCTACTCCCCACTGGTTTTAATGGGAATTCAGAGCAACCAGGCCAGAAGGAGACACTGGAGATGCTGAAAGTGAAACGAAACCATGCCCAGCATTTCCCAGGGACCAGCCCAAATTAAAAGCAGCTTCTGTCTGAGCTTCCCCACTTACTGCTGTCTGAAGTGAAGGAACTTGAGGCATCTGAGCCGTGGCTGCTGGAAGACACAAGCGTGACACGAGGGTTGCTGCAGGAGGATTTAAAGGACATTTCCTAGATTTTAAAGGACATTTCCTAGATTTTAAAGGACATTTCTTAGACACAGGCACTGCAAGGGCCCAGGTCCACACTCACAGTCTGTCCTGCAGCTCCTCAACATCATCATAGATGTCCTCTGGTGCCTGCAGAGGCTGCCCAGGGGTTTGGCCCAAGGCTGTTCCTTCTGGCTTTGGAGCAGCAGCACCCACGCTGTGCCCTGGAAATGAGAAAGGATCTTTGCTTCAGGAGCTTCTCTGAGGAGTTTCTCTCAGAGAAAGGACAACTGTTGAGGGTAACACAACAAATAAGAGCCTACAGATGTATTTTCCACTCCAGGAAAATCTCTGCTCTGGGATACTTCAAGAAACAAAAGCAAACAATTTTTGAGTTTTTTTTTGCTTTGAAACTTTCAGAAGTCATAAAAATATTTTATGTTTAAAACACTTAAAATGTCTGTCGATTTTTTTCAATTGTGGCAGCTCTGACCTAAATCTTTCTCACCTAAAAGCATCCAAGAGATTATTCTTGGATCTCCAGAGGAGTGACTGGAGGGAAAGCTTGGCATGGTTGGTGGAAATGTTAAGATCCAAATAATGAACCAGTGGATTGGAATACACCTGTAAATCAACATCTTGGAAAGGACCCAAGGAGGATGAGCATCCCTGAGATGGATTTCACTGAGGGCTGGAATCAAGCCTGGGAGCTGCACCTCACGAGGTTAGAAACAGATTATCACTGGAGAACTCTTAAGTGGCAATGTTAAAACCTTAAAATTGACTTAAGAGAGTTGGAGCAATGCAGAAATACAAATAAAAGCAGACAGTGTTTGTAAATGAACATGGGGAGTATCCAAGGCCAGGGCAGGGCTTGGAGCACCCTGGGGTAGTGGAAGGTGTCCCTGCTCATGGCATGAGAGGATCTTGGAGCTCCTCCAACCCAAACCATTCTGATTCATGCAGTAGATCTTGCAGGACACAGGCACCACCTCAATATGGTCCAGCTAAAGACCAAAACTTCTGCAAAACATCCAAATTCAGCAAATTAGAAAAGCAGGCAGGGGTGGACCAAACAATTCTCCAAATCAGCCCCTCTGTTGAAGCAGGAGGCTCACCAGGAGTACTTTGAGAAGAAAAAAAAATCCCAACAGAAATTACCTCCAGCTGTTCAAGGGTCAAGCAAACCAGCAAGATCTTTTACAGAAACAGACACCAACCAAACCAGAAAATTATTATGAGGTGATTTAAAATAATAATAAAAAAGGAGAAATACCTGAGAACCACACCAATAAAAATAACCACAGTCACAGTCAATTTACACTTTCTCCCTCACACCCCTGGTCTCTCCACAGAGCCCAGCAGAGCTACTTTTCTCTCTTTCATCTTTGAAATGCTGCCTTATCCCACCAGTGGCTTGCAGGAGCCTTTGTGGAACAGGACCCATGAACATTTACAGCTGAAGCTGTGCTCACAGAGAGATTTGATTTGGTTTAATTGTGCAGCTGAGGTGCCTCTCAGCAGCTCTGGTCACTGCCTCAGAGCATCCTGACAGAAGGAGCCCAAAGCCAGCCTGGCACCAGGAGGAGATGGAGCAAGCAGCCATCACCCACCTCAGCCAGGGACAGGGGGAAACTTCATCTTGCTCACGTGCATTTCTCCCCCAAGCCTTAGCCAGCCCCTTTCCTGAGGCTCCATAAATTATGAGGAGCAGAGGAGATGGATTTCAGCTCTCAGGGATAAGGGCAATCTGCTAGAAAAACAAACAGCTAGGCACATGGTTAGCCAGCTTAGGAAGCTATTTGCACAGCCAAAATAAATGATTCAGACCAGAACACAAACGCTCACGCAACCTTTTGCCCTGGTTTAACTAAATTGGTTCAAGAGCTGCATCCAAATTTAATGTTATTTCCCACATGGAAGAGACATTTGGGCAGCAGATGGGGCTGGGGGTGGAGGAGACACTCGCTGGTGCAATGAGATACTCACAGTGCTCTGCTCTGCCTTTTGCCAGCCCTGCTGGGGTTGGATACGTTGCATTTTGGGGACTGGTCCCGTCCTGCTTCCCCTGCAGAACCTTCCTTTCACCTCTGCCATCTGCCTTGGCAGGGCTGGAGGGAGACATGTACTCATTTCCACCTGTCTGGGATCAAACGTTTGGTTTGCTCAATGCAGCCCTTAGAAACAGCTTCCTGATAGATATTTCTGTTACCCATCTATGCATCCATAAGAATATCAATTATCTGTGGACTTAAAACCGTTTCACACCCCCTTCTCCATCAACTTTCAGGCTGAAGCAGCTGAGTGATGAATAAGCAGAAGAGAAGGTGGAAACCCCCTGGGATTGAGGGCTCAAGTTTCAACTGCTTCCCAAACAGACAGAAGGAGAAGAGACATCCTATAATAATTATTAAAATTAGCCTCAAGGGTACAATACCTTGAAAATTTTGTTCTCTGCCAGTTTTGTTCTTTCACAGCTTGGTTTTCCCTCCTTTTCATCCTCTATTAGAGCTCTTTCTGGGCTGAAATGTTCAGAAATGATGGAGATCTCAGCACACAGACACTCCAGCAAAGTCACAAACACGTTGCCTTATGGCAGTGCCCAAATAAGCAGCTCACTTGCCCCCTGAATGAGGGAGATGCCCAAATGACCACCAGTAGAGTAAGGGCAAATCCAATCTAAGGGCCAGTGGTCACTCAGGGATACTACAAATCATCCTTGGAAGAGAGATAAATTAATATGATTGTTTCCTCATAGCTGGAAAGGACAAAATAGATCCATTTGTGTGGCACCTGGATCACACAGTGTGCCTCTCAGCACACTGCAGTGAGAATTAGGGAAGAAGAAACAGCACGAGGATGCAGGAATTGATGCTTTTTTTTTTTTCCCAGCATCACAACATTTCCCATGGAAGTGACCCCTTTTTATCACATAACTCTTCAGTCACCACCAAAAATCCCAGCCTTCAGACAGTGACCATAAACACACACCACGAGGAGCTCAAAGTGTGGCATTTCCAGGGTGAAATTCAGAATTCCACCCTTCAGAACTTTTTCTTGCCTTGCCTTGCACCTAGAACCAGGTGCCCCAGTTTGAGAGCCTCATAACTCTCCCTGTTTACACTCTTCAGGTTTCAGTAGGAATAGACAGTGTAATTTTTTACAATCTCCCCTCCAGATATGCTTTAGAATGAAAACAATCTTAGAAACCCTGAGTGCTGGCAAAGAAAAGTATCATCTATGCTGTCTTGGTCGTGAACTAAATGAAATCTCTTTCTATTTACTGAGTGTTACAATATTCAATTCCTAACCTGAATCAACTGTGGGGCTAGAAGCAGATTAAGAGAGAGGAAAGGAAATTACCTGGATTTGGCAAATGGAAAAATCTTCTGTTTCTGGAATAAAGAAGAGGAAAGCCTTCAGCCACTGTGCTTTTCTCAGCACTCAAGCTTTCACACAAGGCCTCAACTGTCAGCTAGCATTTAAAGAAATATCTCTTTAGAAAGCCCAGAAGTATTTTATGTTTGGAATAGTCATCAGACAAGGATATTTCATCTACTTTGCAGGACAGGGAATACAAATATTGACAAACTATTCAGGGATAATGAAACAGTGCTGGGGTTGGGCCAGTGAAGCTGCTGGTCAGCAAGGAAGCTGTTACAGAAAGGAGAGCCTGCAGAGGAGGAAGAGGAAGTTTTTAAAATAATTTAAATTTAAATTTAAATAAAGATTTCCCAGCCTGCCATAAAATGAGATTCCAGCCAAGCCAGAGAAGCTCTCTGCAAATCACACAGAGATAAATATGTTTGGAGAGCTGTGCTATTTCCCAGGCAGTGTGATGGCTTTGCGAGGCAGGGCTTGAAAGTGGAGTTTGACATTTTGTAAAGAGCAGTTTCCCCTGTTTGAGCAGGGCCAGAGCTGACAGCCAGGACATGGACATCTCCTGGCACCAGGTGATGAGCTCTGAGCTGAGCTCAGCCAAGCAGGGCTTATCCAGGAACAGCTTCAGCAATTCCTGCCCTGGGCCATGCAGGATCCTGCTTCCCTGCAGGATGTCCCACCTCTGCAGCCAGGGGCAAGTGAAGGGAGTGATCTGCAGCAGAGATTTCCCTGCAGCAGGGGATGAGAGCCCCTGCAGCTGTGCCCACCACACTTGTCCTTACTTATGAGCCACAATTCCTCCAAGTGTGCTGCCAAGCCAAGCAGCCTGGCTCAGTTCTGCTTTTACATCTTCACAGAGGGATTACCAGCACCAGCTCACCCTTGGCAGGAAATTCCAGACTGTTTCAGTGGATTTTTTTTTCTCCAAAAATTCACATTCTTGATATTGGTGCTTAACATTTGGTCTTCCACCAAGGTCCATCCAGTTGGTGTTATCTCTTCCTCACATTTCTGCAGTGGAAGTCAAGGGAACTGACTCTTCCCACTGGTATCTCACTGGTCTTTGTGCTCCCTCTGCAATTTCTTATTTATTTTTTTGAGAGTCTTCACAGGCAGCACACAGAGAAATTCTTGGCAGGTAAGAAATACAGATATTAGAAGCTTTCAAGACACTTACCTTGTGTTTTTGAGGCTCTGCCTTAGGTCCTAGGAAAGATATTTATAAAGAGACATTAATTTTCAGTCCATGTTGAAGTCACTGCACTTTTGGGTACAAAACTCAGCTCCAGCTGGGATGCTCAGCATCCAGACACCCATTCACCATGGACACTCACACAGCTCCCTCCCTCTGCTGTTTGAGCCCTGGTTTGCACGCAGGGGGCTGCAGCACCAAGCCTGGCTGGCCACAGCTCTCAGGGATCTGTGACATCCCAGGGGGCTGTGGCAGTGCCCTCCAAGGGAGTTGCTTGGCTCCTTTCCCGCTGGGAGACAAAACCCCTGCACGTGGCAGAAAAAACCTCCCCCAAAAGAGGCAACACTGGAAAATGCAAAAGCAGAGCAGTGGCACCTTTGATAGAGAAAATTATACTGGGGAAAAAACATTGATGGACCTGGAAAAATCTCAGTCTGTGCCCTTCTGTTCCCAAGCAGATGCTGAGGTTTGCCTCGCTGTCTTCTTTTTATTCTCCTCTACATGGGTAATGGCTTATGATATTACACACTGAGTTTTGCTATAAGCATCATTTTACCCCCCCAATTTTAACTTTTTTTTTGTCATTGGCCCAGAGTCCTCACACTGCACAGGGTACAGCTGTAGTGGTTTTGGTCAAACTATGGTTTTTGTCAAACTCTGACAACAGGACAGTCGTACTCGTTCTCCCAGACCACTGTGCAGCTGCTTTTCCCAACAAGAAACTGTATTATTTCCTATTTTAAAGGCTTTTTTTCCCCAGCCAGCATGCAATTCACCTCACAGTGCTGCCTTTCAAAGTACCTTCAATGACACACAAGGTTGTGGTGTCCCCAGACTGATTCAGGTACGTCGGGGTTTCTTCATAATTATTCTGCTCTTCAAGTTGAGCACTGAGAAGATGAAAAAGAGAGAAAAGATTTTTTTTTTCCCCATTCCTTTTAGTAACATGAAAAAAAAAGATTCATCTTAAGGACAAGGAAATCAAGTGCTTTGATAGTGAGCCTACGAAAAAAGCAAAGTGAAATGAGGAATTCCTCGGAGGGAGAGGAGACCTGTGGCAGGTGCAGGCTCAGCTGAACCTTCCCCCCAGCCCCACACTCCCACTGCTGTCCTTTGGGAGGCCAGGCTGCATTTGGAGGGCTCAAAGCCCATCAGGAGATTTCCTAGCAGGGTTAGAGTCTCCTGCCTACAGCAATCCCTCAAGTAGAAACAGAAAAAAAACCAAACCAAACCAAACCAAACCCACCCCCCCAAAAAAAAAAACCAACCCAAAAAAACCAACGAAAGCAACAACAACAAAAAAAACCC
>VWZV01011465.1:785029-994247 GCA_013397155.1 Irena cyanogastra
ACCCCAAAAAAACCCCCCAAAACCTAAAAAAAAAAAACAAAAATACCCAAACAAAACAAAACCAAAAAAACCCCAAAAACCCCAAAAACCCCCAAAACCAACAACAAAAACTCAAAAAAAACCCCACTAAAATCCCCCCAAAAACAAAAAAAACCCCAAAAAACAACAACAAAAAAAAGGAAAAAAACAAAAAAACCCCAAACAACAACAACAAAAACCCAAACAAAAAAAAAACCACCAAAACCAAAAAATACCCCCAAAAACCAACAACAGCAAAAAAACCTCAAAAACACACAAAACAAAAAACCCAACCAACCGACCAAAAAACCCACCAGGAAATCGGAGCGCAGCGTTTTTCAATCCTGCTCAGGTACCCTGAGACTGATAACAATTCCCAGCTGCACTCTCTGGCACGTGGCTCTCATAGAAGGGAACAGGAGGGGACGCAGAGAGCAGAGGGGACAATCCAAGGTCCTGCTCCTGAGCTGGCCAGGCCACCCTGTCCGTGCCAGCCACAGAAACAGGGACAGCACCACAGCTCCAGCACCACCAGCCTCAGTGCTGGGCTCCCCAGCCCAGTCCCCATCTCCCCATCCTCCTTCTTCCTCCCCTCCTCCAGGAATTCAGGTGAGTGTCATCCGTGTGAAAAATGCATATTTTATGATTGGCTTTTCGCAAATATTAAAAGGAATACTGTATGTGCTGTGTTGGAAAGTTAAACTGTATTAATCCCTTTAAGTAGTGCTGTATTATTTTTTTTAAGAAGTGTGGTAAATATAGTTTTTAGGCTATAGCATAATATTGAAATAGGAACTATGTGATGTAAGGTAATTTTTGTAACTAGCTCAAGGAATGGAAAAGACAATTAAGAAATTCTTCGCACTATCCTATCTGGATAGAGATAACAGCAGCAGACACCAGATGCCAAGAGAAGAATTATTGCTTCCTTATCAAGATAGCTCAGATTTTGAGGAACCAAGAAAGTTGATTTAAAGATGGGGGCGAGAAGCTGAGATTGAACAGAAATACCCTAATTTGAAAAGAATATTTGAATCATGTATGAGCTATATGAATATGCAACAGGCTATTGCTTTTAAGGGGCAATCCTTTGTTAGCAAGGTGTGCCTGGTGATGGAATGCCAGCACCCGGACGTCCGTAAAATTCTCTGTCTTATTGTCTCTTATTGTCCTAATTTTTCTTATTATTACTTTCATTACTGTTTTTTTACTATTAAATTTTTTAAAATTTTAAAACCAGTGATTGGCGTTTTTCACAATCTGGGAGCAGATGCAGGGGGAAAAAAACAAGCCCAGCATTCCTGAATTTCCCAGGTGAAGCCACCGGTGTTCCCCTCCGCCCACGGTGGTGGAGATTTTGGCGTTGCAGGAATGTACCAGGAGGCAGCAAAGGCACAAGACACAGCTTGTAACACACGTGGGGGACAGGGAAAGGTGGGGAAAGAGCACCAGGAAGAATTCTAGCAGGAACTTCCTTCTAGCAAAGCCTGTAAAACCCTCAGGGAGGTTTTTCCTGGAGTCACCTCGCTGTCACAGCTCAGCTCCGACAGAGGAAGGACTAAAGGCAAACCAGAGCAAGGAACAAGAACTTTGGCAGCAGTGGAACCAGAGAAGGAAACAACCCCTGAAGTCCAGCAGAAGGCTGTGCTGATGGCAGGGGCTGCCCCAGCCCTCCCGTGTCCCCTGCAGCCCCAGCACTGGGGACACTGCCCCGCTGTCCCACGGCCTGTCCACCCCACACGGGCAATCAGCACAAGGAACTATGTCAGGGTCTATAAGAGACCAGATTTCATCCCAGGTGAGGCTTCCAGGAGGGGAATTCCTGTCCCCAGACTGCTGTTATTTGGCTTTTATGCCAGAGTTATTTAATTAATTTCCCCTGTTATCACACAGTTAATATTTAACAAGTGACCTACTCTAAAGACCATATCACAAGAGTTGGAGCAAGACAGCTAATCCTGCTGCTTTGCACTGCTAGAACAGCTTCCTGCAGTGCAGAACAGCTTTGGAGGAGGTTATTTTTTGACCAGCTCTCTTCTGACAAGTACAGGTTAAAAGTTAACACCAGCCCAGGCTGGCAGGAGGACCTCATGATGTCAAGAACAATTTGCTGTTGATAGCTGGAGGAGTTGTTTGGGCACAGAAAGAATTTTAAGAATTCTCCTCTCTTTGCTCTGGTTCAGCTGTTCCATTTCCCCCTTTCACAGCTACAACAAAACACGTGCATGAATATTTTCCTCCACTTTTGCTGTTCTTGTTGTACCAAACCCAGGCTGCTGCACAACCACCCATGACAAGCCAGAGACCAGAAAAAGTCAGGATCTCCCTGCATACAAAAGAAGTATGTCTGCGAGATTTTTGGGCTGTTTCAGACAAACTCAAGTGATTTTGGACCACCACCCAATAAAAACCTCACTTCAGCATGTGGAGGCAGCTGAAGGGCTGGGATGGTGAGGGAGGGCAGTGGCTCCTGTGTCCTGGCTCTGCTGGCTGCACAAACACAGGATCACAGAATCGTGCAGGAATACAAATTCCTTTGCTGCTGGCAAAGAAACCCCCAACACCTTCTGGTTATGCCAGGGCTTTGTTTCAGCAACAGTTTTCAAAAGCTTTTCTTTTCTAAAAACACAAAAGTTGAGTACACAGCAAACAGGAAGCAAAAAACCACACAGGGCATGATGACTGTGCAACTAAAGCAGTGGCAGTGTTCCACTTCCCACCAGCTAAACCAGACCTAAAGACACGTGGATATTGTTCTCCATGAGGCTTTAAGAGCCCACAGGAGAAAGAGGGGTGAAGTTTTCTCCATCAGGAGAGTGTTCTACCAGCCAGCTTAGAGCTTGCCATGCAGGTTGACACAATCACAGAATCCTAGAATGGGTTGAGGTGGAAGGAACCTTAAAGATGATCCAGCTCCAAAGCCTCCCTCTCCCACAAGCAGGGACACCTTCCACCAGACCAGGTCACTCAGGATCCCATCCAGCCTGGCCTTGCACACTTCCACTTCCCTGAGCAGCCCCTGGAGCAAGCTGCTGCCTCCAGGAGTGAGCCACTCCCTCCAGGCTGAAGGGAAAATGGGATGGCAGTGTTCCACTGATGCCTCAGGTTTGAGCTTTTATGTTTTTCAGATTCTGTGCTGCTTTAGTGTGCAGTTCTGAGCTTTGTATTAGGGGATGGTGAGCTCTCTTCACAGAGTAGGGAGACAAAACAATTCCTTCTCTAGCTGGGGACCAAGGACAAATGATCCAAGTTTCAGGCCCAAGAGCAGAAACAATGTGGATCAAACAGAGAAAAACAAGGATGGGACTGCATAACCTAAAGCTGGAATTGGACAATTAACCCCAATATGCAAATGGAGCAGAACTGATAAAAGTGTGAGACCCCATGACCCATTGTTCATTTTGTGACCATTTTGGCTCATCCTGAGTGCAGCCCTGGCTGGGCTCTTGTGCTGCCCAAGATGGATCCATTGAGGCCTTTTAATAAATCCCTGCTTTGTTCTTTAACTCTGTCCAGCCTCTGCTCTAGGTCAGCCTTCACAAGGCATCACCATCACCTGTGAGCCACCCCTTGCCTCTCCCCAGGCTCACCTTTCAGGGGTCAGGTAATCCTCTTCTCCAGCAGCTGCACACAAAGACACAGAGGATTAGTGTTGGAAGGCAAGCCCACGACCCCCAGAGCACATGGGAGTGTGACAGGGACAGCCTTTCCTGGCTCACACACAGGCAGGCCTGACACAGCACTGCCAGCACCAGCTGGGGACCTGGCTCTGTTAATATGTCATTATTATTTCACATTTCCTGGCTACAACCTCAGGCTTTCTAGAGATAGCTAATATTGGGAGGGCATGGAGATGATATAAATATCATATAAATGTAACTAGTTTCCCCCATCAGATTAATATATTTAGAAAAGGCAAGTAGGCTAGAAAAGAGTTTCAGTGAAAAACTCTCTTTCCCTCTCATTCTTATCAAAGCCAGGGCACACCAATAAGCACTGGCACATAAAGCCAAAGAGACTTTAGCAGAGCCCTTCTTACAAAAGCAGCTCCCTTTGAATTCATCAAAAGTCGTGCCTAAAGATCTGGCTATAATTAAGGCTGTATCTATAAAGAAACACCACTTAGCAGCTTAATAAGTGGTCTAGAATATTCTATTATGCAACATCAATAGGGTTTTTATTATGGGAAACTGAACTTTTGCATTTCTTGATGTCGGAACGCTTAACGACATTGCCCTCTGTTGTATTTAAAACAGAAGTGGGGGGATGGATTAGCAGACTGTTTTCTAACAATTTTATTGTGCCTTCCCACAGTTGTGTGCTCCAGAGCCGAGGCATTTCCCATTGAAGAGGAGTGATAAAGATCAGCTCAGCTCAGGGCAGCTGCTGCTGCTGCTTTACAGCCAGCTGTAAACTGTTCTCAGCACGCTGCAGCTGGGAGGGAAGCTGAGGTTTCTGAGCATGGGATAGCTTCCAGCCTGGAAAACCAGATCCCTTTTCCAGATTAAGAGCAAAAAATCGGCCCCACTGAAACTGCTGGGCTCTCATTAATGTTTGAGGAAGAAGTTATAAACAAGTAACAATATCTGATTTCTGTGTGCTGGAAATCGTGGCCCTACAGATGCCAATAAACTGCAGGTTTTAATTCATTTTCTATAGAACAGATCTGGGGGAAAAAAGACTAAATATCTCTTACTTGTTTCAGTTCCTCTGTGGACCAAAGGCATGGTGCTTTGGAAAGCACCAAGATCAACCTTTGGGGGTCTTGGAGGCTTCCCAGGGGCAGGACCCAGGGACTGAGCTGAAGGGAGAGGTTTAATCCTTGGCCACTTGCTCCCAGGGCTGTGAGACCATGTTCCTGCTCCAGGCTGGCAGAAGGGAGGTTCCAATTCTGCTCCAGAGAAGCACAAGGACAGGCAGCAATTAGCCCTGATTTAAGCAAAAATCCATGTAGCATCATTAGTTGTTGTACTGACGTTTCTAACCAGCTCTGCCTCCTCCCAGTTTCAGTGTCCCCATCACTCAGCAGGTCTCTCACCATGCTACCAGAATTGCAGAACAAATGGAAATGCCCATTTTTAATTCCAATTAATTAAGATTTTTACCACGTGAACCGTGTTGGGGTCTCAGCTCTCGACAGCTCCCTTCCTCTGGATTATAAAATACCAGCCCAATTTTCTGTGCTGGTAACAGTTTAATCCACCAGGATTTAGGGTCGTGGCTGTTTGCAGTGCTCAGTCCAGGTGAACTGGCCTTCCAGGGTAAAAAAAAAATCAGGTTTTCAGTGTGCCATCACCCAGTCATGTCAGCAAGGGGAACTTCACAGCCTCCGAGTTTCCCAGCAGCAGTTTCTCTAAGAAATATCTTCTCAGATCTTAAATATGACCTTTTGCAAAGCTGGGAGGGTGGGGGGATTCAGGTCTAAGCTCTTTTAATTAGGATTAAACTGTCTTTGCAGACCAGCCAAGCCTTTCACATCTGTGTGAAGTCACATTTACTTTGGGATTGCAAATGGCCAAAGCACACCCAAACTAAGATAGTCTCCTGTCCTACTCTCACAAAGTGGACAATTTCTTGGAGTGAATTTTAAAAAAAATGTTGGATATGGGGAATCCTCCCCTTACCCGAGCAGAGCAGCAGTTTGAGACCTGTTTCTTATCTCCAGGACCTCCAGAGCAAGAAGAGAGCATTCCAACGGGCCAGCTTGGCCTCTTGTTTGAGGGTCCCAGCCCTCAGGAGCTTTTCTCTCCTGCTGCTGTACCCTGCACTTCCAGACCACCTCCACACTCATATATTTCTATGTTCAGTGTTAAGAATACACCTTTCCATACCTTCCTGGGGCTGAGGTTCCTCTCCTGGTGCACGATGGCCCGACTGGCAGAACGCAGATGCCACCACACCCTCAGCACCGGCTCCATCAGAGCTCCTGTGTCCCCTGGGAGCCTGAGGAAGGGCTGTCCCTCTGCCAGGCACAGCTTCCTTCCTCTGGGCACGCCAGTCCAGCACAGGGGAGCTCCCAGAGGGAGGCATCCTGGCACTGCCTGGTGCAGCAGGAGCTGAGTTTTCCGCCCGCTGGGTTGGGACTCTCGGACTCGTTTTTTCCTTGCGGGATAAAGTCTCTTCCCAGATCTGCAGGATGTGCTGGAAAGAATCCGGGAGCTGAGGGTCCTCTGGAGTTGTTTGGCTTGATCCTTGCTGCTCAGTGGCACAGGAGAGCAGAGGCTTTTCTGAGCTGCTCCTGGGAGGACTCAGCCCTTTCTCCGAGGTGCTGTCCTTGTGCTCTTTGTTGTGCCCCGTCCTGTAACCCCGAGGCCGTGCCAAGGAGTTGTGCTGGGTGAGCACAGGGGGTTGGGAGGTGGGATGGGCAGGTTTGGACACTTTCACCTCTCTCTTAGTCAGGGCCAGAGGGCTGGGGCTGGTGCTCCCTGCAGAGCCAGGCTTGGGGGCGATCTCCGTGGGAGGTTTCTGCCGCAGGTTGTTGGCCAAGTTGGAGTCATTCTGAAATTTTGCTCGGAGGGCTTTGAAATCAGTCACACCTTCCTGGGTGAGGGGAGAGAGGAGAGCACGGAACAGCTGCTTACAGAGGTGGCAACAGGCAATTTAGACAATCACACTGTTTTCAGAGAGAAACAGGCTGCACGCTCAGCCTTGGTCACCACGGATATGCCGATCCTGGTGAAAATTTAAAAGCAGTGGAGGAGAATTTGCTCTATCAAAGGATCCTCCAAAGGCTCACAAATCACCTCTGGTGAAGTCAAAAGAGCTGAAAATGGGGGGAAATGCAGGAGCACAGCATAGAAGCCAAGCAGGAGCAGTGTGGCCAGGGGAAATGCCTCCTTCTCCCCAGTGTCACCCAGTGATGGAGAATTTCCCTCGGGAGGATCTGGCAAACACTGAATTGAATGTTAAAGCTTTCCTGGCAGAGGTGCTGCAGTGCTGTTTATGCACCTGCTGGGTATGAAAGCTGCACTTTATTTTCAGTACACAAGCACCAAACAGGGGAGAGGCCAGTGCTGCTCCAGAGCTGCCCAGTCCATCCTCGCCCTCCTTGAGAAAACTCCACCACGAGAGGAGAAGCACTAAATATCCTCCCTGGTGCTGCACTCCTAATGACCCCTGGGACAAAATGCTCTTCCTCCAGGGTGCTGGTTCAGCTCAGGCTCCCCAGGGCTCTTTGGATGCTTCTCCCCCTGCCTTTAATGCCACTCCAGGAAGCAGAGCACACATAGCCCAAACACGAGGCACACAGAGACATCAAGAACATCTCCCAGTGCAGGTGATGGATATTGGCCATGGCACTCAGTTCCTCTCCCACACAGTTACCAGACCCCAGGTTCTTGAAGAAAAGGAGCAAATCAGTGCCAGTGCAGTTTAAAAGGGCACTTAAAGAACATTTTGTTTCAGCCCCTCACTCCCCACCATCCCACGCTGGAGAAAAAGGACCACAATTTTTGCCTGCAGTGCCGTGGCTTAAATTCAGCCTTGAACTGAACTAGGCAGAAAATATGAAGAAAAATTTATGAGCTACTTAAGTCCTTGAACTGCTCTATAACTTTTTATATGCCATGATTACATTAGGTGCTCTGCTCTGGCAGCTTAGTTCAGCGCAAAGCTTCACGAGAACCTGTCTAATGAGGAAATTGGAAAAAATTATCTAGGACAGAACTTCGTTATTCTGAAAAAAGCCCCAGCCTTAAGTGTTAAGACAGAACAGATGAATAGCATACTGAGGTTTTATTGCATTTAATTGCACGATTTATTAAACACTGACAATTTCTCTTGAATAACCCCTTTCACTGACTTTATTACTTTCACAGGGTAGTACATGATGTAAAGAACCAGCCCTTGGGGGAGAGGTTTGAATTGCTCCAATTATATTTCATATTAGTGGTCAGCAGCCTGATGCTGTGTGAGCTGCCCAGACAGGCTAATCTAGCGGCGAGCCATGGGAGTGGGAGCTTCCAGAGGCACACGGAGGATTAATCAGATTTTGGGGGGGGAAAAAAATAAATTAAAAAAATCCCACATGCACCCGATCCCTGCAGCGATGCCAGACAGGAAATACAGCAGTGAGGTGCCCCAATGCAATTGCAGGGAGCTGCTGCAGCAGTGGTTGAAGAGTTCACCCCTGTTTACCTCCCCTTGCTGATTTTCTCTACTGGAGCAAACAGTTCCTCATCAGCACCCTCAGAGACAAAGAAAAAAGAAAGGAAAAAGTACCTGCTTGTCTCAGAGTGCCCCAGGCGAGGGGGTTTTTGGTCAGGCCTCTCTCCCTGGTGCTGGCTGTGACAGAAATGGGCTGTGACAGGCACTAAGTTTAATTAAAGTGGGATGGATATGAGCTTTCCTTCCCCCCCCCCTCAATTATTATTCTTCTTGCCTTGAAATGGCAGCTTCAGCTGATTTGCCTAATTAAGAGGGAGATTATCCCTCACTAGAGTAAGGCTCCCCAGAGTGCAGCCTGATGGGATGCTCATGGGAAGGAGGGACAAGTACAGCCCCCAGCCAAAACCAGAGAACTGCTGGGGTGGAAGGGGTTAAACTGCACCCCATGGCCACCTCCTGCACACCCACACCCAGCTGGGCAATCCATCCCTCCCCAAAAACCTCCAGCAAATGCTGTTTCCTTGCTCAGGGCCGAGCTTAGCCAGACCCTCCAAGGAGCAGTGAGTTCTCCCAGTCTCTGCAGGGATAATTGTCCATCAGAGCTGGGACTGTTTCAAACCACAAACCCATCCAAGCAGCTCTCCTGTTTGCTCCATGCACCCTCAGCTGGCCCAGGGAGATGCTCAGTGCTGGGCAGGTCGCAGGCAGGACACACGTGGAGTCCCAGTGTCCCAGGAGCCCAGGGAGGGCTCAGCTCCCCTGGAAACCAGACCAGCTGACAAGCAGGGAGAAATTCACCCATCAATTTAAAGGCCTGCCAGAAGCTCACAATGTGTATTACAGCTACATCTGGCCAAATAATTGACTGTGAATAATACTGCATTTGGCAAAAGCCCACGCAGGATGAGAGGGGAAGAGAGGAAAAAAAGGAAACAAAGTTCCACTGGCCGGAAAGCTGTGAGCATTAAGGAGTCCGGGGACAGAAGCATTACAGAGTCAGGGGGCAGCAAAACTTTCCATATTTTCTCCTGAAAAGAAAATGCTTTTCTAACATCAAGATGAGTCTAGGCAGCAGAATAAAGCTCAGCTTAAGCCTGTGGTAAGGGAGCATTTTAGAAGGAGCACCAGCAGGTTTGTGCTGATACCTTGGACTAACCAAAAGGAATCTGAAGGACAGAATCCCACAGTGGTTTGGATTGCAATGGACTTTAAAGATCAACTTGTTCCAAGCCCCTGCCACGAGCAGGGACACTGACCAGGTTGCTCAGAGCCCCATCCAACCTGGCCTTGGACACTTACAGGGATGGGGCAGCCCCAGCTCCTCTGGGCAACTTGTGCAGGGCCTCCCCACCCTCTAAGTGAAGAATTTTTTCCTAATATCTGATCTAACCCTGCTCTGTTTCAGTTTGAAGCCATCCCCCTTATCCTGTCATTCCAGGGCTTTGCCAAAAGTCTCTTCCCAGCTCCCCTGCAGCCCCTTCAGGTACTGAAATGCTGCAATAAGGTCTCCCCAAAGCCTTCTCTTCTCAATTAATTAACCAAATCGAACAAGGTTCGATTAATTAGTTCGAAACTAATTCTCATTAGTTTCCTGAATTTGCACAGGAAAACAAACCCCCTTCGAGATGTGGCACGAGGGGAAGCACTGCCTGTTCCCCTCCTGGAATTTTTCTGGTTTACTCCATCCTTTATCTCGGTTCCCAGGGGAGCTGTGGTGGGTAAATGTTTAATCTGTGCTGCCCTGTGCCCTGGCCTGGGACTGCTGGAGCCGAGCCCGGGCTGAGGAGGGCTCTCTGCAGATACCATCGACTCATGAACCCGCCGGCTTCTCCCAGAACAAATAAATAAATTAAAAAAAAAACAACCCAACTCGGAGTTTTGCTCCATGAAAAGGCACAAGTGCAGCGGGTGGCAGGGTGGGAGGGGAGGAAGGCAGCGCTGGCAGCCGCTGTTGGGGCAGCACAGCAGCGCCGTGCGCTCCGCACACAGAGCGCGGTGAGCGCGCACCGCGCCCCGGGATGAACGAACTGCTGCCGGCACCGCGGGACAGAACAGCCCCGAGGCACGCACCAGCAGCAGCAAACCCAGCAGAAAACCCAGCAGAAACGCCCCGGGCCAGCTGCAGGAGAGGCACAGCCCCAGCAGTTACCAGGTCTGTCCCTCGCTGCTCCATCCCCTGGCGGCTCCCGCGGCTCAGCCCGGCATGTCCCCGTGTGTCCCCGTGTGTCCCTGCGTGCCACAGCCGCTCTCGCTCCACTGCCCGTCCTGCAGCCAGGCCGGGCCTGGCCGGGCGGAGCCAGCCCGAAACACACCTGGGCTGAGCCTGGCTCTGCCCCCGGGGCGGGGAGAGCCGCACCTGGGCAGGGCTGAGCCCGCCCAGCATCCCTGACCTGAGCCACCATCGCCAGCAGCGCGGCTTGGGCTGGGAAAGGGAGAGATCGGGATGGGAAAGGGCTGGGAAAGGGAGAGATCAGGTTTGGTTTGCATTTTCAGGGAAAGAATGGCACTTCTCCTCGGCATGGGTGCCCTCACAGCACCACCTGTGTCCACATCATGTCCATGTCCGTGGAAGTTTACAGAATCTTAGAGTGGTTTGGTAAGAAGGGGCTGTAAAGATCATCCAGCTCCAACCCCCCTGCCAGTGTGTTCTCAGGTTCCTTCTCACACCTGGGGCAAGTAAAACTGAGGAGAGATGAGGAGCCCCACGATGTCCAGCAGTAATTCTCACCCCAAATTTTAGGTTTCCCCATAGGTGATACCCACCCTTCTGCACCAACCCAGCCTGCACCATGCTCTTCCCCACAGGGATGCAGAGTGATTAAACCAGATTTCCCCAGAGGAGCCAAGTGCTTCCTTCATCTGTGGACAGCAGAGCCCAGCAAAAGCAGCCATCCTTGCTGCAGCTCACACATTCCCTCACACACACACTGCAGCTCCTCTCCAAGCAGAGCTGTTCCTCAGAGTCCCAAGGTCAGCCCAGTTAAATTAGGACAAACAAGACCTCTCCTAACACTGGGTATTTCTGCCCTGGAGAACAGACTGAAAGTATCTGTCCAAACACTGAGCCCATGTTTTTACAGAGCAGGTCTCCCAGGAAAAGCAAGGCTGGTTAGCTTGGCGAGAAAGCTGAGAGCTCCAGGGATTCCTTTTTCCCTCTGTAAGTGGTCAAATATTATTTCATCTCTCTCTTCAGGAGTGCTCGGTGTTCTCCTCGAGCAGGGACAGCTGCTGCAGGGAGCCTGGGTGCTGGTGGCATTCAGAGGTGGCTGCTGGTGGCGTTTGGGAGGGCAGGAGGCCACAGGCAGCCTGAGCAATACTCACGAGCTGACCCTAACCCCACACAGCAAGACTCAGCCCCTCTCCCATAGATCATTCCCAACAAAATGCCTGGAAAAGAAACCACAAAGAGACCTTAAAAATCATCCTGTTCCCACCCTCTGCCATGGGCAGGGACACCTTCCACTAGCCCAGGCTGCTCCAAGCCTGGCCTTGGACACTTCCAGGGAGGGGGCAGCCACAGCTTCTGTGGGCAGCCTGTGCCAGGGCCTCTCCACCCTCACAGGGAAGATTTTTTTTCCTAATATCTGCCCTAATAAACCTGCCCTCTTTCAGTTTGAAGCCATTCCCCTCTGTGCTAGCCCCCTCTGCACACGGGATTTTGATTGAGCAGATCCTTGCCCCGAGCATCCCTAATGCCTTCAGGAACTGACCCTGCTTGCCAGAGCCAAATGTGAGGGGAGCTGAAAAGCAATAGGAAGAGAAACTGAGGAAAGGAAAAAGGCTTATTTGTCAGAGACAGGACTCGAAGCAGGAGTCTGGTTCCTCACCACATGAAAAGCCCTGCTGCTGCGGGGAGGTCTCGGGGAAGAAAGGGGGATCCTGCTGAGCTGGAAGCTGGCAGGGAAACCTCCCAGGCCACTGCTGGAGCCACAGCCTGGTGGGAATCAATGCCAGCTTTGTGCACAGGTAGCTGGGGAGGATTTATGACCCGCCCAGTGGTGTGAACACAGACCATGAATTACAGCACTGTTGGAGAATCAGGAGGTTCTGACTTCAGAGCTGCAGTCCTGAGGAAAAGGACAGCGTAGATTCCTCTACACACACTCAAAAATTAAAGTAAAACGCCAAAAGTTTCTCTAGAACATGCATTTTGTGAGTGCTAGCCCCATGGGACCCCACTAGCCCCGTCAGGGCTGCCACAAATCACACTGGGCTACAACAACTGCACAGGGAGCACGGGGCAGCCACGGTGCTGTGAACACCAAACACTGCACGAGTGGAAGCCAAATCTTTTCTTTGATGTCCCAGCAAACAGAGTGACCCTCTTCTTCAGGCAGGAGCTTGGGGTTTGCTCTGGGATTGCACCCGAGGCACCAACTCGGGATGGGAATTCCCAGGCACAGCCCCAGTGGGAATGAACCCAAACACCATCACTGAGAGGAGCACCCCAAACACTCCCTGCACACACACAGCCTCCCCAGAACAAACCATTTCAGCCTGTTTAAAAGTTTTAAATATCATTTCTTGGGTGCTTTTTTTCCCTGCAGTGAAGCATTTAGTGCATTATGAAGTTGCATCAGTCTGAGGGCTGCAAGCACAGCATCCAGCTGATTTATTTTCCCTGAATTATTCTTTTCAGCTACTTAGTGGTGGAATTTGTATATAAGTCTGTTATAGAGATTTGGAATTTTTTTTCAACTTTTTAATCCTTTTTGGATTTTACAGAGCTGCTACTAGAAGCCAAGAACAACAGCAGATCTTGGGAATATTCTTAATATTCTCAATATTCTTCTTATTCTTAATATTTCAGCTTTTTAGAACGGTAGGGCAGTGTGACCGGTGAAGATGAGAAAAATTTGGGGGCAATTCAGTCATTTTTGGAAGATAACAATATTTAGGTATTGCCCATGACATAATTGACATTAGCCCAGTGTCAAGATATTTTAAATTTGGGATGGCCTGACAAGTTTTCCTCTGTCACAGCTACTGGCCCCACACATGGGGCAGCACTGGGAAAAGGCAGTAGGGTCCATATCTCTGAAAAAAAAAAACAAAACCACCTCAAAACCCCCAAAAATGGGGGGAAATGGAAAGCATGGCACAGCCTTGCGCTGGGGAAGGATTTGGCTCGGGTTTAATGCCCAGTTCTGTTCCCAGGAGGGCCAGGACACTTCCCCCAGCCTGGCTCCCTGCACGTTTCACAGAATTCTAGGATGGTTTGGGTTGCAAGGGATGCTAAAGACCATCTAATTCCCGCTCCCCACGTGGGCAGGGACGAGGATGGCTGGAATCCCACCCTTTTCCTGCCAGGTCATATCGTGCTTTTCCAGCAGAGGGGGAAATAGGATCGCTTGTTCCACCAGCGAGCTGCTTGCTCTGTCTTTCACTCCCGGCAGGAACGAGGGAAATGCAGTTTTTGATCGATTGATTGATTGATTTAGGGAAATGCAGTTTTATTGATCCTTGCCTTCCAAAAGCCAACCCTTGCTGTGGCTGGACACAAGCTTTGTTTAGGAGCCCATGGAGGGACCCATCAAACCTTTTAGGATCAGCCCCATCAAAGCACTGTAGGGCCCAAGAAAATGAATTGCAAAGCCTTGCAAAGTGTCAGGTGTTTCCTCTGTCCAAGCCCCGGGGGTCTGTGACCCCACAGCTCAGTGCACACCTTTTTCAGCACTACAGCCATGTAATCCCGTGTGTGCCTAAAGCCAAGTGTTTGCTCTGCTGGCAGATCCCTCAGCAGAGCAGTGCTGGGTGCAGTGGCAGCACAGAGCACTGGCAGGTCCAGCACTTGGGCTGCGGGCATCTGCTGGCCCTTGGGAGGATCTTTTCCACACCTCTCCAGTGTCAGGGACTGAGAGAAGAGCTCAGTGTTGCACGGAGGAGTTAAGCTGGGCATGAAAAGCAGATGCACCTGGGGAAATGAGGAGCAGAGATGGTGCACAGAGGAGAAGAAGGGTGGTGAGAGCAGGGCAGCAGCCTTTGCTGTCCCCTCTCTGACACCAGTGATGGGCAGGGTCAGGCACAGCCTGCAGGAGCTTTTTCCTGCTGTAATGCAGCTTTCTAAACTGCAGGAACATCATCACAGCATCTGCTCTGCAGGGTGAACTGTACCAAACATCTCGTCCTTCTACTCAGGTCTCCTATTTGCTCTAAAGTATAAAGCCATCTCTGAATTGAAATCCTTCTCTTGATGGCATCTGCACTGGGATTCTGATGTGTGAAATTCAGAAATGAAGACCTTGGTATCCAGCTTGGCTTCCTTGGCAAAACAGAAGTTCTTTTACCAAGCTGCTGTGCAGAGAAGGAGAGGATGAGCTGAGAGAAGCCCATGTGTGCTGCAAAAGCACATGTGAAACAGCAAACTTTCCAAGGGCAGAGCTCCAACTGCAAGGCACAGCTTCTTGCTCTTGCCTTGGCTCTAAATAACCTCTGCACATTGCAAGAACCTCTATACTGCTCAAAACAATCCCCACCACCCCTGAACAAAAGGCTGTCTGCTCTGCCCTTTTCCCTGGTCAGCCCTGAGAGAGCAAACAGCACGTGGCAGGTGTCAGTCACATCAAAGTTTATGGGCAGCATGGCATGAATAGAATAAAAAAAGAACAGGCCTCTGTGCCTTTAGATGTTCATGGTCTTCAAGTAGGAACTAAATTCAGATTTAAAGCATTGCATGGATAACCTACTGCAAAAATATAAATAGAATATTGGCATAAAAAAGGATGAATTTTAAAACATAACTGTGTCCCCTGCAGCAAAAGCTACATGAATATACTAAAAATAAAAATCCAGATATGAAGAGGGAACAAATGCAAATTGCTGGATGACAATAACATTATGTTCTATCCATTACAACTTCACCCTGGGGCTAGGCTTCTGCAGCCAGCCACATTACCCACAGGCTGCCCAGGTGATACCTAAAAGATCAATGCACTCTTCAGGCAGAAATTAATTCCCTTTGTTGTGCCAAACACATTTGAAGGGGAGACTTTTTTGAAGTGGAACAAAATCCTGTGTTGCTATCAGGGAGTTTGTTTACACTGAGTTAATCTGCCCTGATTTTAGATACGATTTTAGAGTTGTGAGTGAGGAATTGTGTGGCTTTTAATTAAAGTGTTCCTCAGTGTCAGGGAAAGAGCTCTGTGGTGGGAATAGCCACAAAGTGAGGATGAGAGCTCATAGGCCTTTTTCCATCCTCCTGGAGGTGAGTGCATCACCATGGACAGCACAGCCAGCACTGCAAGCTGGAGATCCAGAGACTTAATTCAGGTTTGGAGCGAAGGATCCAACACAAACATTTCAGACATGTTCAATCCAGAATGTTCTAAATGGAACCATAGCTTTTATATACACACATATATGTATATATATATCTCACTTTTGGAACCTAACACCTCTGAGAAAGGTTCTTTAATTTCACCTCTAACGTGCAGTGCCTTGCTGGCTGCTTAAATCTCTCCCGCACGCCTCTCCCCCAGACGACCTCACCTATCAGAGAGAAATGGGTGCTGTGCCTGATTGCACAAACCAGCCCAGCCTCTTACCTGGGAGATGAGCCACAAATAACTTCCATTATATATGGGGGTGTTTCTGATGCTGCTCTCAGAAAAGAAGAAGAAGATATAACGCTTAGATGCTGAGGAGGCACTTGGCTGTGCACAACAGCCATTTGTACCACAGGGTAGCCCAGGTTTGGATGGAAACCACTGGGGTGCATCCCCATCAGACCTCTATAAGCATGGCCAGAACCTTTTTATGTCCTGTCTTACCAGCCACCTGCAGAGAGGCTGTGATGTGTGACGAGGGGGATCGCCTCAGGCCACTTACATTTCCCTACTTTTTCTCCCAGGCGAAAGCAATTTAGGTTTAATAGTATATTAAAAAAATATTAAACCCCTTATTGGAGTTCTTCTTGCACAGGCAAAGAGAGGAGAAGGAGTTTCTGAGCCCATCTGCAGTGCATTAGTAGGTAAAGGATTGCATTAAGGTGCTCCCCAAGGTCACAGAAGGGCACTGCTCATTTCATCTCAATGCAGAGTTTACCCCTGTGCTACATTTCTTAGTGTTTAGCAAAGACAAGCCCCGGGGTCACTCTGAACTTTAATTACATGAAAATAACTTGCTAAGAGGTCCTTTCATTTTGATAATTTACAATAGCAGCTATTGGAATGAGCTTTGCAATTGATTTGGGAAATACACAAAATGACATTTCCAGCCCAGACTTTTGTGGACACAGGACAATTCACTGCCTGTTTAACAGCTATAATAGCCCAAGACCAGACTTTCCTACAATAATTACACTTTCTCTTGAATTTATTGAGGTTCAAACTCCCAGTTGTCTGCTGGGAACTCTTCATTTATACACAAAACATCTCAGGCTGCTTATGCAGAAGAAAAAGCAGGGAGAAACAGGCACTTGTTTGAACACACAAGTCTCCATAGACCTCTTACTCTTTTTTAAACTGATACTTAATGAAGATACAGATTCCTCATGCATTTTTGTGCCTGCCCAGGGCCCTTAGGGGCATTTTGGGGGCTGTGAAAGCTTGAAGAAACAGCTATGAGGCAACTTGGGCTGTGACCAGGTTTCTTTCCCATGGCCATTTTTATTTTCTTCTAACACGACAGAACTAAATATTGTCATCTTGTGACTATTATCTTAAAACTAAATAACCTGTGGTGCTCTTGCCTTCTGTGGTATTGCTTTCCTACACTTGTGCACATCCACTAAGATGCCACCCAGCTGAAGGCATTAGAGCCACCACGAGCAGATGGGTTTGCACAGGGTATGGCCACAACAATTTCAGATGTAGGGGATGTCTTCCTCCCCCCAAAATCACTTTAGAAAACAAGGAATTTGATTTTCACGTTGCAGTGGATGTGCAGGGCCATCCAAAAGCCCAGTGATAACTCACATCAGCTTTAGAGGTGGGAAACTGCCTTGTGGGGCTGGCCAAGGGGAAGAAGCTGATCTGACATTTCCTTCATGTATCTGGAAGGTACACGTTCCTCATAACACAATTTTGTGCTAATCTTCAATTTGCTGCACTGGGAAGCTTTTCCCTGGTCAGCAACCAGACACATCAAAATTACAGTGAAGTCACTGTGGGAAATAACACGAGTTGCCTCCTCCTTCAAATTAAAAGGAGGACACAGGCTGGGTAAGAAACACACTGCTGCAATAGGACTTGATTGACTTTAATGTGGAAACAGTTGCAGAGTTTAATATATTTCCTTGCCAGAAAACTGGGAATTTATTTCCAAAAGGGCAAAGGCCTCTGGGATGTGTCCTGATTCTTTGTGATTCGATCTGTGCTGCTGTCAATGATTTACTGCAGCATTTCCCAGCCTGGTGGGCTCCATGCTCCTTCCAGCAGTCCTGAAAACTTAAAAGCTTTGGTTTGCAGCTGATCTACAGCAAACATTTACATATGGCAAAGCAATGTGGTGGAGCCTGGCTCAGCTCTGCCCCTTGATCCTGTCTGTGTCCTCACTGGCTCTGACACCAACCCAGGCGTGCAGGGAGCTCCAGGCATTGCCTTCCCTCAGGTAAGTCTGCTCCCTTCCCCACAGTTCCACACAGGAATTACCAGCACGTCAATCAGCCCATCAGTTTTGTCCTGACTTGAGGCATGTGCACAAAGCTACCAGGAAAAAAAATTTTAAAACTGGCAGCTGTCCAAAGCCCAAGCCAGACATCATAATTCGTTCTTAAAGGAGCTGTTTGCACAATGATTTTTCTTTTACAGATGACTATTAAGCCTTCTTAAACTTCCTTACCAAAATTATCAGGCTGGGTTTAGGCACTTGAAATGAATTCTATATGCAGGATGATTTATGAGTTAATATTTTTCATATTCTTTTGCATTCTAATTATTTTACACCCGACAACACGAAGCTAACAAGTGCATGTGAATAACCCAGTTTTCAGTCCAAGCCAGTCCTCATACCTCAGGTTTTTTTCCCCATGAACAATATTATTAACCCATCTGAATGTCACTTGGGCTTTGAAGGAAAAGAATAAACAAGTTACATTTTTTCTAAAGCTATAGTGTCATGATAGGGAAATGGGTGGAGTTTTTTTTTTTCTACAGCTATTAATTTCAAGCTTGTTGTAAAGGCAAATATGATTTAGGAGGATCAAAAAAAGGTATCAGTGATAATTGGAACATGGAGACAAGGAGAAGGCAGGAAGGAAAAAAACTGTGGTAGTGATACACTTAATTATGAAGGCTTATTCCGATAATCCCTTTTGAAAATGAACAAAGACAAGATTTTTGATGTTTGATGAACTTATCAAACACGGCAGAATAATGAAGAGGTAAATGTAAAATCCAATCCAAGGTGAGCCAATTAAGTACTTTGCGAAGTGCTGAAGGATGCAGCCCACAAATCCTCCTGTCAGAGCAAAAAGGCACCAACACCTGCACGTCCTGCAGCTCTGGGCTCACCTGCAGGCTCCTGGGTGTTCACCTCACACACAGATCTGCACCCACAGGCTCCCTCACTGAGCTGCTGTGCCTTTCCTTTAGGAAATCTCCCTTCCCCAGCCTCTGATGGATCCTCCGTGAGCCCCTGCTAATTATTAATATTTCTCTTTGGGCTGCAGTCTTGTAAGTAAAACAGACTGCTCATTAGGTAATCACCAAAATAATAGTAAAAATAATAATGTTCTGACTTGGAATAAACCCTCAAAATGCTTCGAAGGCTGTGGCAAACGCGGGGTTGCATTTGCATGCCACAGATTGCTCCTCAAGACAAAGAAATGGATCATACAAATGGAGGTTTTAGGAGTAGAGACAGAACCAGAGATTGTAATGACTGGGCTGGGAGGCAGAAGTATTTTCTGGCTGTTGTGCAGTGATATTCAGAGTATGTGCAGAGTCCAACTCAAGAGCCACTACAATACTGTACGTTTGCCCTTTTCTCCTTTCATAATATTCCTTTAGTTATTTTCTTCTCCTCAGAATTTGTGTATCTTGCTTTAGAAACACTCAACCAACAAATTCTTAGTCAATTCTCTGTACCTTGTTCTCTCAACACTGCTGGTGCTCCAACAATTCCCACCCCTCCACAAAGCTCGTGGAAATCAGGATCTGATTTCACACTGGCCAGGGAAAATCCTGACCATGAGTCCACATGGGTGTGAAGAAAGTGACAGCAAAACAAGCTCAGTAGTGATAAACATCCCTGCTCCTGGAGATTGTGATGTGCTTCTGAAAAGAAAGGCAAAAAACTAGCTTTTCTCTAAAACCTGTCTCCTCATGACATTCCTCCTGTTCACTCAGGATGATTGGTCATATATATATATATATATATATATATAATTGCAATCTACCTATTGGAAAGGGCAAAGATGTCTTGGGAGAGCAGGAACCCCAGGACAAAATCCCCAGGTCCTGCACCTGCAGGCCCTGCTCAATTCTGATGGTGAATACTTGGATGGGACATCTTGGGATGCTTCCCATTTCCCACAAACCAGCTTCCCGGTGGAAAAACACACACACAGAGATCATCTTCCCCCTTCCAGCCTCCAGCCCCTCTCCAAGCACAGCTTCAAAGACCTTAGACCACTCTTTCTTCCCCTCCCTAGAAGAGGCAGCAGAGATGTTAATTCTCCAGCTCCTGTCGACTGTCAGCTGAGCCAGTGGTCAGGATGGACTGATTGCTTCCCTTGCCAAGAGAAAAAAGTAAGGATCCACTGTAATGTATTCATTTATCTTCAGATGTGTCTGTGATGAGGATGTACACACATTAATTATATATATTATACATATTCATCACTCTGAAGCATCCAGTAAACTCATCCAAATATGATGGAAACGCTCCTCTGCTAGAGAGGCTCTTATTTACCCTGGTGTAAACTGGGGAATAAATTCACTCGAGGCAGCACAACAGGAAAAGCAAAATCAAGGCAAATGGTGGAAGAATCAGGCCAGAATTCTTGCCCAAGACTTTCTTCCTTTCCTGTCTCAGATTTAATTAAGTATCCCCTGATTCTTAATGCAAATAGTCCAGTGAAAAGAAATTAGAAGCAGCCTTCATGCATCAGCTCCTGTTCTCATATTTTTATATCATTTCACATATGTCTTCATAGTTTGAGAATTTATTTTTACATACCTGACATAATTCTGCTTTCTACTTATCTTCTAAGATAAGTTCATCTTATCCCTGCCTTTTTTGTTCCTATGCTTATAGACAGTATATTATCTGCAAACAATATGGCTTTTTTTCCCTTTTTTCCCCCTTCCTAGTTTAAAGAGCAGCAATTCTCATTAATAATCCATCAGAAATATTGCAGGATCAGTGTTGTAATTAGTGCCTGTGTCCATCTGAGCTTGGTGCATTGCAGGACAAAGCATGTGCAGCTGGAAAAATGCCATATTTTTCCAAGGTATAAAACAGAGATATTTTTTAAACAGCCACTCCAGCCCACTCTAAGTTCACATGTACAAACTCCAGGCAAACCTGAGCTCCCAACTCTCTGCTGACTCTCCTGTCTTTATCGTGCACAAAGTCTTCAAGCCACACACGCTCATAAAAATAGGAATACATATTAAAAGGATAGTTTTGGTTGCTTTATGGCCTGTGGAGGGGATGTCTGTGGGGCACACACGTGGCTGTGTCTCTGCAGCACCGGTACCGGCAGCTGGTGCAGCCAGCAGAGTTTGGAGGGCGACGCTGCTCAGGGCACCTCTGGGATGAGCAAGCCTGTCGAGCTGAGACAACGTGCTCAGGGCCACCAGGGTGTGGGCAGGACTTCCAGTGCAAGGAAACAGGTGAGTGACCCAGGCACAAACCCCTGCCAGAGAGGTTTGGGTCCTGGGGGTATCAGTCCCCTGCCCCGGGCAGCAGGAGGGTGAACCAGCACAAGAGAAAGCAGGGAATTTCTCCTCTTCAGTGTTTCTCCCCCACTTTTACAGAAATCCATCCATGTTACACTCAGATTTGGGTAGAAAAGAAGGCTGTGTGACGTGGAGAATGTGAATTTTTCAGTGAAACAAAGAGAGTGGGAATATTCTGCTCCAACTGCTGTGCTGTGTGCTCACGCTCCCCTCCGCGGGCACAGCGCTCCCACAACGCGCCGCTTTCTCCCCTGCTAGAGACAGGGTTCAATCATCGATCCAACCAGCAATCTGTTGGGGTGATTCAGTTATTTTTAGCCACCTCCAGCTCTAAGGATTAGGATATAAAATGGCTGTTTTGTTTCTACACAAATGGCTCAAAACTACCTTCCTGAGCATTTAATGAAAATTCCGTCAAAATTTGGAGCCACAGGCCAGCTCTGTGACCAGCTCATCAGCTGAAGCAGGTTATCATCACTCCACTGGGGTAAATTTAGCAGTGCCAGTTCCCTCCTCAAGGCTTTCTCCATGCTCCCAGAAGCAAAAGCCCTCCCGCATTGCCTTTCCTGCAAATATCCATTCTTGCAATTAATTATTGCAATAAACTCCCCAAATGCCTCCTGCAATGGGAAAGGGAAACCTTGCACTTTAATAAGATGGAGTTGACTTCCTTAAGCCAAGGGGTGAAGCTATTCCTACAGCAGCTTTGCAAGAGTGTGATTTTAGAAAATAAAGTCAGGACAGTGAGGTGACCTCTCCTTGATTCCCACCTGACAGAAGCCCTTGGGAGCGGCCAGCTCGGACTCTGTGCTGTGTTTAGGTCCCAGGAGCTTGGAAAAGCAAATTCCCCATGGAATAACGCCATGCTTAACACCCAGCATGAGTTCTTGTTGCCCTGAGATGTGGGTGACAACCAGCACAATCAGTGCAAGCTGCCAGGCAGGATTTCTGGAGGGCGGATAAGCCACGGCCTGCATCTGTGCACTTTAGGGCGCTGCATTCAACGGCATCTCGTGTGCAACGGAGACAGAGACTGCAGAGACGGGTCTGATGAGGATAATTGTGAGGATGAAGATATTGAAAACCCTTGTGAACATCTGTTCCCAATCCCAGGGGTGGAAAAAGTAGTCCAAGGGTGAGTAATTAATCAATAGCTGCTCCTCTCACAATCAAAGCAGGATTATGTTTCTTATATTGCTGTTCCTTAGTGATAGCAGTGATCCGTGAACTGATAGGGGGCTGTCCAAAACCCTCCCCAAAGGGGAGGTGCTGTCCCGTGTGACCATGGGTAGCAATGAGGGCTCATTCCAGCTTTTATTTCAAATTCTGTCTCGGATCTATTACCTGACCACAGTACTTGTGATGTCCTTTTTATATTCCTGAAAAAATAGATCCCAGTTTTCTCACAGCTTTCTCCAGTTGTTTACAGTAAGAGACTAAGGCAAGCAGCAGACTTTGGAGACGCAGCACCTTTCTGGCATTCATCTTTAAGGAGATTTAACTCCAGGAATTAGGACTTCAGAGGACAGATTCAAGGCAGAGAGCCTGAGCTCCACACGAGTATATGTAAATACTCCTATCCAAGAAACAGTTTCCCTGTTCAGTTTCAAATTTTGATTAGGTGATAGAGGCAAAAGAGAAACCCGGAATAAAATGAAACTGAAATCGTGACTGTGACACTCTTGTTGAAAACCCTGTATTTTAACCAAGCTACTGCTCAGTTGCCCTTGGAGAACACAGCCCTGTCTGTGGCAGAGGGGTTGGAATGAAATGATCTTTAAGGTCCCTCCCAGCCCAAACCATTCTAGGATTTTATGAACATGGGCTACAGGATGAGAATGGAGCCAGACATGGTGTAACTTTCCCATCAGCTCAATCCAACACTCTGGAGTCCATGAGATAAATGTCTCCTGGCCCAGGGCCTGGGAGGGTCCATCACAAGTTTTACAAAGCATGCAATAATTTTCACTGAGAACCCTGTTTAATTCTGTTCTCTGGAATGTTTCTCCTGCAGAACACACAAAAGCAATGGCATTTGCTATCTTAGTCCTAAAGATGGTTCCCTGTTGAGAAGAGCAGTGCTGCTGTCTAGTTTGAATAACACTCACTTTGGGGCACAGAATTACATGGAATACTAAGTAATAGGAGGGATTTCAGAGGGCAGCAGCTGTGAGGGCTGGAGAGCAGAAAGAAGGAGGAATAAGGAAATAATAAGTGACAGACTTGGCAAAGCACAGGCTTCATGTCTAGGGAGGGTGTTAACTACCCTGAGAAACAGGACCATTATTAAAAAGAAAGAGATGAAATTAAGACAGAAAATAATTGCAGAGAATGCCAGGAAGCACTTTGTGACAATGAGATGCATTAGGCTCAAGAGGAACCTGGAGGAATTCCAGGACTTTGGGACTTTCATAGCTGTACTTGCTGGGAGGGGCTGGGCAACTTCACTGATTTCTTCCATTTCTCACACGTGAGTCCAGACTAATGCCTTGGAAATAAAATGGCTGTTTGTCTCCTTTGGAGACAAAGCTTTGGGAAGGAGACAGCAACGAGGTAACAAACCCAACCCAGCTTTAAGTTCCATTTAACAAACCCAACCCAGCTTTAAGTCCTATCCCAGCTCCCCAGGAGGCCTGAGGACAGATAACCTGTAGCGCCAGGAGAACCTGTGACAGACACCGAGGAAATAAAACCAGAGCTATGAGTGAATTCCTGAACGCTACTTCTTTCCAAGATACAACATCCTGACGCAGGAAGGGAGGCAGAACGTTTACGACCCCGGGTTTTTTGGAGGGTTCTGTGAGTACGTGTACAACGGGGAGTGGCGGGAGCTGCGCTACGATGCCGCCTGCGAGCGCCTGCACTACGGCGACGATGAGA
The DNA here is from genome assembly GCA_013397155.1 of Irena cyanogastra. Classification (NCBI taxonomy): domain Eukaryota; kingdom Metazoa; phylum Chordata; class Aves; order Passeriformes; family Irenidae; genus Irena; species Irena cyanogastra. The sequence continues at coordinate 808,879 of VWZV01011465.1, forward strand.
AGTATTTCCGCAAGCCCTACAACCTCCACGTGTTCCAGTTCCTGGTGAGTGCTGCAGGAGGCCAAACTCAGCAGCAATTCCCCAGCAAAAAGCCAAACTTCCCACGAAGATATCAGGTACATGCTATCTGTAGCTGTCTCTAAGGTACCCCAACAGGCACTCGGCGGTGTAAACGCTGGTTTATGGCACGTCCAGGAACGCACGTGCTGCATCACCCAGGCATCCCCACTGCTTCCTCTGGCCCTGCCAGAGCCAACAAAGAGGTGTTTTCTCTGCATTCTGCTACTAATGAGCTGCAGAGCCTCTCTAGGGATGGAGCTGACCATGTGTAAAATGCTAGCAATGCTGCTGGTTCAATCTTTGAGAGCATTTTAAGTCTATGGCATGGCTACTAGGGGCATAAATCTGAATTCTGAGTGAGACAGGGATCCTGAAATCCATCACCAGGGATCACAACACCTACAGTCCATAAGGTCATGTCTGATGTTGGACACTGATCCAAGCAGAGCAAGGATGCAATCTGGGTCTCCCACATCCTTAAGGGAGTGCCTCGGCCACACTGTTAAACAGTTATCGTGTTTTTTGACATTAATGAATGAAAACACATTATTCCTGGGAAATATTCCTCAATGCAAGTAGCTTTCATGTCCTCCCAACTGGCAGGGTCCCTTAGTCCCCAGTTTGAAGACTGGGGCTGGCTTTTTACAGAGCTGGCAAATGGCACAGCCCAGACTCAGCAGAGCTGCTCAGTTTCATGTGCCAGCAAAGCAGAGCTGTCAAGGAAAAGGTCACTTCTCTAAAACACAGGCAAAACAATGTTTGTTTTCTAGCCTTGCCATTGTAAATAGATGTTGAATTTTTCTTTTCCTAAATAAATTCATCCAGAAGCAGGCTGGAGAGAAAAAAAAAAAATCAGTCCAAATTGTTAGGATTTGGCAGAGCTGCAAGGAACTGGAAGGAAGGTTTTAGAATGGGAAGTGTCAGGCTGTCTTAATAGGTACCATTACCAGCTCTGGCTCTGAGTGGCTAAACACAAACCTCTCCCCTGCTTGGAGATGGATGAAGCAAAATGCTTGGCTTTATCCACATTTCTCACACATTTCCAAATGAAATGCCACGGGACTTAATTCCTTATTCCACATTCACTGAAGTCAGTGCTGGTGCTGTCAGGCTTTTACAGTGGTATTCCTTCAAGAAATAGAGATTAAAAAGGAATGGAAGCACCTGAAGAATTAATGTCTGCTCCTTTCATTTTAGGCTCATGCTGACTCTGGATTTGCTTTTGAGTTTTATGATGATTCAAAGGACCTGCTTGACGCCCTTAAAAGTGATAAATCCAAAACAACAGGCTTCACCATTGGAATTGGGCCTGGAGGTGCAAATCTCATGTTAAACCTGGGCCTCACTTTATCAGGTGGCAAAGGATCCCTGAAGAATTTCACACAATATGATGCAAAGGTAAAAAAAAAAAAAACAAAACCACAAAACCAACCAAATCAGTGATGCATCTGCTCCAGTTGCATCATCTGTGCATCGCTTGGTCTGGCTGTAACTTATGCCAGTTTATTCTCTCAACTGCATTTTTTAACACAGGGTAATTGTACCTTAATTTGTTCATGTAATTGCAAGTGTATGATCGTTAGTAATCCTGTTTGCTGCTCTTGGTATGTTTCAGCAAACAGGGAGTGGGAATAAAATTGAATTACGGAGTGCCACGGCACATGTCATCTCACCCCATCCTGTTTCATGGCTACATTAAGCACATAAATAAAAAAATGCTTGAAAGTGACGATGAGGGAGGAGGGAATATCAAGATGCTGATCAAAACAATTATCCCCAAGGAATGATCTCTGGTAGCAAATATATCTTGCTCAAATTAATACGAGCTGCCTCGTGACGGGGAAATAGGGTACTTTTTACAGCAGGTTAAAATACCATGCTGAAAAAAATAGTACCTGATAATAGGGTGTACTTCTCACAGAGGGCTTGCATCATGGACTGCCTGTGATGACCTCTTTCCAATCTAATAACATGAGTGCTGGTATTTCCCACATTTACCGTGCCCCATCTCCACTTCTCTCCGGGCTGCTGACAGAAAACAATAAAGAAGAATTACTTTGATGGTGTTCCGAGTTAAAATGCCCTTAAAAGCTGTTTGAAATGAGCACCATTACAGTATTTACTGTGCCCTTGTCCAGGCTCACATGATGTTTGCAGGTAAATGATGATCAGTTATTGGAGGAATCATTTAAAGGGCTGCTCATGTTGTAGTGGAGACTTGTCCAAAGCAATGGCAAATTTAGAGGTGGAGCCTTGGAGATAGTGGTACATCCAGGAAATTCTCTCTCCATCAGCATTTTCCTGGCCAGGGAATCTCCCCTCTGCTGGGCTGGGCTTGACCCTTGTGCTTTGCCGCTCTTCGAGTTTGTGAAAAAAGCAAAAAGGGAATAAACAGCAAGGAAAGGAAACTGGAAAGAGAAACTGCAGAAATGGAGAATGCAGGGGAATCACGTGGAGCCCAACTGTGATCATATTCACACATCAATAAAACCCCCATAGTATCCAACCCCCCAAGGCCCTCCACCTCCACAGCACATCAGAAAGAGACTTTAAAAAAAGCATTACCATTATTTCATTTAAAATCGGGCTTGTTTTCATACATGCACTGACAGCCAGAGACTCAGGCTTTCCCCTGCAAGCCTAAAAACTAGGAATTCATTTGTTTAAATTAATGTTGACTGCAGCTCCTCTTTTCTTTGCCTGCAGGATGTTGGATTCATTAGAGCTGTGACCAAGGTGCAGACAGCCCGCTTCAAGATGAGAAGGGACAACATTGTTTTGGATGAAGATGTGCTGCTCTCCCTGCAGGACCTCCCAGACACCTACAACTATGGCATGTATGCCAAATTCATCAACGACTACGGCACCCACTTCATGACATCTGGCACCATGGGGGGTGTCTTTGAGTACATCCTTGTCATCAACAAGGAGGAAATGCGAAGAAAAGGTCAGAAAATTAAAAACATATTCTCTGTCCTCAGCTTTCTGCTTTAAACCTGGTGTTTCCAACCTGGTGGCACTACTGGCCACGTGGCTTGGGATTAGCTTGAGTGTCACCAAATGTGCCTCCTGTTCTGATTTCAAAAGCATCTGGGTGAGGGTTTGGTCATTAAGGAAGGAACCCGAGCATTATTTTCTCCATTTTTTTCAGTGCCACTTGCTAATCTTCTCCTATTTCTTGGCATCTTTGTTCACCATGAATGCTTGAAGGCTGCAAAGCCACCCCAGAGCTCAGCAAATGAGCCCACTCACACTGTTCATAGCAAGGGCCACGATTTTCTGTACATGGAAATATCACACTGCACTCAGCAACACCTCTGCCACTTCACTCTGTTTAGTGTCACCTCTGGAGACTAGCAGACCCCTGTTAGCTCCAGTTCTCAACAAATTGGAGTGCATGAGGCTGGAGGGCCCCAGCTCTAAATCCCAGTTAGATAAACGCCCACTGCAGACGCTGAGAGCGTGAGAACTGCCACTGCTAACAAACCAAAAACATAACATTTTTCCTAATCAAAACCATGGGATGCAGAACAGTAATATGGGATTTTAGCTCAATATCCAATAGCTCAATAACCAGGTTGTCAACTTTTGTAAAGGTGTCAACAATGCACTAGATCCCATTTCCCCTAAGGGCCATCACTCTGCTGTGCTGAGGGTACCACTGCCTTGGAAACTCCAGGCCAGACAATGATGCAGAAGGAAACTCTGATCTTGGACAACAGTTGCAAACTGCTGTAATTTCAGTAATTTCAATAATTTTCATGGTTCTGCCCCAGATTCTGCCTCCGGTCTGAAATGGTTTGGCCCCATCAGCATTAGGACAACTATGCACTCCATATTGCACATTAACCATGCCAATTTTTCCACAAGAAATTACTGATTGAGAGAATTTTCATCAAGTTTATGAACCTCTAATGTTTGAAAACATGATGCCTCTTCAAATTGCTTCTTCACTTTGAAGGGTGAGGGATATAGAAGTGAACAAGGTCTTGGCAAGCAAGTCTTCAGGAAGCAGACTGCCAATTTCAGAGGAAGAATTAATCAAGAGCATGTGGAGGGAGGCTATTATTTTGCTTTATCTTGTGCTTGCTGTGTATGTAAGTAGATTTACTGCTACGAGATGCCTTATCTTAAGAAAGAAGGATGCTGAAGTCCAGCAAAAGACAAAATTGTGCCCCAGTAGAGATGTAATTTCCATTCTAATGCAGCACCATTCTGTAATTCTCATCTAATCCAGGCTCTGCCAGAAAGTCCACCCTTACAATGCCAGCAGTGCTCTGTGTCACACAGTGCTGACCCAGAAGGACCCACCTGCAGTGACTGATATGCCACTGTCTGAAAGCATTTGGTAAAAAAAAACCCCTGATTTCTCTAATGTTGATCACAGCCATGCTTGGAGGCTGTGTTTGCAAGAGGATTATCCTCCTTCCCTGAGGAATGGTTAGGATCAGGATATAAGTGCTCAAGTCTTAAAATTAGAGCTTCCTAAGATGAGTCTGAAGCTCTGCAGATGCATCACTGAGCCCCCCCAGGGCTGAGCATGGCACTGCTTTAGACCAACCACTGCATCCTGAGGGCCCACTAGGCTGTTTGCTAAATGCTCTGGAACAGAGAATATTCATTTTTTTATAGAGCAGTGACTGAAGCACAAGCACAGGAAAAAGATCCCTTGGCTGGGTCCTCCCTGAGACACAGCTTAGGTGGTCACTGAGCATCTGGCTCAGCAGAGCTGGGCTTTGAGCATTCAGGAAACCTGAATTTTGAGAATGAAATCACCTCCTCTGTTTAGATATCCACTGCAGAGCTTAGGGCTGCACTTCTGCTGCCAGGCCCATTCCCAGCTTCCAGGCTGCAAGGGCTTGTATGGATGTGGTCATGAGTGAAATAAATACACGTGTCAGAACGAGGTCCCTCGTTGCTCTGCCATCAATATTTTTCATTACTTGTTTTTAAAATAGATTGTTATGGTTCTATTATTTAGCAGAAACCAGTATAATGTGCTCACACATTACAAGAACGTTTATGGGAGGAACATTATGCGCGGAGTAAATTAGAAAGAGTCTTCATATATTCTGATTAATTCAAAATGCAGCAGTAAATCTTATCACTCGAGCACATTTAACTATTGCAAATTATATCATATTAAAAAAAAAACAAAACCTCTATCAGGGCTCCCCCCTCAAGTGCCAATATTTACTGAGGCCACCCTTTTGCAGTGATAACCACTTTTCATTTATCAAGACCCCATCTTGCCACAGCCAATAGCAAATGGTATCGACAGCCCCTCACTGAACATAATTACTCAACGGGAACCATGGCAAATCAATTAATCAGGGTGTTCCTCAAGTTTAATTTTATGGCACTCCAGCACCAAGATAAGCAATCACTCATGTTGCTTTGGGTGAGTGAACTTTACCCACTGTGTTTACAACTGTTGAACAGTTTAGTACAAGTAATTGAGTGCTACACATTTAATCCTTCTCAAGGGCCCAGTTTTGCAGTGGGATGCAGTTCCCAGCTCGAGCCTGGAGCGTGTTTCAGCTCTCAGCAGTCTGAAGCCAGCACCTGCACCCCCTTTCTCAGGATGCTGCTCCAACCCCAAAGCAGGGTTTGGATCCACCAGGCTGAGGAGCAGAGCCCCAGCTGGCTCCAGTGAGCCTCTCCTGTGGGGTGTGCAGGAGGGAACAGGCTTGCAGGTGACACCCCAGAGGGACCTGGACAAGCTCTGTGCCCATGGGAAGCTCCTGAGGCCCAGCAAGGCCACGTGCAGGTGATGGAAGGGGACTCCGTGCTGCATCCAGCCCTGGGGTCCCCAGCACAGGGAAGACATGGGACTGGTGGGGCAAGTCCAGAGGGGGTCACAAAGCTGATGAGAGGAGTGGAGAACCTCTCCTGTGAGAAAAGGCTGAGGGAATTTAGGCTGTTCAGCCTGGACAAGAAAAGGCTCCAGTGGAACCTCATTGCAACCTCCCAGTACTTAAAAGGGGCCTGTTAGAAAGGCAGGCTTTAATCAGGTTTTAACCTGCTGTGATAGGACAAGGGGTGATGGTTTTCAGCTAGAAGAGGGTCAATGTAGGCTAAAGAAGACATTTTTACAATGGGGTTGGTGAAACACTGGCACAAGTTGCTGGAGAGGTGGTGGCTGTCCCTTCCCTGGACACGGTCAGGGCCAGGCTGGACGGGGCTCTGAACACACTTGTGTGGTTGAAGATGTCCCTGCCCATGAGGGACAGGGGCTGGACCAGAAGGCCCTTAAAGGTCTCTCTCAACCCAAACGATTCCATAATCCCACAAAACCAGAGCTGTGAGTGTTTGAGGATTATTTTAAGCACAAGCAAGGCAAGGCCCTGCTCCCCAAGGCTGAGGTGGGGCTGTTCACCAGACAAAGCTCTAAGGTGGGACTTGGACAGAGGTTTAAACTTCACACCATCAAACCACAACACACAAACCCCACTGACCTCTGTGCCTCCTTTCTAAACCATACTATGGATCAACAGGCTTCTCTGGAAAACACTTTAAGGTCCTCTGACAAAAAAAAGAGAGCAATTTAAAAGTTACCTATTACTTACACTACCTGCATTTACCGAAATCAATGGACTTTTTAACTACTTATATTTGCAGTACACTGAAGTGCTTACATAAAACCAGGCTGTATGAAATATGCACACTGCTTACCTTGGTGAAACCACCTCATTAGTTCCCTTCTCCCCTCTGCAGTTGCTTCATGGCTCTCCAGTTACATATTTTCATGATGTATGTGGTGGTGCTGGCAGCAGCAGGCAGGAAAGCTCTGGCAGCTCTCAGCACACACACCTTTTCTAAGTTACTCCTCAAGGTGCTGCTTAAGCCATTAATGGGTGGGTCAGATCCTGAATTTAGGAAAATTAGTCAGGATCTATTGATTTCAGCTGCTGTTCCTGGCTTTACCATAGTTACGAGTTTGTGAAAAAAACCAATGTTTGTTGTTAAATGCACAGATCAAACAGGGACATTTGTGCCTGAAGCCTTAATATTTTTACTTTCTTCTAATATGTTCTAAGGAAACAATTTTTACACTGATTACATGATAGGCCCAATATACCCCAATAAAATATTGGGGGTTTCCACTGTCCTCTGCCCAGAATAGCTTTTGACTTCAAAATACAAGCCATGAAAGTAACTGAATCTTTTCTTCAATGACAGAAAAATGAAGTAGGAAAATGAACATCATGAGGCACTGAATTTACCTGTCTGCTTTCTGGTTTGCAGCCATCAGCATGGAGGAGATAAGTGCCTGTGTTGGCCTGTCCCTTGGCATTACAGCCAGCAAGGAGAACCTGGATCTGGGTGTAACTCTGACACACTCTGACTGCAAGCAGAAAGGACTCCTGAATACTGGTACAGCAGCAGGGCAGGGGTCTGTTGAGGCTCCTTGAGTCCCTTGTTTTGGTCACTCGGGCACAGAGATTCGTGTGGGGTCACACAAGGTGTGAGGAAGGGAGCTCTGGTGCCATCCCCCAGACAAGGTGGGACCACAGAAACTTTGGGTCCATGTCTTCAGGAGTAGTGACCCCTCTTGAAAGAGCAGGAATTAATGTAGCAATATCTGGATTAGAAACAGAGGCTGTGGGGTGGCTAGGAGGCTGCAGCAATGACAGACTGGGCATGCATAGCAACTAAAAAAAGTCAAAATTGCCTCTAGAAAGTACCCAAAGAGGGTAGGAACCCCCAGGTGTGTACATCTCATAATGAGCTATAGACAGTGTGATCTATTGCCCATGTCCTACCCAGAAACCAAGGCTGGAGGAGTGCAGGCTCCTCAGGTCTTACCAGCTTAGAGGATTTGGGACGCTCAGCTCGTCACCTTGTGATCAGGTGGCAGGGCTCAGCCCAAAGGCAGGGAGCAGCGAGCTCACACTGATCCCAGGAGGCAGCCCCTGAGAGCAGGACTGATCTCACCTCCATTCAGCAGTTTCTGGGGCCTGGGTGGGAACAGCAGCTGAATGACACGTGTGCAATTCAACTTTGCAGATGCTGAGAGCCACAGTGCAGTCGTGGAAGATATTATTCCCCGGATTAGAGGGGGAGATACCAGCAACAGTGGAGGGCTCCTGAACAGCTGGGATGGCAAAATGTATCGTCAGTGGGGCAGGTCATTAAAATATAATCCTGCTGTTATTGATTTCCAGGTAAGGCTTTTCTGCAGTTGAAGAAACTCTGCAGCTCTAAGGAATGAAAGTGTAGTGGAGCAGATCATTTCGTATTTTTATTGTGATCCCATCACAGAACAAGATTAAATGTAATGGGCCACTGATCTGCTAACCTCTTATTCATTTCACAATGGGGAGTACATCTCCCACCGACTGCATCCACAGGGAGACAGACAAGGAGCTTAATGCTGGATTAGTGCCAGGTTAAGTTTCTGATGTGTTCCCCAACAGCTTCACAATGAATTGCAGTTGTATTCATCCCTGGTATTCTCCCTGATGCTGCCCACCCTCCTGTATAAGCAGGGGACACACGGGGGGCTGGGGAAGGTGTTTTGTTACCCAGCAAAAGCTCTGCATAGACAGTCCCCCTCCAGGAGTTCTCTGAGCAGGGAGCTCCTGGCTGCTTTGGCAGGTGGATCCTGTCTTTCTCCGTGCTCCAAAAAGAAGGTCTGTGGCCATAAAAATCAGCAAGGCTCTAGTCTCCCTTTTGTTTCACTGGATGTCCCATAAAATGGGAAGATCACTGAAGCATCTCATAGGGCTTCAGTGGGGGAAGGAGATGGGTGCAAGCAGAGGGGATGGAAAGGGACAGAGAAGAGCAATCCTACAACAAATAATCCAGGGTAGAGCTGGCAGAGGCACGAGGGGGTGGCCACAACTCCTCAGCTGTGGTCAGCAGGACCACAAGTACCCTAAGATCACCAGTCTGCTCCAGGAGAGGCCATGGCATGTGGGGGAAGGATCTCTGTCATGGCATCATGCTGCCATTTCTATCCCTCTTGTCTTCATTTGAAAGCAGCTCTGAAAGCTCTGACAGAGAGTGGGAGAAGGGAAAATGGATTTGGGAATTATCTGTGTTATTGGCAGGGCAAGAAGGACTGCGCAAGCCTTCCTGGGCAGCAGCTGGTGGCAGAAAGATCTGATAACACAGAAGTGCTTTCAGTTCCAGCTGCAGGTTATTCACCTTTTTGCACAAGCTCCCATTAATTCTGGGCAAGATTTCTTGCAGTTTTCCAGTAAACCATGCGCTGACCTCTCTATATTCCAGTAAACCATGCACTGACCTCTCTGCTCCAGAGCTCAGCGGTCACCCTGCAACCAGAGGGGCCACTTCAGCAGCTCTTATCTGCAGTCCCCTCAGTTTGTCAAACAGGCTTGTGCAAATTTGCCTAAGAGCTCTTCCCAAAGCCCAGCTGATTCTGATCCTCCTCAAAAATCACTCTCACAGTGCCTTGCACAGTGAGCTGACACCCAGCTCTTCCCTGGAACAAACTCCTGGCCTAGACAGGGAGTGTTTACACAGGTGCATCAATGGAAAAATGTAAATAAGTGTCCTCACACAGTCCCAAGTTTTTAGGTTTAATACTCATTGAATATTAATATTCAGTTGGGCAAGTTATAATTGCTGCCCAGACTGGACTATTTTTGCTGACTGGTATATAGCAACTGGATTTTGCTGCTGGAAAATATGATGAGCTGTAGATGACAGTATTATTTCACTATATCAAAGGGCAAAAAATATATAGGCAAAATTCCTCATTCTCAGCATTTACTGGATCTTTCACAATCCGGCCAGTGCAAGTGATAGGATGGCAATAAATTTTGATGATACCCTCTGTCCAAAGCTCTTACCAAAACATTTTCTTCAAAAAGGCAAAAAGCATGCAAGAATCTCAGGGACTGTGACAGCAGTAAGAAATCAGTCAGAAAAACGGGCTTACTGGGGTGTTTTAATTTATCATTCGAATCCATACTGAAACTCCAAAGCATGGCCAGAAAAGCCAATCCCACACAAACCTCCAAGACGAGGAAGGTTTTGGAACGGTGGCTCCTCGCTGGGCCAGCGACACATTTGCATGATGTACATGCAGCTGTCGAGGAAGACAAATGAGTTTTTCCCCGAGTCCTGAATCCATCCAGCAATGTCACAGCATCCCAGTTGATGCCCAGCTGAAATTGTCTCCGTGCCATCCATCTCCATCCCCTGCAGCTGCAGCCCATCCACGAAATCCTGCGCAGGAGCGACCTCGGGCACGTGGGGAGCAAAGGGCAGCACCTGAAGCGGGCTCTGGACGAGTTCCTGCTGGAATTCAGCCCCTGCCGCTGCGCGCCGTGCCGCAACAACGGCGAGCCCGTCCTGCTGGGTGACACCTGCACCTGCCACTGCCGTCCTGGCTACAGGGGCCCTGCCTGCCAGCACTCTGAGCGCCCAGGTGAGAGCCCAGCCTGCAGCAGGGGATGGGGAAAGGCACCAAAGGGGATGGGTTCCCCCCTCCACGTGGCTGAACCAGCAGCTCCTGGAACCCCCGCATCAATCTCACCTTCCCTTCTGTGTTTTGTTGCCGAGCAGCCCTGCAAGAGACTGAGATGAGCAGCTCAGGAGATGGGGGAATGGCTACAAATTGAAAAAGAGCAGGGTTAGATTAGATGTGAAGATGAAAATCTTCCCTGTGAGGGTGGTGAGGTCCTGTCCCAGGTTGCCCCAGCCCTAGAAGTGCCCAAGGCCAGGTTGGACAGTGCTTGGAGCAGCCTGAGATAGTGGAAGATGTCCCTGCCCATGGCAGAGGGGTTGGAATGAGATGTTCCCTTCCAATGCAAACCAGTCTATAATTTATTATTACTATAAATAGAGTGGTGGAAATGAGTTTAATTGCTGGATTAAATCCAGGAAATCCTCTGGAGGGCTCGTGGCATCCCACTAAGGATGGCTGCTTCAAGGGGAGAGCACAAACCTCAGCAGGCAGGGAGAGGAAGGAAGGGGAAAGGCTCAGGTGAAGCAACTGCTCACACAATGTACCACCAAAAAAGCCATTTTAGTAAAAAACTGCTACATTGCCAGATTTCTTACCCCCTCCTGGGATGCATTTTGACTAGAATGTCTATTTTGGGATGAAAAAATATGTTTTTCCAAAGTGACAGGCTTATATTTATGTTTTCTTTGTCACTTTCTATACTATCCTAAAAAGTTAAGTGGGTAGCAAAAAAAGCCGAGGTCGGAACAAGCTCTTTCATTTCCAAAAAAAGTTGCATTTCTCTCTGGATATTTTTGTCCTGATCTATGGTGACAAAAAAAAAAAAATCTATATCTCAGCACATGAAGCTGGCAGAAAAATCCATCTTCAGAGCAGTTCCACTAGGCAGAGCTCCAGGCCTTCAACTGTGGGCTCATCACTGGGGTCTCACCAGTGGAAAATCAAAGCTGTGATGAGACAAGGAGTTGGAGTAGAGCTGGGGAGATGGTTTGTGAGGCTGAATGCCAAAACTTTGCTTCAGTGACTGCAAAATGGGTCTCTTTAAAAAGCTCAGGTTCTTTAAGTTGTCTCCAAATTTCAGGAATTTGCTTGGGAAGCCTAGGACCTGCCACCAAAGCAGAGCACTGGACCAGCCAGCCCTGTGCTCCTTGATTTTAGCAACAATGGGGATAGGCACACTTCTAAACTCATGGGCAATTTTTAGTTTCAAATTTTCAGTTGCAAAACTCATTTAAGACCGAACTAATTTCTTTTTTAAAAGCACAGTGTTCCAGCAGATGGAAAACACGGCTTCCCAGCCAGCACTAAGTAAGAGCACACGCATCCATTTGCACTGTCTGGATTAATAAAGTGCCCAAGCCAGGCATGAAAGCCAGATGAGTAAATAAAAAACGACAGTAAATGACAGCCATCAAGCATTCCCATCACTCAGGAGCAATGCCATAATCCATAGTATCGACCACTCCTGACAACTCAGTCTGTACTGTAATGAAAAAGCTTTGAAATGACCCATCTCCAAAAGGACTTCTGTGTTAGGGGATTTCTGTCCCTCTGCCTTGCTCAGAGGCAAGGAAGTTACTGCAGTGACCTGTGATTTGGGAAAGGAAAACCAAGGCAGAGGGTTTCAGATGAGCTGGACAAGAAACAACTGTTGGTGTTTGGGGAGATGCTGATTCATCTCCCCTGGCTTCAAAGTGCCTTGATCTCAACAGCCCGGGCATGGCTGGGATAGAGCAGGGAGTCCATACCCAGAGAAGTTCCAGCCTGAAATCCCTTTTTTTGTTGGTTTTTCCCTTTCTTTTCTCTGTCTGCCCAGGCGGTGAGACGGACGGGCGCTGGAGCTGCTGGTCGGGCTGGTCCCCGTGCCAGGCGGGGACGGCGCGGCGCAGCCGGCACTGCTCCAACCCTGCCCCGCAGCACGGGGGGCAGCCCTGTGCTGGGAGAGACCTCCAGAGCAGAGCCTGCTGACAGCCCAAGGTGCCTGGGACGGCGTGGTTTGGAACCTGGGCTGGGCTATAAATACTCCAGGCGTGCGATGGAATCGGCCCTGGGAGAAATAATTGACCGGTGATGTGTTTCTACGCATGCTGAATTCACTGTGTGAAACCTGACCAACTGCTCCCGTGGTTTTGCCCCACCAGACAGGGTGGGAACCCCACCAAATGAGATGGGAGCCTCACCAGTTCCCAGCACTACCGGGCAGGAGATGGCAGAGAATCCACCCAAAGGAGGTGGAGCTGCTGGGTGACCATGGGGCTACAGCGTGTCATGAAATAAATTCACTGCGAGTGCTGACATAACTGAGCTTGACTCCCAGGGAGTTTCTGTATTTTCCTTTGGGAAACAGAGGAAGAGCTCACGATCTATGCAGTTGGTATTGACATATGTACCATGAAACTTTTGTGAGTTGGCACTGTCGGATTTGTGAGTCCAGCATATTGGCCAGGGCTGCATTTGCAGCAAAGCCATATGCTGCTCTGCATGGAGAAGGCTTCAGCCTAAAGATGCTGAAGCATCCTTGCAGAATGTAAGCCCAAGCTGATGAGGAATTTTAAATAAATAAAGAAAGCAATAAATAGAGAGGCTCGGACGCAAGCGTTTGGCAGAGGATGTTCCCACGCAAGCAAAGGCTTTTCCTCTGTAAGATCAGTGATGAATTGACTATTAGCACGCAGGCATTTTATCTCCCAGGCACACAGAGCCTGAGAAGATGCTAACAGGCTGCTTGATTTAAGGGGCTTTTTTGAATGTGAGACGTAAATCTCAGCACAAGAATGCACACAGTATTGAACTGTGTCCAGAGACCACGGCGAGAGCCTGCAGCTCCCTGTTCTTAATGAACTGCCACAAAAACCCGGGATGGACGGAAGGCGAATGGCACTTCATTTTACTCAGCTTTTCATTGCAGGGGGAGAAGGGGGGAAAAAGCCCTGAGAAGGAATCAGGCATTATGAACAACAACAGCACCAAAACCTCAAAGCACAAAGCAGCCCTTCTGTAGACATTTGAATGGAGAAGGGGAGAAGAAAGGAATTGTGGTTTAGTGAAAGAAATTGCTCAGGTGCTTGGAAATGCTTGTTTTTCAACTGTGTGTCAGTGGGGATTTACAGGCTGACACTCAGCTGATGTAAATCAGTGTTGCTCCTTCACTGCAGCTGATTTATGGCACCTGAAGATCTGGCCCCATATTTTCTTTTGTGGGCATGTTTGCCAAAGGCCAATTTTTTCACCACTTTTTTTGTTGCTTGTAAAAGAAACTATGGGCTGAAAACAACAAACCATGTTGTCTCAACCTGAGATGGATTGTTCTGTGAAAAATCCCTTTGCTGGGGGGCAAAGCTGTGGCCTTTTGGGCCAACTTTGCTGTTCCAGGTGAAGAAGCTGTTCACCCAGAGAGGAATTTGCTCCCAAGGGCTTGAATTTGGTTTCTTCTGTGTTAGGAAATGCAGCAGCACGAAGCACCGATGGATCAGTTGGCTCAGCCATCCAAAGGAATGTGAAATGTAGGATCACAACAGGTGATTTAATTGGGATGGCATTGGCATTGAGCTGCCTGGTTATGCGGAAACCTGAGACAGGGCTCTTACACCAAGGTTGGATCACAATTCTTACCTTTACATCGACTTTTTAGGACTCAGGAAAATGCCTGCAAGTGAATGAGAACAAAGTCACCTCAATCAGAAAACCAAGTATGCTTCTTTTTTGACCAGAGGGGAGAAATTAATGAACAGAAAGATCTGATGCCTTGGAGGCTGGGAAGAGATAGGGCCTGCAGGAAAACAACCTGCTTCCTCAGCTTTTAGAGCTGTTTCTAAAAGGACAAATCACAGAAGAACCACAAAAAAAAATCCAAATTATTAAAGAAACTGCATGCAAAATCCCATCATGAAACATATAAGTAAAAGCAGAAATGCTGTGTTTTACCTGCAGTAGTTCGTTCTCATCACTCACCTCACAGCCCAAGGCACTGAGACACAAACCCAAGGGCTTCCTTCCAACACCAAAGGCAGGTGGGTAGTGCCCCTCTCCTCCTCCTCCACCCCAGGGTCAAACATCCACGTGCTGAAACCCAGGAGCAGCAGAGCTGAAGTGAGAAGAAAGGAAGAAGCTGCCTATAAGGTCTAGGAGAAAAAAAAAAATTATGAACAATTGCACATTTACAATGGCAGGGGAAGAAGCTAATATATCTCATGCTGAAGTGGGCAGCAGGAGAGTTGTGCAAGATGAGATAAGAAGCAAAAATGTACGTTTCTTAGTTAAACTAAAAGCTTGGAGGGTACAATAAAACACTGCAGTTCCACCCGGGTTTTAATGAATGGATTTTCCCCTCTTGCACACTGACATACATTTGATATAGTTATTTATCCTATATATTTCTGGAGGCATATTTCCCAGGAGACCTTGTTTATCTCGCTCATAAGCACATGATGGATGTGTGGTGCTTTGGATAAATGGTATCACAATCAGATATTTTTATGGATATAGGCAAACTGGGTTATTAACAAAGGAAGGGCAGAGAGGAACCAGCACGCAGAAGAAAATAGGAAATGATTGATGACAATACACCTGAGGTTGCAAGGTGTAGGCTCCAGATAACCAGCTAACAGAAGAGGAGATAAGGGCAGTGCTTGAGACAGAGCTGTTTTCTACCTCAGGGTCAATGTCACATCAGCTGCCCCAATGCCTGCATCCCTCTGAGCCTGGGAGTTTAGAGCAGGCAAAAATTCCCTGGCAGGAGCAGCTCAAAAACTGTTGCCTTCCCTTTTTACAAAGCAGCATGCACAGGTGGCTACAAAACACTTAATCCTACCAGAAAAACCTGAAACAAAAGGAATTCCAGGTGCTGGTGAGTTTGGGGAAGGATTGGCCTTGGTGCTGCCCTGTGGGGTCCACCACAGTGGGACCTGTGGTGCTGCACTACAAATAAGTAAAAATATTTGTTTATAATGGTAAGAATTACTGTATTCGGCTACAAAACACTTAATCCTACCAGAAAAACCTGAAATAAAAGGAATTCCAGATGCTGGTGAGTTTAGGGAAGGATTGGCCTTGGTGATGCCCTATGGTGTCCACCACAGTGGGACCTGTGGTGCTGCACTACAAATAAGTAAAAATATTTGTTTATAAAGGTAAGAATTACTGTATTCAACTGCAGGTTTTTGATTTACAGAAACAGGAGGTATTAAAATGGGATATAAAAGGAAGGTAAATCTGCAGGCATGATTTGACCTGAAATCTGGCAGTTGTGTTGGGTGCTTGCTGGGCTCTTCAGCCACCAGGGTAAAACCAGGAGTTTGAAATCTGGGACTGCTAATACCTCTGCATGGCCTTTCTGGGCTGCTTTCAACAAAACAGCTCAATGCGGGAGAGAAGCTGGGCAGGAACAACTGCATGCACCTTAAAGTGGGAGAAACAGCAGCATGACAAAGCAATTTAGCAATAGTGAATTTGCAGATCTCCAGCTGCAGCCTGGAAAACTTTCCAGCCCCACAGGTAAAGTGTCTGTGTGGTATTACACCACAGGGAGCATGTGAATCCAAGCTGGAAAGCAGTCCAATTTCCTACTCCATCCTACTGATGGAGATGTTAGGGGTGGCAAGATTCCAGCTGGTTTTGTCCTGACAAAGCTGGATGAGGCAATCACAACTCACCTGAAATTCCCTCCTGGGAGTTCCCGACGCTGCCGTACCCCAGCAGCAATGTCTTCAAGCAGGGAGGTGCAAATAAATACAGCCTCTCTGTGTTTATCCTCTTGTTTTCCTCATGAAAACTTGTGAAAATACAACATGAGAGCCCACTGAGAGGAGTGTCTTAACCAGAGGAATGGGCTAGAGCAGCAGAGGCAGTGCTGAAGACGTGCACAGCTTCCCTCACACGAGGGTCATTAATCTGAACCTACACAGGGAGGGAGACTTAGGAACACCAGTAAAAGATGGTACCAAAATTTAATGCCAACCAAAATGAAACAATAAAAGCTTCAGCACAGTATTTTTTATCACCCTCCAGGTTATAATAAATCATTAGTTAGGTGAATCAAAGCACAAAATCACAAGGACAAGATAAAGTTATGTCCTTTATGGGAGGCTTCTAAGCCTACAGGCTGAATATTCAGCCACTGCTGAACTCATACTTCAGTCAGACTGTCCTGATGATCTTGGTGACTGTCAAACCTCTCTTCTCTTCCTCAAAAAAAAAAAAAAACCAAAAAACAATCAACCCCAAATATACAAACTCAGGTACTGTTACCACTTCAAAAAATCTGTGTTTTTCTGATTTGGGAACCACAGTCCCAAGTCAGGTCGTTACACTTGGCTGTCCTTGCCACAGCAGTGGAGAGAAGCACCACTGCTGTGTGTTTAACCAGCTTGATGATCAGGAAAGGTGGTTAAATTTACAAAAGCCACTTGATTCATCTGAGAAATGTCCTTAATCAGATTACATAGGTGATTCTCAAGAAAGGCAGGCAGTGACACTGCAGTTTGTGTCCTCAGAGGTGAATCATGCTCAGGGTCCTCACCTCCAGAGCCCCTGCAAAAAACTTGGAGGAATATCCTCCTTCACACAAGCAGTGACCTCTTTGACCATGACCCAAAAAAAGAATCTCTTGGCAAATTTCCATCACACAAAAGATATCGCAGCTACGCAGTGGAAAAGGGAAATGTTTGGGGTTGGCAGCTAAATGATGAGGCCCATAATGAGCACACAGCCCTCTTGTTTTACATATGCAATGTGCTCTGCCTTTCTTACAGCTGTCACAGGAGCCCTATGGATAAGTGTGGAGGCGGCGTGAGGGCTACACTAAATGCATGTTCCATTGTTGAGATGTCAGGGAGCCCGAGCTGCTCACAGGAATTACATCCAGACAATGTCAGTCTGAAAGGAAAGGCACGGGCAATACCAGCCCACCAGCAGCAGCTCTGCTAGAAAACCCTCAGAAGAAGAGTTTGACCTTGCAGGTGTTAGAAGACTCACAGCACTCATGAACATCTTTGCACTGGTGGAATTGCCTTTTGGAGCAAAGCTGTTGCTGGTTTTTTCACAGCAGGCCCAACCAAATGTCTCTGCAAAAATCATTTACCACCAACAAAGCTGCAGGAGGCAAGGCCCTGGAAGGATCCAGGCTCATGAAATGGTGCACAGGGTTTAAAGCTCCTCTGTTGTTAGACCTGGACTGCGTTCCACAGCCCCAGGGATGGGAATAAAAGGCAAACCAATTTGTCTCTTTTCATAGTGAACTCTCTCTGAGTCAGATGTCCCATGCTGGGTGCACCCAGGAATACTGGATTTCATGGGATCAGACTGATGAACCACAGCTTGTCTGAGGCAAAGGCAGCTACTAAGGGCAGAAGACCTCAGGGGATGTGCAGACAGCTTTTTCCAAATGTTCCATTTGTCCCAGGGAAGCTCTGGCTGCCCCTGGATCCCTGGAAGTGTCCAAGGCCAGGCTGGACAGGGCTTGGAGCAACTTGGGCTAGCGGAAGGTGTCCCTGCCCACGGCAGGGGTGGGAACAGTGCAATAAACTGGGAAAGCAGGGTAGTGAGGCACAGTAACTCTAAATGTCACATTAGATACTGTTGAGCTCATTGAGATTTAGGCTTTAATGTGCTGGATTTTGCTCCACATGACACAGCTGCCTTCACAGAAGCTGTGCATCAGTGCTCATCCTGCTGCACGTAAGATCAAAGTGTCTCCTCTTATCTCAAAGGAACCTTCAACAACAAGACAGTGCAATTTGAAATCACGCAGCTACCAAACACAGACAGAGATAAAGCTTGTCTCATTCAGCCCATTGCAATAAAGACAGGGAAAAGGCAAAATATTGAGGTCAGTAAGCACATTCAATCCCACGGGACAACTGCACATCCAAAGGTGTGGTTCCTAACATCCCCCAGCTCCCAGTGTCCTCTGAAATGTTTCTGATTTGGATGAGACCCATGGGCAGAGCGAGGCCAACCCAGAAAGCCAGTGAGGTGATGTCTTCCCAAGCAGGCTGCCAAGTGCCCAGCAGTTTTGTGTGAGTTCCTACTGATTCCTTCTAGCAAGGAGCTGTCTCAGAGTCTGGCCCAGAGCAGGAGGAGCCACCACTCTGTGGGGCAGGGTTGTTGCACTGTCGCCTTCTTGTCCTCTGACCTCCTGAACACGGGGACCAGCTGGCCCAGCACCCCCAGTTTCCATTAACAGAAGCATCTGGAAAAGAAACAACAACAAAGCTGGAAAGGACTTTCAGAAACAAGCAGCTCCTTCCATGGAAAGAGCTGTCAGCTCCCATGAGTTGTATTTGAATACAAACAGCTCTGCCCCAGTCCACATCACCAGCAATATACTGGAGTCATTAGCAAGGAGGGATTGTTTCAGAGGTGTTAATTCTCTGTCCAGCATTTCTGGTGTTTGCTCAAACTACACTTCAGAAAGACATGAAAGGGGGAAAAAGGCAATTAGCTTCATATGTACTTGAAAGATGTTTCTCTCTTTGTCTTAGTCTAAGCCTAGATAGGAAACAGACCAACTAAACTTGTCGCAGCCACATTTCAAGTGTTAGCACTTCAGTGAACAACAGCTTGGCTATTCAGCTTTCCCTCCATTGCTTTTCCTATTACACTGATTCTTCTGGACCCTGAGCATGTGAGTGACATAAATTCAAAATCCTGAGAATCGTGGAGTCAACACATAAAAGGAGGACATGGGAGTGAGAAATGAAGTTACAGTGTTGACAAATGGATGGACGTGAGCTTTGGGAGGGTTGGATGTGACTGTGAGTGTGAAAAACAGACTGAAGTAAGGTGTCAGTGGCTCCACCATTCTAGGCTCCATAGAAATACTCAAAAATTGACCCCTGTTCATTGAAATCTTGGCTTAAAGTGCATTTCAGCCTGGCTCAGTTTGGACACAGCCATGCAGAATGAGTACTGGGTAAGGCTGTAAACAAAGCCAGTGATAAATGCAGTGCATCAAATTGTGGGTTGGTGCCAGAGCTCTGGGTGCCTGGGATCTGGTATTATTTAGCATCTAAATTAATGAGCTGGAAGAAGTAAACAAAATGATTAAATTCATAGATGATCCTAAACTAGAAGGAGTTAAGAACATCAGTCAGGAGACAGCAGAGACATAAAGTGACCAAGAAGCATTAATAAATGCTTCAAAACAACATAATTAGATCTTAAGATTAAAATGCACAGTAGCAAATCTGGGGGAGAACAGTCTGCAACATGCTGGCTTTATCAAAGGGAAAAACTTAAGAAACAGCTCTGTTTCCTAAGGAGGAGACCTGAGGCTTTCCAGGCATTGTGACCTAGGCAGGAATTCCTATTTTGATACAACTGCAAGGCATGTACATGCAAAAACAAACTCACCTCCTCAAGAGGGCAGAGAAATTCAGAAGAGGGCAGGGCAAATACATCTGTCCCCTTTGCAGGGGCCCAGCTGGGTGCACTGGGCTGGGCAGACTGGGGACAGCCAGGGCTGGCATCAGTCCCCATCCATCAGCTGCCACCCCTGGACACCCCCAACACAGCTGGGATTGTCTCCTGGGTGCCTCTCACCTTTCCTGCTGCTTGTCTCACAGGCGGTGCCGCTGTGGCCCAGGGGACACAAGCACTCACACTCTGTTCCTGAAAGCAAGCACAGATGGTGGGAATTACAGAGCTGGAGCCACATTTCCCAGCAGGTATCCACTTCTCTCCAGCACTTCATTTTCTGGGAGGAAGGGACAGTGGGTGAAATGTCATCATTTTTCTCCAGTGCTGAAGGGATCAATACCAATAAACAGGGGAGCTGTGACTGCCCTGCACCCCTCTCACCTCCCCAGACATTTGCTTCTGCCCTGCAGCTCAGCCTCAGACTCACTGCTGCAATTCCAGAAGCCAGGGGACCACAGAGTCCTGCTCTTCTCTAAAAGAGATCACAGAATCCTGGAATGGTTTGGGTTGGGAAGGATCCTAAAGCTCATCTCATCCCATACCTTCCACTAGCGCAGGGTGCTCCAAGTCCTTTCCAGCCTGGCCTTGGACACTTCCAGGGATCCAGGGGCAGCCAGAGCTTCTCTGGGCATCCTGTGCCAGAGTCTCAGCACCCTCACAGCCAGAAATTCCTTCCCAGCATCTCATCTAATCCTGCCTTCCCTGTGGCTTCCTCTGGACTCCCTGTCCTTTTAGCATTTGGGCTTTCAGACCTGGACACAGCACTGCAGGTGGGGTCTCTAGACAGAGCTCCTGGTAAAGCTGATAAAGAACAAACTGCAGCATCGAGAAAGAACAACCAGGACAGGAATATCCTAACTTGGCTTTGTGGCAAAGAAAAAGCCCAATATCCCTGCTCTGGCTGCCCATGGGTGTGCATCCCATGTCAGGAACCAGGAGAAGAGTTCCCACTTAGGAAAATACATGGGTCATTTAAAACCTTTGCTGAGAAGATTCTAAATGAAGTACTAACCTGGAGTCAACTCCTACAAAGTTATTTAAACAAAGGTCACCATGAGACAAATGCTTGAAGTGCTCCAATCAGCTGGCTGGTGCCTGAAGTGATCGTTTCTGCATTACATACAATTTGATGATAACAATTCTCATCAGGACTTTTGCAGATGCAGATTGGAATTAGGCACTTGATAAAATGGTCCCTTTGTTAGAAGCTCTCATCACATCATATAGCTCTTGTTTAGGCAGAGCAGTTTTCATTCAATTTATTTTTCCCCTTCATTTTTTAAATCACAGCCTGCTTAGCTTCTATCAGAAACAGGGGGAGGTGGTGGTGGTGATCACTGTGGTTGGCACTTATGTGGTGCTTTTCATCTTCAAAACCCTTTTACAAACACTAATTAATGCTGAGACAGTAGTCACTTCTCCAGGAGGATGGAAGCAATCTTAAAATCAAAAGGAGAAAACTTAAAGATGTCAAGGATTTTTTTAAAATGCGTAACTGAGATGTAACAAATTCTCCTATAAAACTGATACAGAAAATGGTCACTCCCACAACAAAGACACATCCCTTGACTTTACTGTCTTTACTTACCAGGACTCTACAAACACAGCAACTTTAAAAACACTCAGTAATTCCCTGATGAAGAAATGACAGGAAAAACTGAAGAGCAGCTTGCTTGCCACGTGCTCCCCACAAATTCCCAACTAATTTCCTTATCACTCTCTACAGCTCCCTGAAAGGTGGCTGTGCCCAGCTGGGGTTGGTGTCTCTCCAGGCAGCACTGACAGAACCAGAGGACACAGTCTCAAGCTGCCTCAAGGGAAGTATAGCTTGGATATTAAGAAAAAGATTTTTACAGAAAGGGGGATAAAGTACTGGAATGGCTGCCCGGGGAGGTAGTGGAGTCACCATCCCTGGATGTGTTTAAAAAAGCCTGGATGTGGCACTGGGTGCCAGGGTTTAGCTGAGGTGTCGGGGCTGGGTTGGACTCGATGATCTTTAAGGTCTCTTCCAACCTGGTCATTCTGTGAATTCTGTGATTCTGTGAATTCACTCAAGAGGGTAGAAAGGAGGAGCAGGACCCCTGTACCTCTCAGGAAGGGGATGCCATTCCCAAGGCACGGAGCACAGCGACAGGAGCTGCTCTCCAGCTGGAACTCCTCCAGAGCCCGGCGCAGATTCTCCTTTATTTTGATGGCATCAGCCAGGTCAGAGGGAGTCACCAGCTCATACAGCGGCTCTGCCTGAAGAGAGGGGAGAAACTGCATTAATTCCCAATTAATTCCCATGCATTAGTCCCCATGAACATCCCAAGGCTCAGTGGTGGCACAGCTGGAGGGGGAAATGGAGGCTGTGTGGCACAAACTCCAGGTTTGCCACTGCTGTTTGCTAAAACCTTGTGAACAACGAGGCCATGATGTCAGGAATACTCCCAGGGATGCTCCAGCAGAGCAGCTGGAAATGTGTAACAAAATACAGCAGCCAAGTTGCTGGATAAAAAACAGGCTAAGGTGCACAGGAGTTTCATTAAATCCTTTCTCATCCACTTTTCTGGTACAGACATTTTTAGATCGGATTTGCACAAACTTACATGTTCTGAGTGATCTCTTACTCTGATTTTAAAAACATCCCCTAAAAACCATCCACAAAAATCTCCTCCTACAGCCCCCCAGCACAGCCAGGGGCAGCAGCCACAGGGATTCACACCAGCACCTCCACCTTCACCACTCCTGCATTTCAAGGTTGGTTTTTATCCTTATGGAGCCCAGGTAAGGGTTTCATTGCCTCCCAGAAGGGAGAAGATTTGATCTCCATCTGCAGACGGGCTGGGGAGAGAAGACAAGAGTGTGCACAGCACAGTGAACATGCAGGGACCAAGGAGACTTTGGCTCACTCATTTATTTTCCTCCTGAGAACAAAGGAGAATTAAAGTGGGGTGCCAATAGTGCCAGTCACCCATTCCTGCCCTGTGCCATCAGAGGACCCATCCCAAATTCCCATCCTCACTGCAGAGATGCTGCCATGCAGGCCACACATGGGAAGCATGAAAGATCACCCTCCTGCTACCACAGGCTCAAACTACAAGAACTAAAGAATGTTCCAATAAAAAAAAAAAATTCCTCATTTCCTGCTGCTGTACATCCACTCTCCATCAATTATCTGTGATCCATACTTTGCTTTTTGAATTCAGACCATACAAATGAGGAAATACACTAAGAGTGACCTGCCAAGTCCCTCCAGCAGATGATTTATGAACTGATTTGCTTTAGTTTTCCCTAACTAAGCATTCTTGGGCTGACATTTAGTCACACTCCGCTGGTACTTTTGATCTTCAAGCCCCACAGGGATATTGGTATGGAAATGAAGACACCAAATCCAAATTACATCTGCCTGAGGTTTTTCACTGGGCAGCCTGGTCACTGATGCCAGGCAAGACAAAGAACACCTCAATTCCTCATGGGAGGTTTTTCTTTGTGGGGGATTTGGTGCAGAGGGCTGCAGTTCTCTTGTCTCCTGCCCTGAGACCTCCCAGTGCATTTCTGGAAGGTCACTCCACAGCACACCAGGGGCTGCAGCAAGTGCCAGATGGGCACTGGCTGCATTTCCAAATCACTGATTTTTGTTTGCTTCATCTTTTTAGAATCCACCTCTTTCTTGAGAAACAACCTCCTTTCACAAATGTAAAGATTTTTGCCTAAAATTAAATTTTACAGTGAAAAACAATGATGAATCAACTTCTACCTCTACCAGTCCAAACTCCTGTTTAAAAGGATGTTCTCTTGCACCTTTGTACAATTCACTCATTTTGACATTAAAGATGATGAGGCAGAATTGCTACACACTTCTGCTTGCTTTTTTGCACTTCTAAAACTCTCTAGGGATCAAAAATCCTTGACTCTTCAAAGCTTAACTCCTGTTTTTAAGGTTCAGCTAAGCTGCACAAACATCCAGGCATGCACAATGAAATAATGGTCACTGGTGCTCACAGAAGTTGATAAACATCAAGGAAAACAGAAGTCCTTATAAAATACATGCTGCCAGATGCAATTTTTGGTAAGTTATAGATTGGTAAAACAAGTGGATCATCTGATCTGCCTAGCAGTCAGCAAAAAAATAACATCTGCACAACCAAGCTAAAGGCTTAAAGCTGTTTACTTTGTGTATTTCCAACCACAGTCCCTTTAAAGCATCCCACCTCTGCATTTCTGAACACTCACTTAGAGACGCTGCAAAACAAAGTTTGTTATTCCTGCTTTTTTTTTTTTTTTTTTATCTCTAAATCCTATTATTTAAACACAGAGCTCCCCAAGGTGCTCAGCTGTGGCTGGAGGAAGTGGAGGGTGCAGTACCTTCAGCTTTATGATCTCGGGGTTGTACTGCACAGCATCTCCCCAGAGCTGCATCAGCTGGGCCGTGGGCAGGTCCTTGTGGGCCAGCGTGGCGACGTCTTCGCTCGCCCCGCCGCGGACCAGCGCCTGGAAATCCTCCACAAACTGCTTCCTGGCAGTGCTGTCTGCAAAATGCACCCAGGAAAGTGCCCAGCTCTGCCCCTGCTGTGTCTTTGTGGGCTGCAGTTACCAGCTAACACCAAAAACCCTCCCACGCAGGACCCGTCCCACCCAGAGGACAAAGGGAAAACGCCGCAGGTGTTGCTCACCTGGTTTCCTGCAAAGTGTGTCCTGTGTCCCTGCTGCTCCCTTGCAGGAATTCCCCATCCTGCACCTCACACCCCTCCCCTAAATTCCTTCCCCGTGGTTTTGAGCTCACAGGTCATTCCACAGCTCCTCACCACCAGGATATTCCCTGCTCTCCTCCACATATTTCCAGGTGCACCTTCCTCCCGTGCACACCCACATCCCCAGAGGCTCCCATGACACCATCACCTCCCTGCTCTCCCCATCAGGATGCAGAAAAGGGCCTGCTGACTTGCTCTGCTGAGAGGTGGGGGTTGATATTTAACACAGCCCTGGCCAGGTGGGTGTTGGTTGATCTGTCCCTGCTTCTCCTTGGGATGCTGAGCAGGTATCTACTCTCTACCCAGAAAATCTTGGAAAAAACCCCAAGCTCTGAGACATTTTCCCCTCTGTTAAGCCTGGCTGGGGTTAGCCAGCAGACTCAAAATTGGCTGTGAGGCAGTGGGGAAATATTTCAGGCAGGCAAGATCACAAAATCTTCCTTTCACTATGGCAAAGAAATGAAATGGCAGAAGTGTTTCATGCTTACCTCCAATCTCTTTCAAAAGGGCTTTACAGCCAGCTGAATCTACTCCAAGCCCCAGAGAGAATTTACCAAGATCCACAGCAACGTTAAAGCCCTTCTGTGCACATTTCTGGACATCACTCAGAGAATAACCTTAAATACACAAAAATTGTAAGGTTTTCATACAAGTGTTCCATGTTTCATGTCCACGTACACAGAAAATCAGAGTTGGTAAGTACTTTTGCTTTAGGAAAAGAAGAAAAAAGATAGGATGAAGAAGATTATTTTTTGGGGTTTTTTGATACTTAACGGAACTATATGAAATGAAATCTCTGTGTTTTACAGAACTCAGAAGCCAAGTAGAAATGCAAGGTAAATGCTGGAAGAGGAGGAGTTCAGTCACCCACCCAGCTGTACTGGGTTAAGCAGTGCTGCAGTGGGTAGGAAAAGAGTGGAAAAAACAGCAAAACTGCCTAGAGCACAGACTACCCACCACCCCTCCCCATGCCCAGGCTCCAGTTTTTTTAAGAGGAATAGATGAAATAGCTTTTCCTCCTTTTACCAGCTCACATCTCCAGTTCTCTGCTGCCACAAGAGCCTGAAGTGCTACATGGAAGTTTACACTGGGTATCAGGAAACATTTCTCCACCAAAAGGGTTATCAAGCCCTGGAAGAAGTTCCCCAGGGCAAGGGTGGAGTCACCAACCCCAGAGGGATTCATGGGACATGTGGATGTGGCAACTTGGGGACATGGTTTAGTGGTGGCCCTGGCAGTGCTGGGTTAACAGTTGGGTTCCCTGATCTTAGAGAGCTTTTCCAGCCTAAAGGATTCCATGGTTCTAAGATGCGGCAGACTGGATTCTGTGTGAGAGCAGAGCAAGTACCAACCATGTCACACAGGGTGTGACAGCAGAACTGCAAAAGAAAATTTCAGTTCCAGCACAGACAGTACAAATATAATGAGGGATTTGAAGGGAAAAACCTGAATTCTCAGACTGGACCTACAAAACCCTGCTGAGAACTTACAGCCCAGTTCAGCACTTGTGTGAAAATGTTGCTATTACTGCAGGATCCTGATCTGAGTCAGCAGACACTGAGCATTTTGATGCAAACAATAATACACTTTAATTCAAACAAACATGGTTAGTGATGGGCCCACAGCAACAGCTGAGAAATAGGGAAACTCTGCTAGAATCTGAATACCTGAAATGTGAATCTAAATTCTGTCCCTCTTTCTGACTCCAGGGTAAGGAACTTCCCACACAGCAGAAGAAAAAACAAGCAGAGTATTACACAAGGCAGAGCCCAGTAAATGCCTCTGCAAACAGACAGCACAGGCAGTTCCTCACTCCCCTGCCAATGAATAAATAATTGAGAGTGCAGCTATTGATTAATGTCACACTGCTCACTCTGTCCTACACAACAATCATCATTTCTCACAACAAAGGGAGTCAGAGCCAAAGAGCAGGAGCAATGTCAGGCACAAGAGTCACCCAGTAAATTATTTACTGTTTCCAACATGCTGGAAAAGCTCTCCAGGCTAAAGGTGTTCCAAAAGTGCCATTTGAAAGGCAGCAGAAAAAGAACTCGGGTGAAGGTTTTCAAAGCTAACAGAAATGTTAAGATCCACGATTCTCATTCATCTCAACATCTTGTCAGCCTCTAAAACGTGTTGTCTAAAACGCTTGCCACAGGGCCTTCCTCTGTGAACTAAATCCAGCCCATGACGCTGAGCATGCTTTGAAAACCTCTTTACTCACTGCCAACCAGCACCTCCACTCCCACATTTCCTGCAGGATTTGAGGTGCTGCTCACTCCCTCTCCCATCCTCAGACCTGTGCCATCCCTGTGTGCCTGCACAGAGGTTTTCCCACCCAAAATCTGACCCCAGAGCTCCCTCCCAACCATCAGCTGCACGTACCTGCCTTGCGGAGCTCGTCGCTGTTCATGACCAAAGTGTACTCGTAGGTGCCTCCCACGGTGGCCTCCCTGATGAAGTGTGTCCCAAAATCCCTGTAGAGCTCCCGGTATTCCCCGTAGCCGTACTCGGCGGGGAGCTGCCGCAGCCGCCGCAGGAACTCGTGGTGCAGCATCAGGGCTCGGGGCTTCAGCTTGTAAACACCAACAGCCAGCTCACAGCGGGCGTGGATGAACTTGCTGGACTGCAGGAAAGGCAGGAGCAGGGGGGAACCCGGGAGGAGTGAGGGATGTCATCCTCGGGACAACGGGAATTTGTTGTTTGCGGTTAAACCGTCAGCGCTGGGCAGGATTTATTAATTTCACAGTTTACAACTGGAAATCTTGTTACTGGAAATCTCCCAACTATTTTTCATCTCCTAAAAAATATCTCCTATTTTTTGCAAAAGCAAAACTTTTAGTAGTAACAGTTCCTGAGAGTCAGGCCATGACTAGGACACAGGAAAAGGCAAAGTCCAGGTTCTGATGTGGCACAGGCAGAATGCAAGGACACCTCAGCATCCTGCAGGACTGTTTTACCCCTAATAAACTTCATCTCTCACAAGCTCTCTCCTGAAAAATTCTGACATCTGAAATCATGATTTGTGTGGGAAATGGTCATTCTCTGGCTGAGCCAAATTCTTATTTGTATTTCACAGACTATGCCCTTATCAAAACTGAAAGGAAAGAAGAAAACACAAACATCCTCCCTTACACACGCACACACACACACATATTTATATGGCTCTGTGTAGATATGTAAACATGGATAATTTTTTTGTCTCTCCTTTCTGGCATAAAAGTCTGGAACAGAAAATGTCTTTCATTATGTTCAAAGGATTTGGTGTTCAGTTGTCTGGGCCAGCAGGACAAGCACATCAGGGAGGGGTCAGTATAAAACGCTGCAGCTTAAATAATAAAATCAGGACTTAATATTTGGTTTCTTTATGGATATCTGTTGCAAATGCTTCTCATCAACCTCTGATCTTGTTGTGAGAAATTCCACTTTGCAGGAAGCAAATGCAAGGAATACTTTGCCATTCCTGAGTACACTTTACACTGAAAGGAGACACAGATTGGTGATATTATTACACCATTGATGTGAGCTACCTTTGTTTATGGCAGTAACAGATGAAAAAAAAGAGAAAAGAAATGATGGCAATCATAGCAGCTTGAGATTCAAATTGAACTTTAGGCTTTTTAGTTTCAATTTTTCACTACAATCATTCAAAGGTGGATGCCCAGCAGGGCGGGGGACAGACCACACTGAGAATCAGAGAATATCCACAGCTGGAAGGGACCCACAAGGATCACTGAGTCCTCTCAACAAGTTGTGGCTGATTTCAAAGGCCAGATCAGCCCAGATCCTGGCTGAGAGCTGAATGGAAAAGCTTCTGGATGCTGCAAACACAAAGGAAGGCATTGTGGGGGTAGCCAAGACTTGAACAAATGGCAGAATCCAGTTGGGTAAAGGATTTGATTTATCCCAGTCCTGGCTGCTGACCTGAGGAGGGGCCTCAAACCAACACACACACACACACTTACAGGGAACACATTAGCAGGGAATTAAGTGGAGCAGTGCTTACACTTGAAGAAAATCTTTTCATCCTCTGCATGAACTTCTTGAACCTCATGTCATTTGAGCTGTAACCAAGCTCAAACACTTTTGGTATTTTTATGCCGACGCTGAAGCTTGTCTGAGAAGCTTTTGCCTTCAGGACACTGCTTTCATAATTTGAGTAGGAGTCATATTCAGTCATTGTAAATTCATATTTGCCTTTGGTCTAAACAGAAAGGAAAAACAACACGTCTCATTTCCTGCACAGTGATTGTACACCTGAAGCATGGGGAAGGAATGCAGACACAAATATACTTGTGAATTAATGCTTGCACTTTGAAGATGAAAAGCCTTGTATAATTGCAAAGCACTATTATTATTAACACAGGTACTTCAAGAATACTTGATTTACAGCAGCAGGAAAGCTCCTATCTCCTCCCTACTGCAAGGTCCTCAGGCTTTCACTTAGTATGTCAATCTTATGCAAAGAAGGTGAAATCTTAAACACAGGCATCAATTAAAGTACAAATTCTAAAAAGAAAAGGTTTCCTAGTGGGCAGCACTCAAAAACATCATGTCATCAGAAGCAGTAAGGTCAAATATGTGGTATTTGAAATACAGCTTTGATGCATGACAGGAACAGGTTTTCACACAAAGCATGTGGTGTGTTCAACACTGTGGAGTGTGTAGGATGCTCTAGAATAGGGTAAAAATCAGCCTGATCCTATTGGGTGTCAAGAATTTTGTGATTTTTTTTTTTTACAAAAAGATCCAGCAGTGAAGCTTTGGGCACTAAATCCATTGGAATATGTGTGTGCAGGTTTATTTGCAGGCACACCTGGCACGTACCTCTGGGGTGTAGCTTTCCACGTTGTACGGCTTCCTGAACCTCGTGTCTGTGATGTAGTGGGGAGAACATCCCCCAGCATAGTACCTGTGATCAAGGACCAACCCCTCCAAGCTGTTTGTGAAGATATTCAACCTGTGGGTGAAGCAGAACAGCAATGTTTTGTGGTACCATCAATTCAGAGCTAAACAATGAATGCCTTGGCTGAGAAAGGCAAAAGTTTGTTTTATTTGGCCACGGGCTCTTTGTTTCACACTTCTTTATTCTGGAAGCCCAAAAGAAAGCTTGGCCTCTTTCACTGTCCAACCAACCCAGGTGCTGCAGAAGAACCTGACTATGAATTTTGACACCTGATGAACATAAATGGCAATTTTCATCCCCCAGCTGTGACTGCCACCAGCACTGGCAGCTTTGTGGCCTTTACTGGAACTCTCCAGGAAGAGCAGAACAAACTGGACCAGCCAAACCCTCACCCCACCAGGCTGCTCACCCTGAGCACCCCCAAATATCCACAGCATCCATCAGGACCTTCAAAGACAGGTTTGCCAATCCATGCCATCAATCCAGACTGATTTTTAATTCAGACTTCTTAATTCTGGTTTATGGGCCAAAATCTTCGCCAGGTTGTCAAGGGTCAGCAGGTAACAGCAAAAATTGTTGGGGAACAAGAAAAGAGGTACTCAAGCAACAGCTCAACTAACCCTTGAAACCACAGGGAGTTTTCCTTTGATTTCAGGGGATGATGGACAGAAACCTTCACCTGTCTGCCCCAAGAAAGGATGCAGCACTGCAGTGTGTGGAGATGAGGAGATCAAACCCCATCACTTGCTTTTCCCATTGCTGCTGGTGGGATGAAACTTCATCTAAAAAACCCCACAAAAAACTACCAGCACTCCAGGACTCTGTTGGATCTGTCTCTCCTGATTTTGGGGAGAGAGGCTTGCATGATAATGACTCTGAAGCTGTAAAAAAATTAACTCTAATTTTAGAACAATCTGGGAAAAAAGGGAAGTCCACTAAAAGCAAATTACTGAGCAACTGTAGCTTCAAAGAGATGAGAAGCATGTTCCTATAATTGTCCAACATTATTTTTAATTTTGATTAAACTCAAAAGTACAAAGCATTAGCAATGACATGTGCAGAAGCCATATCTCCAGAGAATAATGAGAAAATTATATTTTTTCCTTGCAATATGATTTTCCTTTTTCTTTTTTTTAATGTAAAAAGCAATTTTTTCCCTGCAGAGTAAGAAAAAAACCCCTCTTTTCACATAGTCTGATCTTATAGAAAGTTGTCACAATCTTAGCCTGCAAAGCTGGATCAATTCAGACTTGGATTTTAATCCCCACAGAGCTGCTAATATTCAGGTTTACCCCACCCCACTCACACAAAGCACAAAAATTCCACCACCTCTCAATGTCCTGGAAGAAATCCAAAGAATTTGAACACCTTTCTCCCTCCCCACCAAACCCATACAGGGTGTAAGAATACAAACCCAAGGATTAATGGAATGACTTGGGTTGGGAGGGTTGGGTTGACCTTTAAAGGTCATTTAGTCCCACCCCCTGACTGGGCAGGGACACCTTCCACCATCCCAGGTTGTTCCAAGCCCTTTCCAACCTGGCCTTGGACACTTCCAGGGATCCAGGGGCAGCCACAGCTTCTCTGGGCACCCTGTGCCAGGGCCACAGCACCCCCACAGGAGTGAATTTACTCCCATCTAACCCTGTCCTCTGGCAATGGGAAGCCATTGCCCCTTGTCCTGTCCCTCCAGGCCCTTGTGAATCATCTCTCGCCATCCTTCTTGTTCACTCCTTCAGGTGAAAGGCTGCAATGAGGTCACTCCAGAGCCTTCTCTTCTCCAGGCTGAACAATCCCAATTCTCTCAGCCTTTCCTCTTAGCAGAGCTGCTCCACCCCTCTGACCAACTTGGTGACCCTTCTCTGGACTTGTTCCAACAAGTCAGTGACTCCCAGGCTTTGGATCAGGTTCCTGGATCCCAGCTCACTCCTGGAAACAGCAACTGCTCCAGCTTTCCTCTCTTCAGTGTTTGTCTGAAGGCACACTAGATCATTCTCAGCCTTAAGTAAGAGAGCATCTCACCAAAGACACAGGCTTACCCTTTTGCCAGATTCTCTATTCCCCAATACTCTTCCATCTTCTGGTCACATTTCCTAAATACTTTTTTGCAGTTTTTCTCATCTGACTGGTCCCCACAGTCATCATCCCCATTGCAGAGCAGCCTCCGTGCAATGCACCTCCCTAGGATGGAAGGGGAAAGTCACCCATAAAACAGTCTGTGATCACACTCCCTGACATGGAGTCTAGGAGAAAAATAGAAAATTCCTGGAATTCATGGTTCAAATATAGCTGGAAAAGAAATTTCTTCTCTATCTGCATGGATCTCCAAATTCCATCTGTTTAGTTTCACTCAAAAGCGTCATAATCTTAAAATTCCTTGCTCATCTTAGGGAAAAAAAGCTACAATAATTAAAAGTATAAAAAAAGTATAGAATGTTTTTGGTAATTTTTTTTTCCAGAGAACAAACAGGCTGTTTCAGTAGGCCTTGTATATGGTATCATATTTTTTCTCTCTTCTCATGTCCACAATTACTGAGTGTTTTCAGTCTCACTGAAAGATGAGAGAAAAACACTGGAAGATGGAGAGCAGAGGCTTTTCCTTTGCCCCACCTCAGGTGCTGAGCTCCTGTTGCTGTCACTTGTGCTTCAGATTTTGCTGCTATAACCAGGTTATAATTTCCTGTTTGGAGATTCTAAAGGTGGCTAACAGACTCACTCAAAGCCACCGACACAAACACAAGCAGGGAAGGAGCCAGGTCAACTCCTGGCATCCCTCTGGCCCAGCAAAGTCCTGTAGGAGCACAAAGTTCAGCACAGTGGCATCAGAAGTGACACCACTGCCCAGTCCCCAAATCCTCACCTGTAACTGCACACACAAACCCATCGCAGCGAACTCTGTTCCTGCAGGGACTGCTTGGGACACACTGCTCGCTTTCTCTGTCAGAGGCATCACAGGGATCTCCCCTGAACTGAGAGGGCTGTTCCAGGCGGGCAAATCTGTACTGTGATGAAATAAAAAATATTGACTCGAGTGCACAGAAATGGTGAATTTTATGCTTCTCTGGTTGAAAAACAAACTTTGTGTCGCTGGGATCTGATCTAAGTGTGCTCTGTCATATTGAAAGAGAGAAGTGTCAGCACAGGAGTGTGAAGCTGGTAATTTGCCTCGTTTCAAAGGTTTCTGATCTGCGACAGTTTTAATTTTACTGAGGAAAGGTTGAGGATTGGGAGGGATGAAGGAAAGTTTGCTTTTCTTTGACAGTTTGTTTAAATGAGCCTGGCAGTGCAGTGCGGGACTTTGCAGGAGTAAGGAAGGATCCAGTTCCATCTCCTCTCCTTCAATTAGTGCTGGTAACGACATCCCTTGTTATTTTCTGTCAGTGTATTTACTTGCCCCTCTGTATCATTAGGGATTTTTTCCGCCCACAACACTGCTGTGAAGCAGTCAATTACTCTGTCCAATATGTTAGCCCTCCTTTTTTCCTCAGCTTCTGAGATTAACTCTTTGATACGAAGCTTCACTCTCCCCCCAACTCCCATCACTGGTTATTTCTGCTTAAGCCAGGGAACAGCTTCTCCAACTTGTTAGCAGAGGTCTCTCTAGCAACAGGGATTTTGCTCTTCATGCTGGTGGGATCATTACTTTCATTTGATGGGGCTTCTCGGGTGGAAAATGCTGTCTGGCAGACAAGAAAAAGCATCTTAATCCTGAGAGGCACCGAGTGTCTCCAGGTCCCACAGGGGACCATTAGTGGGGAAGGTGACTTGCACTGATGCTGGAAGGACAGGACTGTGTTGGAAAGTGCCTGTAAAGCCTGGCTTACACCTTCTCAGGACAGTGAGGCACCCTGGAAGCACTGGAATTCCTGGGGGTGGTGAGCTGAAGAGCTAAAAGTCATCTGACAGCAAAACCCACGGTCTCACCTGCACAGGGCTTTCCTTGGCAGCCCCCCTCGGTTTGCCCAACCCCACGGACAAAAAGGACACAGCTGGAAGGAGGTCCCACCTCCTGGTTTCTCAGTGCTCCCCAGAGCACAGACACTCACCCTTTTCTTCTGGCAGGGGTCACACTTGCTCCAGGAGGACCAGGAGGAGAGGGTGCAGTCGCGGGGCTGCGGCGCGGCACTCGCGGAGCGGGCGCGCCTGTCCCTGGCCACGCTCTCACTGGGGCTCAGGAACTCCTGGCCACTGTGTCCAACAACACGAGAGCTTCAGGCTGTGAAACTGTGAGCTGTGAGCACCTGGCACCTCAGCCCATGCCTGTGTGAAACCACACACCAAGGAGAACTAACACTTCTTAGATCTCACAATGCCTTGCATGCAACCTCTGGATTTCAGTCCTCATCCTGATGGCATTGATTCCACTGGCACAGATTCTGTACAAACCTGATCCACTCTCCAGTGCCTGCATGGGAAACTAAACCCATGGTCCACCAATCTGGGCTTCACCTCTAGCTGTGCAAGCAGTAAAACCTTCACCAGTTGCTGCCCTCACTCCGTGGCTCTAAGGTCAGATACCTCCACAACAAACATCAGTCCCAAGAAAAGGCCTGGCATGCACTCAGCATTTCCGGAAACCAGGCTTAAGTGTCTCTCTTCACCCAGCAGCCCATTTTCCCCAAGCTGGCCACAGCCACTAGTCTTGGATTCTACTTTCAGCTCATGAGCCATTAACCCATCAATCCCTTTCAACCCAATAATGAATGTGAACCCCAAGTGTGAGCCTTTACTCCTCACCCCAGCCACTCTCACTCCCTCACGTGACAGCTGTCTCCAAGGTTTCCACAATGCCACAGTTAAAATGCTGCCTCCTCTTTTGGTGGATTCAGGATTTGATTAAATCCTTGTCCCAGACAAATGCACCCTTGTTGCACCTCCTTCAAGTGGGGAGCTTTAGTAAAATGTTGACAATTGGTTTCTTTTCATAGCCAGTTTGACAAGGAAATTACCACAGCGATGTTCCCAATTCTTCCACCCCGACAAGGAACAGCATCAGCTGAAGCTTTAAGTATGATTTAGTGCCTGGCATGGGGTTCCCATTATAGCATATTAAAAATCACATGGAATAAAGGAATTACAAAACCTCATCAGCTTGCTGAGGCATGAAATCAAAGCTCAAAGTTCAGAGAACAGTGCAAAAATATAGTTAGATTGGAAAGATTACAAGATGTAGTTCTCTGAAACAGCAAAATCTATTACACCAGCAGAGAAAGGAACAGCACTCAGCCACTTTCTCACCATTTCTGCACTTGAAGGAAACAACCCCCTGTGTGCCCAGCACTCAGTTGGGCAGCCAGCACGGAAGGAGGCTGCATGTTCAAACAATTCCACGTTACAACGCGAGCGTGGTGATTTGTCAGCTCCAATTTATCACCAGGATTGCTCCTCAGAAGGTGGAACCGCCGCCCTACGCTGACTTCAAAACGACATCTTTGGCCATTCGTTAGAGTCCCAGAAATGGCTCAGGACAACAATTACAGCCCGTACACCACCAAAGCCTGTCTGATCCTGATGGTTTCTCGTGCCATCCCCTGCACGTGGCTTCAGGAACTCTCACTCACCCAAAGCCATGAGCAGGGTGGGTGCCCAGCACGGCACACAGCAGCAGCAGCAGCAGCAGTCGGACGGGGCGCGGAGCGCTCATCGCTCCCAGGTACCGCCGGCGATCCCACAGCACCAACACCCCCACCCCGTCTGCCTGCGGGTTTGAACGGGGCTCAAGCACAAAGAGAGAAACTGCAGAGCTGCTCTGCCACCCTGCAAACAGCAGATGACCCAGCACCTGGCAGGCTCGCAAGGTAAACTGCAGTTGTTAGCACACAGCTTTTCGGGGAGGGAGCAAAGCTCTGCCCAGGAGCAATTTGCACCTTCATTTGTAATGCTCCTTTCAAGGGACCGGGAAAATGAATATTTCAACAAACGAAACATATTTGAGTCTTGGCAGGAAGGAAGTGATAAGTAAACTCAAGTCGGCTTTCTAGGAATAGAGAGCAGAATCATTTATTTACTGCTGCTTTTCAGGTCTGTCTTCCAGAGGAAGGGCAGACACGAGGCATAAGCACTTATTCTCATGCCTCAGGGAAAGCCTTGTCCCTGAGAGTGCCCTTCCCTGTCTCTGCTGCTGCTGGGCAGGACAAGAGCCCCAGTCATGGTTGGGCCATGCCCCAGAGATTTTCTGCTCCACATACCCAAAGTCTTGAGCCCATGAAAGCAGGACCTGTCAGGGTATCCAGTGTAATGTCTCAGTGTTTTCTTCCTGCTACACTGAGTCATTCTCTCTCTTAAAAGCTCCTGACTGGGATGAGAACTTACCATGGGCTGGTGGCCATCTGTTCAGTTGGGCTTGCAAAGGCAGATCAGACAGAACCTGGAAGAGTTTTTCTTTGATTACCTGTTGAGCTTTCACATCCCACTGCTTCTCCCTCCAGGTACAGCTTTTTGATTCCTGACACACAAGAGTCTTTCCTGTCATTTTCCTATTAGTCTTCGCCCACAGCAAGCATCTTAGAGAGGGCAAAGTTCTCTGAATCTGTTTCCCCGCACAAAATGAGGAATGTCATTGTGCTTTCCCATCCTTTTTCTTGCTGGACAAGGTCTTTGAGAAGACAGAGCCTGACTCTGTGCAACTCTGGCTTTTAGCAGCACAGTCTCTCACCCTGGACACATCTCTGAGTGCTTTGGTGACACAAAGAGTAAATACATTTTAATTTGCTCATTATGGCAATGATGGGTGCTATACACAAAATGATTCATATTCACTAATAAACAAACCCAACAACCTCAGTGCCATTACCTGGCCAAGTGCTATACCTTAATGTGTCACAGTTACCTCATAAATGACATTATTCTGCCTGTGGAGCCACAGCCCTGCAAAATAAGCAACTGGCTGAGACATCTTTGTGGTTTGGCAGCCTGATGATAACAATTTAACACAGAGAGGTACATTAACCAAATCCTTGCAGGAATCTGCTCCAAATAAAAGACTGTATTTCAGGCAGCCCTTTTTTAACCCAGAGTTACTGAGCACAGTGAAACTGTCCTCTAGACATTGAGGACAAACTGTTAGGGGAGATGATTCAGGCCGTGCAAAGCTTTCTGCTTGCCTTTTTCTGCCTGTTTTTTTTTTTCCTCTAAATGACTTTGCCCCAGCCTGAACTCAAGATGTGCCTGTGTGATATAGCTTGCTCAACCTCTGGCACAATTGATTCAGTTGTTAATCATTTGTCCATGACAAAAAAAAATCCAAAAAACCACCAACAAAAAAACCCACTTACAGAAAGATCTCTCCATCCACAGGACCTTTGCTGGCTCGGAAATACAGCACACATCCAATATTTCAACAGCAGTAAAAGATAAACCAAGATTATAAACACAGAGCACCCTCTAGATATAACTTCAAACCATGACAGAGACCCCAGCATGTGAAATTTTCAAGCTTCTCTCTGCTGCTTGTCTTTGTTTTGCTGCCTTTCACCAGGCACAACTCAGTGGTGAACATGCAGGAGTGGTGAACTACCAAAGTGAGGCTAAAACAGGAGCAGGGACACAGGAGACAGGAATTCCTACAGCTCAACACATTTTTCAGAGAGAACTAAAAAGCACCATCAGGTTTTACACATAATTTACAACCTGATTTAATTAGAGGTAGGTCTAACACATGAAATTTATGACAGCAAGCACAGGTCATTTTCTGCTCCCTCAGATCAGGGGGGATGTTGCCTCTTCTCCACTGTTGTCCTCTTTTCCATTGCTGCTCCTTCTCCATTGGTGCCTGTGGCTTTCTGGTGAGCTGAGTTCCCAAACCAACTCTCTCCACGGCTGAATTAGGGTTTATCACACTTGAAAATCAAATGCCCACCATGAAAATGGAGCCTGAAAATGCAACACATCCTTTGTAGAGTTCATATCTCACGTTTGTGAGCCTTTGCTCCCTCTAAATAAATCCTTACAGTTTCACCAAACATGATGGTTCTTTAAATGGCAGTTTCCTGTTAAAAGAAAAACTGAAACACATCAGAGCTGAAAGGAAGATCAGACTGGAGCAAGCAGCTACTTCCAGAATTATCAGTGCATTTTTCAAAAAGTTGCTTTTTCTCCTCTGATAAAATTGTTTTATTCCCTGCCTTGGAATCCAGAACACATTTCCTTCTGTGGAAAAACTCATTCAAAGGTAAAAGGAAGCTTCCCATCAATTTTAGTTGTGAAGAACATAAGGTGGCAAATACATGGTAAAATTTACAACCAAAGAATACTTCCAGATTCTTACAACAAACCCCACTGCATCACCATTTTTCTTACTAACACTGTTATTTTCTGGTGTGAGGCTGGTCTCTGGAAGGCCCAGACATAAAAAAACTCACCTTGCTGAACTTAATTCTCCTCTTCCAGCTTTTGATCCACTAAAAATAATGTTTCATTGTGGCTGAGGCCAAATCTGGCATAGGCTCACCTACTCTGAAAGCTCTCAAGTCCTGTGAAGAGGGTAAGACAAAGAAAACCCCTCCATGTCCCATCCCTTGTCTCCATCAGACCTCAAGACAACACACACACAAACTTGTTTTCAAACTAGAAACAGCATTTTTTAAAGGAAAAAAAAAGCTTCTCATCATCTGTGTGTCAAATAAACAGTATAAAATTTACAAAAAATGCAACATCTCACAGCATTGTAACTTCTGCTCATTTCAAATACAGCTCACTTCTGACACTGAGAGCTCTTCTTATACTTCTAGTAACTGTTACAGAAGACAAAGATACCACAAAAGGTTGGTTTTTTTTGTTGGTTTTTTTTTTTGTTTTTTTTTTTTTTTCTGCAGCTAGTACCTGGCAGTAATTCTTCTTAATGCTTTATTTTCACAAATGTCTGAGGCTGAATGGGCAGAGATTGCTGCTTGTTAACCTGATTTTCCTTTAATCTATTGTGATTTCCTTTCTTTGCTGGTGAGGAGTATTTATAGAAGTGGTGCTACGGGAGCTATGAAACAGGGTTGAAAAGCCAGCAAATAATATCAGATCTTAAAAGACCTTTTTTTTTTAAAAAAAAAAAAAATCTGTCTAAAAGCCCCTTGAACGGGCAACATCTAAGGCTATTCTTCTCATTGAGATTTTCTCAGGTGCTGATAAAACATTTTAGGGTGATAGATGAGCCACAGGGCAAACACATCCATTGAGCTAAGACTATTTAAAGCTCTAAAAACTAATAGCTGGAGAGCTGTTTCACTAATAGAGCTGATATTTCCTGCCTCCAGTAGGATAATTTCAGAAAGAGACAGGCCATGTTACAGGTCCTCAGGAAATCCTATCAGGATATCTCCCCATATTCCTCACTGTCATCAGCAGAAATGTGTAATTCAGTTTCAGACAGCAAGTAAAACCAGAAAAAAACCACCAAACCCACACCTTTATTCTTGTCCATGCCAGTCTTACCTGGGGTATTTAAAATCAACATAATAAAGGTTATTAATGGGGCTGATCCTGAAAAGCAAATCAGTGTGAGCAGAATTCATGGAAGACCTCAGCACAAGAGAGAAATACTCTTACAAATCACAGCTTCTGCAGCAGTAACATCAACCCAGAGGCAGGAGCAGGAGGCTGAGACCCAGGATGGCACAAAGAGGAGCAGAAGGAGAAGCCAGGAGCTGTGCCTCCACTTCCTGCTGCTCAGATGGACCTGCACTGTGTTCCTCCAGCACTGTGTGCATCTCACACTGGCTCAGGGAGGGAATTGCAGAGAACAGATTCCAGCCTCTGTGGAGAACTGCCCACAGAGATCCTCTTTCATTTCTCTGACATGGTATTCTTCTGACTGAGAACAGCATTTGCCAGGAAAGCAATAAATACGAACCTGACAGGACAGGAGTTCTTCAGAAAGCAAAGAAAGAAAAAAGGAAACAGTGTATGAAAATATATTTTACAACCTAAAAAACAGCCAGAAAGAGGTTATCTTCTCTGCTGCAGCAACTGTCACTGAGCAGTGATTAAAGCACAGAAAACACTGCCTTTAATCCAACGTGAGAGAGTGAAAATTGCATATTCCCAGTCTATAAAAACAGTTGCTTTCCCAGAAGCCACTGACATGGAAAGGAGAGATCTGTCAGCGCTCTCACTGCTGTAAAACCACAGGCTGATTCTGCAAACCATGTGCTAATGAAATTCTCATTACTGCAGGAGATCATGGCCTTAATTAGCATTGGTTAAATTGGGACCATTCCTTGAAGTGGGCATGTCTGAGCTGGGCACTCTCATATAGAACACAGAGACTGAGTTACAGCAGCATTGATGTGACACAGCACAGCAAGAACACATTCTCATCCCTCCTGAACACACAGAACAGCTCCTTCCCTCTCTCCTCAGGATTCCTCTTCCTCACCAATGCCAGATTACACCTCAAACCTGCTCATTCTGGATTTTGAAACTCAGTTTACACAACAGCTGTACAACATGAGCCAATTTTTCTGATTTTTCAAACAACTTCACCCTGAGGGTACCAGAAGAGGATCAACATGACCAGATTTAGCCTTCATTGTAAAAATGCATTTTAATTTAAACCCACACTTAGCTGTGGCTTATTTAAGTTGATGTTTTGCACCTGGTTGAAAAGCAGAGCTCACATTATTCCTTCCAAGGACACCTGGGCACAGTTACCTACACACAAATCAAAATGCCATTAACACTGGTGTGCTTTCACCACAGCAGAATAACCTTTATTCTCAGGTGGGATCCAAGTATTTCAACAATGTTCATTGACAAAGGCAAGAAATGTTTCACCATGACCTACTGGGCATTTTGAGGAAGGCATGAGACATCAAAAAGTAGAAATACAATAAAATATATGTGCACACATCCACACCTCTCTCTCTCTCCCTGTACATAAAACAAGTATTTCTTACACTTAAATTTTGCTGCATTACTGTCTTGGCAGAGAATGTGGAAATTCCTTCTCAGCTGAGCTTTATTATCAGTTCTGTGCACATTACTGGAAATTTTAGGGGGGTTCTGCTTTCAAAACTGTCATGTTTAAATGCACATCTTTAGTTTCAAATCCCACTTGCATGAAAAAAGCGATCAAAAATTAATTTCAACTTTTCATGCCACAAAGATAAACCAGCTTTGGGAGCACCACACAGCATGGGTTGTCCCAGGAATGTGGGATTTTGCAGGAGGTGACACAAGTACCTGCTGGTTTGGGATGCTCATCCTAAAACACCCAAAAAGAGGCCAAAAAAGTGGAGGCAGCAATTAAAATCAGCAAGTTATGCATTTGCAAGATAAGCAACACTTGGTGTTAAGGATCAGTTATTTCCCAAATTGAGGATTTTCTCCTTTCCCAGGTATTTCCACAGTCAAAAATAAAAGCCATGCCAGACACAAACACTGCATTTTAAGTCTGGCAGAATTATCCCAGAGGAGCACAAGCTATGAAACAAACTTACTGAAATGACACCTTTTTTTAAATGTTTTTATTCATAACAGTATTACATGGTGTGTTACAGAAATTAATGGAAAATCTCTAAAAATTTGTTGGTTTCTGTTGTTGTTGCTGAATGCATCACACATAAAGTTAAAAATAATGTGTCCGTATATGTTAACAAATGATGTTATCTGAGGTAAAGTTAAAGTAGGTTTAGAAATGTACTGCAACAGTCATTTTATCTTTCTCATCTTTATTAAAAAAATAAGTGTCAGAACGCAGAAATAAAAATGAATGAAAACCACGGAGTAAACATTTTTGCAAAGAAGGTGCCCAGTACGTTATTGAGATGAAAGGTTTCATCAGACACTTGGATGACTACGATCTATCAAAATATCTTTTCATGACAGGTAAAGATCAAGAACCTACGGGGGGGATGGTAACAGGATGGCTGGTGGGGTTCCCTGGTTTGTAAATTTAAAGTGACGAATTTAGTGCTAGTGAAGGATGAGGGATTAAACAATTGCACAAGCTGGATATTTGAGTTATCTACAATACTGGTACAGTGCAGAGGCCCTGCAGCCCTCTCAGCTCAGCATCCCAGCCACGACAAGGACGATCACAGGACGAGACAATCCAGAATCTGTTTTTATTCGTGAGCAAAAGTGAGACAAAGGTCCGTGGTGATGGCCCAGAGACACCAGAATTGCAGCCTCATTCCCTCGGCACCTATTCCATCTGCTTCCTACCAATGGGATCCTGAGACATCAATCTCTTCTTTCCTCTGGGTTTCACCCCAAAACTGGAAATGCACTGATGACATTAAACCTCCAATGTCTGTGATGAACCAAAACTGGGTTTGCGGCTCCATGTGTAGGACAAAACCCAAAAAAAGCTGCTGAGGGAGAAAGTAGCACCACTGTGCAAATCAGGAAAATATTCTGACAGAAGTGTCCTCCAGAAATGCTTTTACCTTTGCTTTTAATCTTGAAACACCCGACCCACCAAGTTTTAAATTATCTCCTCCAGTTAGAAAACTTGATCTTCCAATGGGAAAATAAGATTTGCTACCAAGCTGTTTGCACATGACTAAGGAGCAAGCATCAAATGGCCGTGGATGGGGATAAAATTCTCCTCTCTGCAGGTTCATTAGGTCTATTCACAGCTAATTTCTCATTCACATACATTCTGCAACTCACGTTTCTCTAATTTCTCTAATTCAAAATAAAAGAATGGGATCATATTGTGAGATGTGGTTGCACACACCAACAATCACCACCCCAGTTATTCTGCCTTCTAAACCATTTTTAGCTTATAATAGAGATGAAAGTAAAACATTTATAACTTCAGGCCTATTTTAATCATGACAAAAATGTAAATCCTAATGTGTCAATTTAAAAACAAAATCTGCACAATAACCCTAAAAACTGATTAATCCTTTGATTTCTTTAACCTTTTTTCCTTTTTTTTTCTTTTTTTTTCTTTTTAGTGTTAAACCACTAAATTCAATATACTGCAACTGCATAGGAACATCAGGAAAACACCTTTGACCTGTATAACAATTCTCTGTAGGGCAAAAATATATAGATTCTTTATGAAAATCATGTGCTAAACATATGA
The DNA here is from genome assembly GCA_013397155.1 of Irena cyanogastra. Taxonomy (NCBI): domain Eukaryota; kingdom Metazoa; phylum Chordata; class Aves; order Passeriformes; family Irenidae; genus Irena; species Irena cyanogastra. The sequence goes on from VWZV01011465.1 coordinate 851,463, forward strand.
ACCCAAACACTGCACTTTTTGCTTCATAAATGTAAAAAAAGGAAGTTTTAAATTCTTTTTGTTCTGCGTGTAAACAGTTGGATGACTTCTATGCAGAGGTTCAAAGGAATGTCAATGGAAAGTGATCTCTTGTAAGTGGAATTATGTCCATGTGATAATGCTAGACCACAAAATCATGTGTTCCCATTAATTTCACTAGCTGCTGACAAGCTGACTGCTTTTGGCAAATGCACTTGAGCTTCAGCCCATTATTGTTAAGCATGTGAAAAAACATATGTGATGTGAGAACCACAAACTGGGTTTGCCACACCTCCCAAGCACTGCAACTTGCTACCTTCTCTACTGTGTAATGGCATTAGTAAAAGAATTTTCATAACATTTATATTTACAAAAAAATGGCAATTTTCATTCGAACTCCTTAAAGCCATTTCCCCTTAAACATTTAAAGAGTTTAACAGTAAGATTTTTTTTCAAGTTATAAAATAAAAATCCCATTTGATTTTTTTCTGATGTACAAAAAGTGATAAAGATGAACAATTTTGATCACAGAGTCAGTTTGTTATTCCAAAATCCATGCCGTCCTTGTCCCATTTGTCAAGTCCGCTTCATCCAAACTCCTAAACCAGAAGCATATCAGTATTATTTGGCAAATGATTTTTTTTTTCATCAAAAATGGCACACAGAGAAGAAAACACTTGTCTGCATAGCATTACAGCAGCAAGATATTGAAGAAATAAAAATATTCCTTTTCTGCACTTTGTTTAGAGTTTCCTAGGAAATACTGACTCTTTTGTCTTTCCTCAGTGGGACTCCATGTCCTTTCTCTACCCACAACATGAGTATTCCAACAGAAAGCAGCATTTCTTCTTCATGATGTGCTAGAACTTAAAGGTCCATTTGGCAACATTTTCAGTCAAGGATGGATGAACAACCGAGTTCTGTTGTGTGGTTTTAAGTTGGGAATCATTTCCGCAGGAGGCGTTTCACTGTTAGAGCTGTCACTCATACAAAACTACAGAGTAAGAAATAAAAAAAAAAAAAGAAAAAGTAAAAAAAAAAAAAAAAAAAAAAAAATGACACCAGCAGTATTTTGTTGTTGTTATTTAAATATGTCTACAAAGGGGAAAAAAAAGGGTCAGGATCAGCCTGATGACAATGACAATGAAAAACATGTCACTGTGACATAAAAAGTGCCAACTCGTGCCCCAAAGGCTGCTGAATGATAATGCCACTGCTACATACAGACTCTGCTTTTTGCTGGAAAAGAAAAAAAAGGAATGGCTAACGCCCAATAAATTTCAGATGCTCGTTATTTATAGGTGGCACACAGAAGGTGACAAACATTTAAAAGAAGACTGAGGAGAAGGATTTCCTAGTCTGGATACCCACCACTTGTGGGGACGGGGCTGCACTCGTGGTGTGAGAAGCAGGGAGAGTTTTTGTTTTGTGCTGCCATAGGAATCTGCCATTGGTTGCCAAAAAAACACATCAGGAACACTCGTAGAGCCAGTCCAGGAGGGCAAACTCTCTCCTTTGTCAGACAAAATCAACTGGAAAAAAGCATGAAAGCCCAAGGCCCGCCAGGTTGTTGGGTTTCGTTTGAGTCTTGGAGCACCACAAGCCTGTAACAATGCTATTTCTTAGGTCTGTTAATCTGCGCGTAGAGAGGTTCTGCTTCCTGGGGACAACAAAAATAAAATGAGCAGAGATGTCTCCAGACAGCATTTTCAGAACATTTTTACAACATCTGCTTCAGAGCAGCGATACCTTGTGAGTCAAAACCCACAGGAAGTGTTTGCTTTCTGTGCTGCCTTGAGCAATTGTGGCACCCCGCTTGAGTGGTGAAGAAAATGGGAATTATTCCAGAAAATGAGTGTTTTCTATCCATTCCTCCTCCAGCACTGGCCATGCACTGACCCTCAATGCTGGGCATGGACAAATGAAGGAGTTAAATGATAATTTATAGGGCTGGATGTTTGCAAGTTCAGAGGCTGGAATTGCAGCCCGTGTACAAGGCTGAGTTTCCCTCCAGCAGCACAGCAGCAGAACATAACTGTGGGTTTTGCACAACTCAGGAGAAAACCACTTGCAAACAGAAACCGCCATGGAAAGCTGAGCTAATGAAGCTGTGATGGGATTTAAAACAACAACATGAGTGGCCCATGAAGAACGAGGAGCCCAGCCCTGTGCAGTTTGATTAGGAGTCTGTGGAACCATTAGTACAATCGTTAAAGCTGGGAGGAAAGCATGTCAACTGGTTAACAGAGACTTTCTTGGGAATTTCCTGGATGTGGGAGGGGGGAAAAGCTGCCATGTTCTTCTTCAGCTGTTGCTTCATAGCTGACACACCCCATGCTTTCTTAGCACTGTGTTCATCTCGGCCGTGGTGGGAAGCAAATCACCCACGGACCCTGGAATCCACTCTACTTCATTTCCAGAAACTAATTTATTAAACTAAGAATGACATCTAAAAAAGGAACAAGACAGGCAGAAAGGCTAATTAATGCCACACTACATTAACTCTCCACAGCTTGATAAATATTCAAATACCACGCCACAACGTTGAATTTAACCAAATTAGAACCAACTCGTGTTACAGCAGCATTGGCAGGAGATAATTTTTGACCAAAAAACCCCTCAGAAGGTTGGCAAATCAGGCCTGCCAGGGGATGGCACAGGATTTTAATCACTGTTAGTCAAAGTGATGCTGGGGATGAGGAGAACAGCCCCAAGGTGGATCCACAGGCTGCTCTGTGCTCAGGGTGCCTGGCCAGTGCTCCAGGCTCTGCTCCATCCCAGTGTCCTGTCCCGCCTTCAGAGTGTAGGAATGCACAACAAATCCAAAATAAGACCGGTTTCCTCCACGCCAAGGAATGTTGTCTCTCATTCCCTGAAACTGCTGCGTTCCTGGAGCTTGCAGCCACCTTGTTTCCCCACCCCTGCCCACGTGGAGCCCTGAGTATGCTACCAGCACTGTGAGTGAGAGAAACCCTGTGCAATGATTAAATAAATGCTGCTGAAATTATCCCCAGCAAGAAGCAAATACATTTGGTGACCTTGAAAAACTGAAGGTAATCAAAGGAGATGACTGAGAGTAAATAACTGCTTTTCACACACTGTGAGTTAAGTCTACCTATGCCAATTTTCAGGTGCAGGCTTGAAGCTGGCAGAATGATCTATCACAGCTAGTTCAGAGAAAATCTGTACTAATTAATGTGTGAACCTGACACACACCAGGCCATTCTTCAGGCAGTTGCTGAACCTAAGGTCGTTGCAAAGGGAAGTGAAAAAGAAGGAGGAGAAGAAAAGGAGAGGGAGGGAGAACATCCCTTTGGAACAAAAGATGACAGTTTTTCAAACGCCTTCAGGGGAAAAAAAGACCTTTCCAAAATGTCAAGTCTGCTTGTTAGAGCTGTCCTCAAATATCCTTGAGATATGCACAAGTGCTGAAGCAACAGGTGTCCTAAGGTGCCACTGGACTCCACACCCTTGGAAGAGGAAGAGGAGGAGCTCCTCATCACCAGCAGCACTTCCACATGAGACAGCCTTTACAGTGAGAAACTTCTTTGATTCCTACCCAACATTTATCTGCACAAACACCTGATGTGGCAAAGGCCTGCATTTCTCACTGATTTGAATAATTTCTCTTCCAGCAGACCAGAGAATTTTGCATGAAAAGTGTGCTCTTGCTTCTTCCTTTCAGTTGATTTCTCCCTTCAGATGCCTAAACGAGAAATTAATTGCAGTAACTGTGTGCAGTCTTCCCAGTCAAAGGGTTTTGGTCAACGCCTGAGATTTGTTTTCTAGTATTATTTTGAGCCAATTCAAGCACGCTTTTAGCCCAACAATGCAAATGGTGTCTGTAAAATATTGATACTCAAGAGGGCAAAAGAGAACAGAAAGGGACAGGAAAAAGGCAAAAGGAGAGCTGAGTGCTGTTGACTTCATGGACAGCTCCTCTCACAGTGCCAGGCACTATTTTGGAGGGTCTTGAAGCAGAAATACCCCCCCCTCCTTTTTTTTTAACATAATCCACACTAACAAGGCATGTTATGAAAAGGCAGGTGAGCATTAACTCTTCTCACAGCATCTCACCAGCATTTTCTGCCTTCTACTTCTACCACTGCATTAGGAACAGACGCAGAGGGAAGGAAAGGAAAGAACTGGTCATTGTCAGAACAAAATGAGAGGGACAAATAAAATACCAGACAAAGCTTCTAATTCACATGAACCCCTCGAATTTCACAGTGTTCTCCTTGCTGAACTGGGCCAGGATCACTTCTGATGTGCTTTCACCAACCCAAAGGGAGAAACCAAGACAAGAACTGGAAGCATTTTTTTTGGTTTTGCTGCCATATTCCAGAAATACTTCATGCTGCAAATCACTTTATTCTTCCCATTTTAAGGGGGACAAGACAGCAGCAAACACCATTTCTGGTGTAGTCCACTACTGTGTGAGGAAACAAGGGTGCTAATGCTTCAGAATAACATTATGCAAATGCTAAAAGTAAATTTGCATCCCATTAGAAGATATTAACACCTGCTCCCCAGCAGAACAAATCACTGGAGAGCATCTCCTGAAAGACTCAGCACCTGCTTGGGCTTGCAGGGGTGAACTCACTCACAAAACATGACTGTGGGTTAGGAAGAAACTATTTTTACCCTGGCTGCCCTTTGATCACTGCGAGGCACCTGCCCTGTGCAGAGCTGCAGGCAAGATGTTCTCAGCTGTGGAGGTGAGGCCCACACAGATTCCCATGCCCTTTACAGCCACTTTTACTCCTGGCTGACTGATCAGAGAGGGCAGGCTCAAATGATAAAGAGTTTCATGAAATAAGTGTGCTGGAGAGCCACACAAAATGAGCATCTTGTGCTGGGGATGCAAGTGAAGGGGGTAGGAGTGTGAAGTGTCTGCTCTGGTTTTTTGCATGCTGACCCATAGGCAAAATAGGACAGAGCAAAGCTGGCAAGCGGGGTTGAAATTAAATATCTTTGGTGACAAAGCAGGTCATTCCTACTGCCCATTAACAGCCAGTTTTTATTTATTACTTATTATTACTTAATAATATTTGGTTATTTTTCTTACAGCCTCCATTAGCAGCATAAATACAGCAACCCTCTAGTTCAGGATTATGCCTCTGATCTTACCATAAACCTACCTAGGAATATTTCCTACTCTCAAATATCCAGTTTAATTATTAGCATTCTAAAATCTCTGTCATTTTAGTAGCAAGATGGATGCTGTACATCCATGAAATGAAAACGCAGTGACAACTACTCAGAAAGATGAACCTGCTCCATATCTTAGTCCTGATATAAAAATGAACTGCAGCCAAGAAACACTGATTATTTCTGGGCCCCTCTCCCAAAACAGTAGCCACACAATTATTTCCATCTACAGATCTGTCATCCACATATCCTTCCATCTACAGATCTGTCAATTCTCCTTCATAACAATCAAACCTAATGGCCAATTTGAAGCAAATTGTTCAGAAGTTTCAAAGATGCTAAATTTTCACAAGTAGAATTTTTAAAATCAGTTGTCATGCAGAAGACAGGGAACTTTTAAATGACCTCATCACAGATGAAGCAAGGAGAGCTTGTCCCTAAATTGAATTGTTGGGTTGCAAATCAGCAAGAACACAGCTCTAGAGAAGCTACCAAGAATGCTGTCTCTTTTTAGAGGAAGAAGTTGCAGGAATGGAAGGGTACAAGGTGACCTCAGGTGGGCTGAAGAGCTGAGAAGCCCTTGAATGAGCTGAAAATGAAAATGGACAGCTTGAAGGAGACTGCAGCAGCAGAGATGAAGGCAAACCTGCAGGATGCCCCTTTTCACAGAGCAGCCTGAATTTCTCTGCTCATGCCCCTCCATATTTCTGGGAAATAGGAACAACCAACTGAGCTGGAGACCTGAAATGCTAATTTCAGGATTTCTCTGGAGTGAAGCACGACTTCCCAACCTGTGATCCCCTTCCAAAGACACAACACTACTTCTCTCAGGTTCCCAGCCCTGCTCAGTGCTGTGTCCTTAGCTTGAGAATGACAACTTTAGAGCCCACAGCAAGAACAGGTCATCTGTAATTAGGAATTTCACTTTGGACTTTATCCAGTTCTGACTGAGTCAGGTTAAAGACTGGAACAAGTCCTGCAAATGCAGCCTTCTGTATTTTGAGCCTATTCAGAGTCCTGGTGCAACAGAAAAGAGGCAGAAGTAAGAGGAGGATGCAGAATCAGCTTGATATTCCCTCTTGAGGCTTACTAAGCTCCCAGGTAACCCAAGGCTTTGTCCATACATTATTGTTTTCTCTCCACTTCCTAAAACCGGCCCAGATAAAAGAGTTACAGCAGCCCATCCCAGAGCTGACTAAGATTTTTAGGAACATTTATCATCTAGCACAGCACTTGCTCCAAGATGGATGATGGCAGGGGGCCACCAAAGCACCACCAAAAGCTGATAGACAAATATTCTAATCAACTGTTGCTCTCCTGACAGTGCTGATGGCATTGTGAAGGGTGTGACACATTTTGAGGGCTCTTAATTGTCTGCACACATTTCTCAGAACAACTGAACAATTTTTTTCAAGGAGATATGCTCTAGCCACAAATGTTTTGAAGGTTTCTTGAGAATCTCTCATGAATGATTGCCAGTGCAAGTTTTGAGCTGGGCAGCAGCTCAACAGAGCTGCATTTGTTCCTCTGTTCAAACTCCCTGCTTTAATGTAAAATGTCAACAATAGGAAATGTTTAAGACATTTGGGAGGATCACACAGCTAAGAAACAGTTCTTTCCCTCTCTTTCCTTTCGCCAAAATTACTCCCCACATAATCTAAAGACAGCAGTAGGGATTAAACATAAATAATCTGAAGGTGGCAGTGATCTTATTCTGTATTCCCCTCACCTCTTCTCCAAAATCACTATCCATCCTCAACATCATGCATGAACAAAGGGGAAACAACCAAATACAATAAACAGCTCTGCAAAGAGTTAATCTCATTTCACCTGTGGAAGTTGGGCCTTTCTGCTTGTTATCTTTAACCATAAAGAGACAAAAATACAATATATCCATAAAATGTACATTCACCCACTAAGAGCTCATAGCCATTTCTGGAGGGGTGACTTCTAGAACAGCTGCTGGAAGGATGAGGATTTTGAGAGCTGAAGTTGAAGACAGCAAAAGGAAGAGAGGCAAAATATGAGAAAAGAAGATAGTAACAAGATGATAATTTAGAGTATCAGAATAAATCAAGAAACCAAACTGCTGTGGTACCTTGAAAGATCAGGGTACAAAAAACCTGGCAGGTGGATATTCTGAATACATCAAGATAAATAAAGATATGGTATGGGCAGAGCTGATTTCAGAGATCTGGGAGCAGACAGATTTGACATTGCTGCACACAATGCTCTGTTCCTGAGGTCCATTCAGCTGAGTTCTTACTGTGCAGCTCCTGAGGTAAGAACCACGTTCTAAAGAATGAAGTAATCTCCCATCTAAGCCACAAAAGTGGCTTTTATGCAGACTGTGATTCTTCTGCACGACATGTTTCTCCCCATTAAGTTTCTCTCCAAATGCAGAGCTCAATACACAATTCCACAGCAAGTCCTGAATTGATAATTTTCCATGGAGATTAGACTTCCCATTGTTCTGAGGACACCAGGCTTCAGAATTAGCTGGGCTGGCTTTGGGAAGTGGATTTCCTACAGACTGCTGCTGAATGGCTCTGCACACAGGCACAATGATGTTAGTGGAACTTCACTGGAGAGAGGCTTTCTTTTTGGTTCAGCCCCCTGTTCCTGCCTACAGCTTTCAGGAATTACTGTAATACGATAATCAGGAACATTAGTTAACATTTCCCAGAATATATTTCTGAGAATTATACATATTTGATGTGAGGCTGTACAGGGATTAATGAAAAATGCAGCAAAACCATATGTAATCATTGGTAATACACTGTCCTGGTAGCTTTGAATTGCAGAACTACCCTGACTGTGATAAACCAAAATAAACAGATGTATGTGGGTTTCCAGAGTGTGGGACTCAGATAAAGGGCAAATCCTCTTTCATGATGTAGGGAAGAACTCTTGGAGTGGTCTGAAGCTGGGAGAGCTGGGGATGTCAGTGCTGGCCAAGGTCAGGCAAAAGCACAGCCAAATTATCATGTGGCACCATCCATCTGCAGCAGCAGCTCTCACTGGAGTAAATAATGAATGTTCTTGCTGGAGCAGCTCACCCAGCTTGACTTTCTCCTCACACTGTCACTTCTGCACTCAAGGAGACACAAAGCTTAATGCTATTTTTGCTGCTTTTTGGGTGAAGCTACAGAAGGGGGAGATACCCTCTAACAGCACCACACATTATTAAGAGAGAACCTCATTATTACCAAGTGGATCAAAGCTAAGTTACTGTAAGGTTTTTTAAAATCATATTTAATGCACAAAGTAAACTGACTCCTAATGAAACTATTAATTTTGAGTTCAAACTAAAGTGAGGATGGGTAAGTCACGGGCAAACCCAGTGGAATTTCAGTACAAAAATGGGAAGGGTTCTCCCACTGCTCTGGATTTGCTCCAGCAGCTCTGTGCTGGAGCACAGAAGCTGTATCAGATCATGTACTTGGGCAACACCAAACAGGAGTGGCAGACGAGGAGAAGATACTGAAACATATTCCTCAAACAGCAACACTAGAGAGTATTTGGATGGAATAACAACGCTCAGCACCCATAAAACTTTGCAGCTTCACTTTTTTTTTGGCGAAATATATTTACTGTATTGAAACAAATCACAGAACATTCACAGGCAGCCCCATTTTCTACGTGCTCTGTAACACAAAAGATGAACGATCATCTTTCCCGTCTGTCTGAGTTTAAATGACTTACATTGATGAATAATTTTTAAACCATCAGTATGCCAATGGTAATATGAATGATGATAATTTTCAGATGTTTTTAATTTGCAGTTAGAGATAAAAATACACAAACCCATTTCAATATTTTTTACATGCAGATAATAAACGTGCTTCTTCTACTGATTATTCCATTGATTTAGGGTAGAGACATTCATGTATCATTACACAATTTTATTTAATGATTGTTATGTCTATGGGTAAGATGTCTTATTCCATTTAATATGTTACATCTGACTGAAGGCCAGGGTGGCTTTGATTAAAAAAAAATCCTCTGCCTAATATGTCGTTAATAATGGCTCAGATTCCCTATTTGCCCTCAGAATTTGAACACAAAGTAAAATAAGTCTACATTTCTTTAAAGCATGCAGGCAGCTGAAACACACATACTTGCATAAGCTGCAACACTCAGTGAATGGCAAAAGCCATGCAAACCACCAAGCACGAGGAATACACTGTGGAGGATGGAGAGGTAAAACGGAAGAGATGAAAAGGAAAAAAAAAAATAAACCATGCATCCATGAAAGCAATGGCAGGCACTGGTGGAAGAGTAAGTGAACACCTCAAGGTGTAGAGAAAAAAAGGACAGATACCTACCCCAACCTGTGCTATCTAGCTACCGACCTGTGGACTTATAGTATCACCAGTTGGCTCACCAAAGGGATCACTGTTGGAGGAGGCCTGAGACCCATCAGGCTAGAATACAAGAACATAACACCTTTTTTTCTCAACAATAGAAAGTGAAAAGTCAACACGAGGTTATTTTCATGCTGTGGGCATAACAAGTACATCCTATCTCATGAAAACTGGAGTGAGGCCTCGCCGCTGACCCGCTCTCCAAAGCTGTAGCGGTTTCCTACAGCTGCTGCAGGCACCAAAGGACCTCACCAGTTCCTGCTGGAGCCCAGGCAGGAGATGCCACAGACTTCAGGAGGTAATGGATCAGGCCAACCAGAACTGCAAAAGGCCCCTGAAAGCCATGTGAAACAAAAAGAGTCCAAGCTTGGGTTATTTTGCACTTTTTGTTGTACTGACTCCCTCTTGCCTTTGGCTCACTCGGGCTCCTACCTCCCTAAGACACCTGGTGATTTACAGTCATTGCCTGGATAACGTTTCTTGCTTTGGTCCATAAAGGCAAAGAAATCACATACCGAGGGCCAGAACATTGAGGAACGTAGCTAGGCAAGCAACTGGGATGCAAGAATGTGCAAGACAACATCGACCATCATCTTTTAACACACAAACTCTCACATCTTTCTCTGCAGCCTCAGCATGTTTGTTCTTTTACTGCAAACTTCCTTACCATGAGTAAAGTGACTGCTGGTGTGCTAAAGGGGACATTGGACACAACTAACATGTACAGCCTTACACATGAACTCTGAGTTTGGTTCCTTGTATGCAGTGTTAGTGCACATCAGCAGAAATGCTGTGCTATCAGCTGCGAAACCCAAAGCAGGACGGGAATTCTGGCTGCAGCTTCCCCATAAACACCACCCAGCCCTACTGGAAAAGTTGATTCTGACACTACAGAACAACATTTAATCAGCTTTTATCTTTTCTAGGTAAAAGGAGACAATGAAGATTTAGAAACCTGCTTGCTACTCACAGCCTCTGGCTCCTCACTTTTGCTTGGGCTTTCAAACCCCTCTTCAAAGAGGTCGTCTGCAGCAGGATCACTCGTGTGAGATGCTGATGATTTTGATGGAGAACTCTGTCTGGGTGCAGGGGTCGGAGCTAAACAAGGATTAAGGCAACAGCAGCAATTATTCTGTTGATTTCTTCAAAAAGACACTTCAGCACAGGATTTGCTCATGCTTTTACATCCCTCAACTTTCACCACCCCCAAGTATCATTCTCTAACGAGGAACTGCAGGAGGTGAATTTGGGCACAGTTGTCATTATCAACCCCATGTGTTTGATTTCATTTGGCAACTTCCAAATTACATTTGGCTGCATCTGGCCTTTGTCTTTATGAACCTGGGAGACACCACTACATTACATTAGGAATGTGTGAGCCGCCTGCCCTGTGGCAGGTAGGTGGAACAGGTCTCTGACTGAGGCCTGGTGAATCTCATGAATTCCTCTTTTCAGCAATCTGCAAATCCCCCGTCGCCACGCTGTGAACACCATAAGCTTATTTTACAGCTCTTCAGTGAATTTCCCCACGTGTCCAATATGTCAAGCTACTAAAATAAATACCCATCCCCTAATTTCTGAAAGTATGGATGGTGAAAATGCCCATCCCCTAATTTCTGAAAAGTATGGATGGTGAAAATACCCATCCCCTAACTTCTGAAAGTATGGATAAGTGAAACCAACTGTAAGGTTGAATGCCATGGGCTTCTGCCAACCAGCTTGCATGTTGCTATCACAAAACAAGTATTACTTTTTTAGAAATTAAATTTCAGACTGTAGCTATCTGGGCTGTTCATTTCTATGACCTCTGAAATTCCTCTCTGATATTTTCCTTTATGGCTGAAACACATTTCTTAAGCCAGAGCATACATGAAGGTAGTCAGTAGCCGGGTTGGAATTTAAAGAGACAGAAGTGCTTTGAGGAGCAGTCATGTCCAAGGAAAGGGATGGCTGAAAGCACATAAGTACTCACGTGAATTTGTAGATGGTGTTGTGGAAGTCACAGGAGTCAAATTTAACTGAGAGATGTCAAAGTCATCACAATCATCTGCTTCCTGTGCCATCCCAACTTTGTTAAAGTAACTTGAGAAGGCCTCTGAGGTACAACTGAGGGAAGGCTGATCTGGTTTTCTTGATGGCACTGGTGGAGGCTGAGCCATCTGGAAATCTTTAAACATTTCTTTTCCCATTTTCTGTCTGGGCCTGTCTGTCTGCGGGCTCGATCTGTTGGAATCGCTCGTGGGTGGGACGGTGGCTATAGGAGCAATGGTACCTTGAAACATGGCTGCTTGTAAAGGCAAAACAGTTTGTGTTGGCATGAAGGCAGTGGGCTGGAACTGGCCAGCCACGGATGGCCACGGCTGCTGGGTGGGAGGGAAGATGCCGGGCTGGCCCCACGCGATGGGCTGTCCTCCCTGCATCACCTGAGCGACTGGAGGCTGGGCACCCATGGCCAACTGCTGTTGAACAAGTGGTTGCTGTCCCCAGAACGAGGGCAGGACAGCTCCCATGGCAACATAACCTTCAGGGAATAAAGAGAGCAGGAAGGGGGAACAAATGGGATGGGAGATTTTAATGGCGCTGTCGGGAGCGCGCAGGAAAAGCGACGCAATAAATCAGAAACGCGCGAAGCTGCACCAGTGATCCCAGAGCTGCAGCACACTTGGAGAGAAAACTGAAAACACTGAATTCACATCACTGCACAAATACTCACAGAACCACAGGCTGGTGGACTCTGCAAAGCAATCATCTCAAATTGCATCATAATGCTACTACTACTACTAATAATAATAAAAAAATCCAACCCAGATGATTTCAGATTAAAACACTCACACTTGGTTATTACCCAATTACTTGAGAACATCAAGAAGATCTTGAGCTTCTGCTGCACTAAATACCTATTAACAATAAACTGCTTCAGGTATTAGGCTAACGTAACTCCCTCCAGCTGAGGAGGAAATTAAAGATTAAAACTAAAATTATAATTGCTTCCTGTCAGACCTGAATCCTCCTTTAAAGCTACCAAGAGGTTGATTCTGTAGGAATTACAGGATCAGGTGCTTTTTTATTTACAACAACAACAAAGTGCTCTGAAACTAAAACTCCTGTAAAACATTTTACAAATTAAACTACCTAACATAATTATGTTCTACTGATACAAGTACTGATATGCTATTCCACATTTAAATTCAATACTTACCACTAATACTTTGCATAATGTAACTTCTCTCTCAATTTTAATACTGCTATAGCTTTAAAACTCTTGTTTCCAACCTGAGTGTTACCTCAGAGTCCCTTTTCCTCTTTTCTTTATTTCTAGGCTGTTTTGTAATCACAAACACAAGGGTAGCTGCTATATTGTACAGGGAAAAGCCCAAAACTCAATAAAACTAAAAAATAAGGAATGGAATTTAATTTTGAGAGTGATCACTAATTCCTGAGTGATGGAAGGAGCAGTAGCTCAGATACATTTCTGTTCCAACATCTGTCCAGGATGGATTCTCCAGATGTTCTTTGATCCCACCCCTGCAGTGACCCCATCCCAGCAGAGAAGGTTTTCATCTGACATTATCCCCAAACACTTCACTGCCTCTGTAACCTGCCTGAGGTGCAGTGGCTAATTGGTGCCATCAGAGGAGGTAACCAATTAGAAAGTCACAGCTGAATGATTCAAGGCACCCCTCCTCTTCCTCCTCCTCCTCCTCCTCCTCCTCTTCTCTTTTCCTAAGTGGGGCTGAGGGCACTGGGAGAGATCAGCCATCAAACCACAGTGTCTGTGCAGAACGCACCCAGATTTGGAATTCTGAGCACTCTGAGGAGCACAGGGAAGTCTAGAGGACATCCCAGGATTTGACAAAGTGGAAGACCTTCAAAGTGCAATGAAATTCTCAGCCTCTGCTTACTGGAGACAACAGAGGATTTCACTGCTACCACAGAACCCCAAATCTAATCTAAATGCTGTTTCCTCTCTTGCTCCTGTGCCTAGAAGTTCTGTTATCCAGATGGCTGAACTATGCTTGAGCTCCCAGTGACTTTTTTTGGCTTCTGCTTTAAAAAACGTAGGCAAATTCAAACTAATGTACTCCCTGCTTGTTAAAGACTTGCTTTGGCTTGCCCTGAAGCACTGACCTCAAAAGCCTTCCCCACTTCCACCCTGCTAAAATCAATGCCCTGAGCACTGAAATGCAAACCAGAGCTGGGCACTGACCCCCAAATCTGATTCCAGACTAGAATTCCAGGGCCTTCCTTACCTGAGGGTACGGCAGCAGTGCTGAAAGGTACAGAACCAAACATGTCTGTACTAGCAGGGAGTGACTGGGATGAAGATGGGATAAAGGCATCACCTGGAGTAGCAGGAGTCTGCAGGGAGACAGGGAGAAAACATAAGGGTGATGTATCAGCTGCAGCTTCTGCTGTCACACCACCTGGAGCTCCAAAAACCCAGGTCTGGAGTGAAGAACGAGAAAGAAGAAAGAATGGGGAGATGTAGAAGGAAAGAAGCAACAGAAATAAAAGTATTAGAATTTGCCGGGGATGGGAGAAAAAGAAAGAAATGGAGAAACTTTCTATCAGAGGAAAAAAATCAAGGTGAAATTTGCCTGGAATACATCACAACCAAAATACTGACATAATTTCTTTCTCCAGAACATGCAGACTTGTGATTTTAGACGTTAGGTGACAAAAGGGAAAGGCAGTGACCAAGGCATTAACTTTTAAGTTATTATTAACAGTTAAGGTAAATGAAATATCTACAGGATTTATGGAAAACGGAATAAATATTGCTTCTAATTAAACATCAGGACCAGAATCATAGCTCTGCATTAAAGGAGAAGCCAAATCCAATTGAGCAAGCTGAGGATGAGCAGAAAGGGCTTTGAACATCTAGTCCCAGACACGATCCAGAATATACTGGAGATCTGAGGCTCCTGACCTCACAGGATCTGAATTTTCTCAGTATACTCACACTTCCCTACAGCTTAATGTAAGGCTGAAAAGCTTTATATGAAAATTTGTTGTCATCTTATAATGCTGGAAAACATGTTGAGACATTTTATTTTTCCTTAAAATACATCCAGCCATTTCTCTCTCTCTCTTTACTTCCCTCCTTTAACAGCAGTTCTGGGATCTGTGCTTGGTGGATCCAGAGACATGAAACATGAGGCTGTAACTGGATCTTCTGCAGTGCAGTGAGAGTGCAGTGAAGCATTTCTCTCTGACAAACACCAGGGAAGCAGCTCAGGTTGCACCCTATGTGACACTTAACACTAGAGCAGAAAAATAAAAATCGAAAGTATTTTTGCACATTGTCGTGAAGCAGGGACTGCAAGTTCAATTTACTTCACTTTTATTTTCATGCAACCTAAAAACTGCTTTGAAATCCTCCCCACTGGAATGGCTGAGGACACAAATTGTAAATGTGCTCAATAAATGTGCTGAAAATAGCAGGCAGGGAGAAACACAGTGCAGTTTCCCTGGGTACTCACTGGGGGAGAGGTTACATCAGGAGGAGTGGACATGTCCCCAAAAAGCTCTAGTTGGGTAACAGCCTGTAAAGAGAAAAAAAAAAAAATCCATTTACTTTTGAGGAGAAGAAACTGTGAGTTAAGTAGTTACAACTTGCAAAGTTATCTGGTAACAGCAAACCAGAGAAACTCCCCCAGAGTCCTGCAGCCTTCAGCTGTGAAGTCCCACATGAAGGAAGCACACAAGCTCAAGCTCTGGGATTTTAATATTGCTAATGGACCCAAACAGTCAACAACTCCTATAAAACAATTCTGTAGGGAATCCTCCAAAATAAAAAAAAAAAATGAATAAAACATGAAACAACTATTCAGAACAGGACTGGATGCACTGCTCTGCCTTTAACATCAGTGAGCTCCAAGGATGATTTATGGCCAGTCCTTTTCCTTGGCTCCTCTTTTAAACCCTCACTTCAAGGTCTTAAAGCATGACAGCAGCACGTGGAGTGCCAGCAGGATACAGAAGGGAAGGGCTTTTAAAGTGCTGCCTGATCTCCCCTTGCCCATGGGACAGGTGTGACCTGGATAGGAGGACTTGAAGGAGGATGCACAACTGGGTTACTCTAAGTTTGTGGCTCTACATTTAATTCTTGTTAGAAATATTTCCTTGGGATGCCCTTCACTGGGAGCTCAAAACAGGTCAGCCATGCAGGCCTGGCTAACTGGACCAGAAGAGAAAACACACTTTATTTATTACAAGAAGCAACTTGAGTGGCTGCATAATCAAAGCTCCTTCACATGTTCTAGAGCAACTGCACTCCTGTCCACCCACCTGCAAATGAGTTCAGCTGGAGTTCAGGGATGTTAAAGCACAGATCCCTCAGAGCTCTGCAGGAAACCTAAACCCCATCCACCACCCTTACCAGGGTGCTTATATTGGAAAGCTTTGGTGAGATCCCAGAACTTCTCCTTCTCACTACCTTTCTTACTGGTTTTCCCAACATCACACCCACAAAATTTGGGAAGGCACAATTCTCATTATGAACAAGATGTAACACAAATCTTAGTTTAGCTCGCTGAATCTCCTCCCCATCTTAGGCACATAAAGCTTGGATCCTCCTATCACACAGACAGGTTTGACATTCAGCTGAGTCTTGCCCTGCAAAAGCAGCCCCTGAATGCTCTGGACAGTAACCAAACTGGCAGGTCAGGCTTTAAGCCTGCCCAGAGACCAAGATCACCCCAAGATTTTTTCTTGTCTTTAACCTCCCATTACAAATTATCCCTTAAGGAGTAAGACTACACATATCAAAAGTTTGTACTTTTTTTTTTCAATCCAGTCTCTATTTCCACACATAAAAGCAACACCACAATCACTTAGAACTGGAATTTGTCTAAGCAGCTCTGTTGATTCTCAGCTTCATATCATGAGGTACCCAGGGTTGAATTACCTCACATTTTCTCATGTCATGTTTTATATTAAAAAGATCACATTGCTTTAGTGCTATGACAATGCATTTTCTTCTTATGGGCTTAGATATCCCTTGAAGTATCTGCATGGAAATGCAGAAGGGAAAAGGAGGGAAAGCCATGTTTTCTTCAGGATACACCAATTCTAATGCTCTGTATGAAAATACTGCCAGGAGTAGCTTTTGAAAAAAAACCCCAAACAAGCAACAAACCCAGCCTAAGTCCCTTCTGTAGTGTGCACAAACACATAAGGCAAGGGTTGTTAAAATGCCCAGGAAAGTGGGAATAATGACAACAGCAGCACTCATTTGGAAATCACTTCAAGCCTCCTGTAGGCACTTCTGACTCAAGAGGTGTCAGGTGGCACTGAAATCCTCCAAGAGCCACTTTCTTCTCATCTCTCCAAACTGCTTGTTTAGCAGCACCCCAAACCTGCCCTTCTCCTGCCCCCCTGGGGAAATATTCACTGTTTGCTCCTAAGGAACATTTGTGTCCTTTCCAAGAGCAAAAGGGAGCAGATGAGCAAGGCAGGGAGGATGGCAAAGGGCAGGGTACACACAGCTGTGTGCAAAGCTATACATTTCTTTTGTGGAAAAAATAGTACAGGTTTCACAGGAATACTGGAAATTGATAGTCAGTACATTTCTGAACTCTGGATTATATGACATGCATCTGAAAGGTGGTAACTCAGATCCCAGTGCCTCCACACTCCTGGATAATGGGAATAGTAATACTTCTCAGAGTGCTTCAAGGTGATGATCTTTGGATACTCTTCACAGACAGAATTCTGTTAAAGCTCTGCAGACACATTTCTAAACAGGCAGCTGGAGAGAGTGATAGGAAAGTCAACAGCACTTTGTTATAATAAACTCTCTCTCACAATATTCCCCAGGAAAAAGAAATACATTTATAGGGGAATTATTTTTTTTTACAGAATAGCAACCTCATGTGCAACGGGAGCTACAGAACCACATCAGAGAATGTAAACACAAATTTAGTGGGAACACAACACCTTCATTTACTGACTGGAGCTTTAAACAGAAACCCTTGGAGGTGGATTTTCAAGTCCCAAATGGTTCAGGAATCTTTTTTCTACAACCCAGTTCTCAGCCTGAATAAATGAATGCATCTTCTCTGACACAGAGCTGCCTTTATCTACTTGCAGCACACGAGATCCTGGACACCAAGCACTTATCTTTTACTTCTGTGATTTCACTGTCACTACAGAACTGATTTCACCCCTTATGCTTCATTAAGATTATTCACATCTGATATTAGCTACGTTCCAGTGAAGTTAATCCCAAGATGAACATTTTCCAATTGCACTATTCCTATAGATGATTTCAGCTATAATTCCTTAAAATATTTTTTAGTGTCACAACCTTACCTGAGTGACTGAAACAAGATTTTCATCAATGTCCAGCAATAAGTTTCCATTCTCCAGCTGTAAAGCATGATTTATGAAATGAGATGAATGATTTATGAAAATGACATGAATTTCTGAGCATGAAAATGATAACCTCCATAATTATTGACTTCAGCATTGAAATGAAAACCCTTTCCATCTTGCTGTGAGCACAGACTTGAAATCAGGCAGTCAAAACAGTGAGTCTGAAAGCAGCTGGGATGTGGGGCAAACATACACTTCATTTGTGCTAAATCTCATCTTCTGGTGTATAAAGCAATTTTACCACTTGTGACACACCTATTTATTTTCCTAAATATTTATTAATTCAGCAGTAAGCATACCCAGTGAGCTCTGATCCTGCTTACATTAATGGAACTTTTCCCTGGCTTGGTGAAAGAAGGGATTTAACATCCTCAGGGGAAAAAAGAATGATTGAGTTTTGGATGACAAAAGCTCTAAAACCAAGTATCTTCAGAAAAAAACCACACATTTCTCTAACTAGGGAAACTATAATGTCAATGTAAACATAATTAGGATAATTATTTTCTTTCCCTAGCAATTTTGAAAATTACATGAGTCAATTCAAGTTATATTTAAATCTATAGTTTCTATAGTGTGTAAATATATGTGGGAATATACTGCCCTCACATCTGTACATATCTGTACATCCACAGACTTAGTACATATTATCACCTCAGAAGGCTACATTTCAGTAACATTTATTGTCGTGTTGGAGACTTCATTTCTGCAGACACAAACAGCACCAGGCTATCAAAAATCAAGTCTAAGATGACTGGGAAGCTTCATACAAGTTATCAGCCAGTAACTCCACGTCACTTAAAAATCTCACAAACAGCCTAGAATGCTTTTCCCCCCTCTCATGTCATCACAGAGCTGAAGAAAAGAGAAAAAAAAAAAAGTGGGAAAAGGCAAAGCCAAAGTAACATAATGTCACTGTGCACAATCAGGAACAGACACAGTCTTGGAGCTGACCCCGTGTTCCCTCAGCCCCAGGTGAGGGAAGTGTGAGCAAAGCTGTGTCCATTTACTCAAAGAACTTCAGAGATTCTGAAAATGCTCTTTAAATGACAGCAGCAGGCTTTCAGAGGGCCCAGTCTGGGCCAGCAGCTCATCACTTTGTGCTCTGACAGCTGCCTTGTTTGCCCCCCACCCTCCAGCACCAATGCCTGGAGAGATGCTCCAGCTCCTGGTCTTTCTCCAGGTGAGGATTCCTCCACAGAGTGATGCAAAAGTTTGGTTTAATTATCCCAAAAGGCACGGTGTTGGATGTGAAACCCCCTCCAGCTCTACCAGGAGCTCTCCAGGCCCCCACCAGCAGGCTGGGGCGGAGGAAAGAGAATTAATCCTCGTATCCCAGTGACATTAAACCTGTCATGGAAGCTCTATCTTCCTATACAGGCATGTTAGACATCCTGTAAATCTTTCAAACATGAAATACGTAAATCTGGCTCCTTAAAGCAGCAGCAGCACTCCAAGCCAGGAGCAGTTTGAAACCACTCCAAGCCAGTAGCGGAATTCCTTGTGACACTTTTCATTATTCACTAAAAAATAACTTAATATCCAGGAGATGGAGCAAACTCCAGAGTGCACAAGCAAGGGTAATCACAGAATCACAGAATATCCTGGGCTGGAAGGCACCCATAAGGATAAGAGACAAGTGAGCTGCAGCTTTCATAAACCACATAAAACTGATCCACTTCCACTCCAGTACTCCCTCCGATCACCAAGCCCTCTGAAAAACATCTTTTCTAGCAATGCAGAAGTTCAGAATTCAAAAGGGAAATCTAAAACAGGGCTCTTGTGCTCACATGAGGGTGAAGCACCTTCTTCTTTCACTCCCATACACATATCAAGACAGAACACCCAGCTTCTACTCAGTCTGTTTTTCACCAGCAGCAAGGGATCTACGCTGACATATGGCACGAGAAAACCTGCTCAATACTGCTGTACTTCTGCAAAGGAGTTGATAAAAGTAGCATCTCACAAAATGTGGTTTTGTAATCTCAGAGAATGGAGCAAAGATGGTGCCTAAAAGCACAAAAAAGTGATAATTGACTTGTACTCTGCTACACAGCTCAGCAAGAAAAAAAGAGTATGAAGGATACTAAATATAGCAAATAAGCAGCAATTAGTAATTAACCTTTGAGCTGGGTATTAGCTATTCAACTTTTAAGGCAGCAGAGGGAGTGAAACTTGATTTCCTGCACTCAGGGTGAGTGTTATACCACACAGCCAAGCAGACAGAAGAGGAATCACCCAACCACAGCCTCTCTGCATCTCCAATTCCCTTTTTCTGGCGTGGCTTTTACATGGAGGTCTAATGACAAGTCAAACGGTTGGTCAAACTAAAGATTTTCTATCTTATTTCAGTTGAGCATGTAAAGATTTTGGCTATGACAAATATCTTTTCTGATGGTTCAAATGGTTACTGCAGCTCAGCAAAGCCCCAGTTGTTTGCACCTTACACCACAAATGTTGATATCGCTACCAGCTCCACGAGCTGCAAGCAGCTTGCTAATTAACCACAATTCATTCTAAAAAAACAATTAGAACCACAGTGAAGGAGCATGTCAGCATCGTGACTAAACCCATCATCAGTCAAAGCACGTCTGGTAGGTTGAGACACGCTGAAAACATCCCACAGACATTGTTTTCCTGTAAAACTACTGCTGAATTAATGAAGTGGCATGGGAACTCAACAAAGAATTGCTCAATTACTTCCCAATTAAAGAGAATACACAGAAGAATGTGTGTCAAGAAAAAATTGTCAATGTCTTTGCAATCTCCAGCTTCCTGCAGATCCTGCAGATCCACAAATGCCATGAACCTTCCCAGTTACAGACTGCTGTTACCATCCCAGATTTACAGAGGTACAGCTGAGCAGAAGCCTTTCATTTTAAGGCTGCTGTGGATGTTTCATTGTGCAATCAAGAATGGTTTGGGGTGGAAGGAACCTTAAAGCTCATCCAGTTCCACCCCCTGCCATGGGCAGGACACTTTCCACCAGACCAGGCTGCTCAGAGCCCCATCCAGCCTGGCCTTGAACACTTCCAGTGATGGAGGCAATTCCCAACCAGTGCAGGTCATGTCAGCAACATGAACTGCCACACAACCACTGATGGATTTTTATCCAAAATCCAGGCATCTGGGGCATCTGACACTGCACAGGGTAAAAATCCAGTGCCCAGAATCCCATGGGATGTGGAAATTCTCCTGTTTGAAGTTCCTCTTTTCAGTTTCACAGGGTAACTCAGAATTAGTGACCACAACCATTCTCCTTCAGGGAATTCTCCTGCAGCCATAAACCCAAGCCCTGGGTGTGATGTACCCAATTACAGGGCAGCCTTGAGCTTCAGTGCATTCCCAGCTGTCCAGTTTCCTTTGTTTGGTGACTGGGAAGCCCTGGATGTGCTGGTTAAACATCCTGTTAGTCAGTCCTGCACAGCTGAAGAACTGGGGCTGTTGGATATAATTGACATCCCAGATTACTGAGGCATGTTGAGGGAATTGAATTGCTCCACTGTTGCTCGATAGCTTCCCTTAAATTAAGGAACTCTTCATATGATCAAAACAGACGCTTACTCATTTGTTTATTTTCTCTTCATTTGCAGGGAACTTAATTCTGAATTCCCTGTGTACTTGGGGTATTTACTCTTATAGGAAATGGTATTTAAAATGCTTCAATTACCACTTTGCTCTGACAGACTCTAATAAATCAAGAGACCACCAGAGTGACTCCAGCTTGGAGCCAGGCCCTCACTGCTCCCTGGCTACACATTCCCAAGATAATGAAACTTCCCAGGCACAGAGGGTGCTGGTGCCAAGGTCCCAGCCACGTGGTCAGGACAGGGAAAGATGAGCCCTTTAATGTCAGGGTCACAGCTTGGGGACAAAGGGTGGCTTCCTTTAACTGCAGGTGGGAAACACAAGAGATGATGAGAAGCCAGATTTCCACGTGGGAGCCAAACTCCACTTCTGGACTGAGACAGGATGTTTGCAGGGAATAAACTTAACAGTGGAAAGGAATAAGGCACAACCTCATATGCATTACTTAAAATACTTGCAAGGCACTGTTTGACAGGTGTATCTATTGCTTTTCAAAAGAACAGGTGACTGGAACTCTACCAAACTTCAGAAACAAGTTATTTCTATCTTCATTACTAAATACCTTGCCATCAAGGTATTTTCCATACTTTGTAATCCCATGAGTTTCAGCAGGCAGAAAACCCAAGACCTGTGTACTTCTGTACCTAATAATGTAGGGTAGCACTGAATGAATCTGCAAAAATTAAACCCTACATTGTGCAAATGATGTAATTTAAGGCATAAAGGGATGCAGACCAGGTAAAGCTGAAAACTTCACTACTTAGAAAGCTGGTTATAAATAAACATTTTAGCAGATTACTCTGAGCTGTAAGGCTCTGAACAAATCCAAAAGTAGTGAATCAACACAAGGTGCAGCTGTCAATTTAATGCATCAGCTTCTGTCAGAAAAAAATCTGCATGGATCATATTAAATAAAAGACAAAAATTCACTATATGTGACAGAACTTTGTGCCACAGTCAATGAGATCCATCTATGGTTCAACCACAGTCTTTTCTCCACTTTGGAGAATATCAAGAGGTGCAGAATGTTACTCAAGAAAATGCCCAGGCACCCAGGGAAGTTTAGGAATGCAAATACACACACAGACATGTGACCCAACAGGATGCATAACTGGGAGGGGCCACTGAAATGTTTACCATTAATTTACATTACTCAAGTTCTGGATTAAAATCACAAATCTGAACTGCCACACACATGGCAGCACTCATGTGTCCCATATCCACCAACAAAACTGTGTCACTGAGGCAGAGCCTGCATCTTTTGGGTTTTTTATTTTGTTTTTTTCTTCTTGCTGTTTGAACAGCACAGAGAGAGAACAGTTACAAACTGATCATGGGCAGTGCTGCTGGATTACAGCTTCCCCACACTGATGGGTGATTATGTCCCCAAATCCTAAAGGATGGCACTAGGAAGTGAATTCAAAGCTTTGAGAGCATGTAATCCTTCTGCTGGGAGAGCAGGGTTTAGGATCGCATTGGGGGAATGGTATTACCCATGCAGGATGGAAAACCTGCTAGCAGGACAACTCCTACAGATGAAAATCAGCTCAAGAGGTGGCCCACAATATCCATATGGCATAAAAGAACAATTGAATTAGGACATTTTATTCCTATCTGTGAAAAGGCATTCCTTCACTGTTAAAACTGCTATTTGACATGCCAGATATAAAATCAGGGATGATCTGAAACATGAAGGCTGTGTGGGCAGATTTTCAATGCTCAGAAACCATCCAGATTATCTCTACTCGCCTATACATTAACAATGGATTAATCTGACTGCTGGAAATCAGACTCTGAATTCAGGTTAGCAGCTTTCTGAACTGTCTTGCTCTACCTGGCAGTGCATAAACAGTTTTTCAAGATTTGGTTAAAATGCCTTTAACTTTGAGCTCAAGTGTTAAATCCCACACAAATCATGTCCTTAACACACATGAAGAAACTTCATTGCTTTATGTTGAAGATGCTATAAACTGAGGAGATGAGGGAGGAGGACCTGGTTTCTGCTTCCTGTGCCATTGAAGCTTTTATTAAGGAATAAATCAGAAAATATCCCAGAAAAGACAGCTCAAAAAAACCCCTAAAAACTGAGATGGGGCTTGGAGCAACCCG
Organism: Irena cyanogastra; assembly: GCA_013397155.1. Lineage (NCBI taxonomy): Eukaryota > Metazoa > Chordata > Aves > Passeriformes > Irenidae > Irena > Irena cyanogastra. The sequence goes on from VWZV01011465.1 coordinate 875,072, forward strand.
GTCTAGTAAAAGGTGTCCCTGCTGAAACAGAAGATTTTTAAGGTCACTTCCAATCCAAATAATTTTATGATTTCCATTCTATGATTCGGCCTAAAAAACAAAGGCCCACCAAATCATCAACCCAGGCCACAAGACACTGTCCCAACAAACTAATACATTTCCCAATTTTGCAACAAGTAGCTGCACCTGTTAAAAATGCACACTGCACTATTAAACCTCATACGTGGGGTTTAATTGGGTGTGACTAAGTCAGGACATTCGAGCACAGGTGTCTCTTGCAGCAAATGTAAATAAAATAGGACAGTTTTCCCAGCACCGATGGCCAGAGACCAGGACTGTGCACTCCCTTTCTCCTCATGTCTGAGAATGTGATCCTGGAAGCCTGACTGTGGAGGATGAAGCCAACGTCACCAGCCTGAAGTTGTTTCTGCAAAGCCACTGACACAAACTTTGGGAGAAGCCAGAGGTGGGAAGGGCACTGCAATCCCAGCCAGAACCAAAGCTGAGCTTTCCAAAGCACACCAGAACCACCAGGCAGACCTTGTGGCTTCTAAACCTGAGCGTGCTCAGGTCCAGCTTCATCTGCTCCTCCCACATCATGTCCTAAGACTGGAATTTCTCCATTCTGCTCCAGCCTGGTTTGATATTCCCCATGCAGCTGGCACCAGCCAAATGCCTGCCTGCACTGTAAGGCACCACCTCTGAAGCCTTGGATCTCTACACAGCAAGATGAGTTGCTTGAAAGCCTCCATGAAATTGCTAAGCAGCTAGTTTAGACATTTTGATGAGAAGGTTTTATTGTGATGTGACTGACAGTCTCTGTGAAGGGTATTTTACAGTCTGACTCTTATTACTAACAACACCGTGACAGGTAGAACTTGACGTGGATGTTTAATGGGGAGACGAAGGGAAATTATGACAAAAAGAGATCATTAAACATTTTCCTTTTTTTAGAACAGTTAATTTCACACACAGAACTAGAATTTCTAAGTGGAGCATGCACCACTGAACAGAAGAATTTAGGGTAAGCCTGCTTTCTTTGTCTTGATGTCTACTCTCAGTGAATGGGGAGAACAGGAGAACTGGTCTGAGAACACAGCAGAGAGAAAATAAGAATGAATTCAAGAAATGTGAGTTAATACAGAGGAAGGGAGAGGTACTGGGAGGGAAGTGAATTCCAGGGAAAGTGTGTGTCTGGAGCTCAGCTGCACACCCAGCAGAGGAAAACCACAGGAGAGCAGTATTTGCTGGGAAGGGATGCAGCAGAGAGATGGGGAAATACAAGAATTACATGGAGTAAGCAATCCTTCCATCCCAATGTCAGAGCAGTGACTTGGCAAGCAGCCACTGCTGATAATTGAGTTCAGTGGGTCCGTTCCAAGCCCGGGATTCGAGGCTCATTCCTTTCTGCCTCATTTGCTCCGTATTTACATTATTTGATATCAGAGATCATGAGGAGCCAGGCTGTAAAGCACTTTGACACCTGCTGACAAACGGCCTCACACAATGGCACAGCATTGTTAACTACATGAATACACTATTTTGAACTCTCCTGCTCCTCCCTGGTGCTGTTGTTTACCATAGAATGAGAAGAAAAGACTCTGAAATTCCAAAGAATCACACAGTTTTTATTTTAACAATCTATTCTCTTTTTATAGGGTTTTTTGCTAACAGCTACTTGATTGGTTAAATGATATAACATTTCTCTACTACTATTGGATGAGATAGAGCATATTTTGAAAAGACACACACAAGAAAATAATAAACTAAAGTGAAAACCAGTACTTGTTATTTTGAGAACAAGAGATGCTTACAAAACTTTTATCAATCTTTTCTTGAGAACATGAAATGCTTACTGAATTGTTCTCTCTGAAGGTAAACTGTTTTTCCTTGGGAAAATTCAGGTGCTGAATCTTTCTAAGACTCACCAAATGTCAGCCCCACACCCTGGCACCACCAGGGAGACGCTGCACACCTTCCACCTCAGTGGGATCCCATATCCATGGAGAAATATTTGCCCAAATTGTTCTGGTGCCTTAGGAAGCTGCATCTTACTGAAAATCAGTGTGAGCTACACTGCCCAGTTTCAAAGCAGCCTCTGAAATGGGGATTCTGCCCTTGAGCCTTTACACTGTGGTGGATCTCACCCCACCTAAGCCTAAGGTTTAGAAGGCACCGTACCTGCAGTTTATTTAAATTCATCTGCAGCCACAGAGGAACCACGTGCAGATGCACATTCATTTCCACCACAGAGGGACACGTCGTGCAGACAACAGGAATTTCACAGAATCAGAGAATCACTGAATGGTTTGGGTTGGAAGGGGCCTTAAAGATCATTTCATTCCAACCACCTGCCATGGGCAGGGAATTCTCCCACTGAAGCAGGTTGCTCCAAGGCCAATCCAGCCTGAGAAGTGGCCAATTCTCTCCACAGGCTACAGAGAGACAAGGCTGGAGGCCACCTGGATGACCACTTCAATAGCCTCACTTTTCTGTCCAGAGACTAAACCTGCCTGGGAACACACCAGAGGAAAACAACCCCAAGATGGAAACTCCATCTCTGTCCGGGGACTGTGGGCAATTCAGCCTGAATCCAACCAAAACTTGCTGCATTGTTATTAAGAGTTGAATGTATCATCAGCAGAGAGAATTCACAGTGCCTGAAACCTATCAGGAGCCACAAAAAAGTTTCTCACTCCATTCATCCATTATGAAATTACTGAAAGCAAGACCTCCTAATAAAGGAAGTGTCCTTGCATGTTTAAACCAGGTACACGAGCTTGGTTATTTGCCCTTAGATTGAATTTTAGAGGTTTATATAATAATGACAGCTATAAATTGAAAACAAAATTATGGCAAGTGTCTCAATGACAGAGAGTCTCACACGTAGAAGGGTGAGCAATAAATCAGATGGGCAGTGGAATATTAAATTGCTAATTTTAAGAGCTATTGCACTTTTTTTTTTCTTTTAATACATACTAATATAAAAAGGTGAAACAGGATCTCGGCTACCTCTTTCTTCCTCTTCTCCTTTTCTTCATTAATTAATGTACAGAAGTTGATTGAGTAAAAAGCTTTAATCCCTTCAAATTTAACCATGAACTAGCAAAAAAAAAAAAAAAAAAAAAAAAAAAAAAAAAAAAAAAAAAAAAAAAGAACAAAACATTCCCTAGAGGAGGAAAAAAAAAAAAAAAAAAAAAAAAAAAAAAAAAAAAAAAAAAGGTGCAACCAGCTTCCTGGAGATGGCAGATTAAATGTATTTGATGATTACAGAGTAGGTTCCATGAGCCCTGTATCTCATATCTGCTATTTACAGGACAGAGCAGTAGCAGAGTGTCTGCAGACATGATTGCAAGCACTGCACACCCAGTCACACTGCAACAACCTAAATTACACACTTTACCCTGAGTGAAATTGAAGCATCACTGAAGGGATAATAAAAGAGTCACAGGCAAAGCACAGCAGAAAAATTGTAACACTGAACTATATGAAAAACTAAATGAAAAGTAAGTGAAAAATCAACAGCTACCCCATGCCCACAAACACCTCAATCAGTGATGCAATGTGAGTTATTTCACCAGACTTTTGCAGGCAACATGGAGATGCCTCCCTGCTCCTACTGGCCGATCCCGAAATATTTCTGGCAGGGTTTGTTTGGTTGTGCAAAGCCCAGAAGTGTCACAGTCCCCATCCAGCCCCTCCACAGCATTTTTCTTCTTTTATTCCACATCTTGGTCAGCCCAAGCTGTGCAAGCCACCACATTCTGGTGTAAAAAAGTCTCCCTCTAAACACAGGCATCTTCCCCATGCTTACACTACACTGAGATTCCTGACCTTTTCCTTGGTTTTTCTCCCCTCTCACACAGATCCTCAGAAACACTAATTTTTTGTGTAACCAAAGCAATCCAACAATTTCTTGAGGCATTCACAGCACAAATTGATATTGAACAGCATAACCCACCCTTCAGCAAACCCAGACCTTGTTCTAAGGCATCTGTCACTTCTCTCAATCACTTGTTACCATTCATTACATATTTTGGGAATAAATTCTTCACCTTTTCAAAATGCCAATACTCAGAACAGGAATGCTGTTTTTTGGCTACAACTGCATATTAATCCTATTTTTTAATATTTTCCTGCCCATGCAAGGCACAGGACAGAAAAAATTCAGCTGAATTAAGCTTAGTTTCTTGTATACTTAGAGCACTATAGAAATATTACACATTTGGGTACCAGAGGAACCCTTCTAAACCAGGCAGAAGCTCAAGCATTAACAGGCAGAAGGCTTACTGCCAACTCCTAACCACAAATAACACATTTACAAATGGTGACTTGCCTAAAAATGAGTTAGAAAAGACAGAAAGGAGATCCAAGCAATGAATGAGATGGATGTAAGTGACATCACAGTCCCCACCACCCCAGAACGTATCAGTGACAAAAGTCACACCAGGAGGAATGTATCAAATGTTACAGACAATAATAAAAGCCACAGAAGCTGAAAACCACACTTCCTTTAGTGTAGATAAATTGGGGAGATACTTACACTTACAGGTTGACTTTTTGGCACATCATAAACACCTTCCTTCTTTTGGCTGGTAGGAACCTGCAACAGCAAAGGAAAACTGAGGTCACTACAAAAGCAGAATGGATGAAAAACTGGAAAGAGCAACTGCTATTTATGCACAGGGTGTCCCTAGATGAGTAGTTTACTTAATTCTCATTTTTAATACTAATGAAATTGAGGATGGCTCTCTTCTTATCCAAGTAGGACCATTAATGGAGAAAATACTGAACAAATAAAACTCCTATCTGAGTTTTTTTACAGCCCAGCAGTGTTCAGAAAGGAGATTTCCATTCTCAGATGATTTTGGTTGCATGAAGTCCAGGTGTACTTGGAGCTCCTTCCTACTGAAATGGTTGTTTTGCCCTTTAACTTGGGGGTTAGAGATGTGCAATGGAAGTTATGGTCAGGTGAGTTCATCATCTCCCCAGGTGAAGAGACACAGAGCAGAGTCACCAAGGTGAGAGTAAGAGATGTTTTTACCTTGTGCCAGATTCCTTCCTCACAATTCATTTAATCATCTAGAAAGAGTCCTAACACTGCAGTGATGGGGCCTTGTGGCTGCTCTGTGAAATATTTGGTTACAATGCTGCAGTTTTCCTAAGGAATTAAGGCCTCTTGAAGCCAGACACAGGAGAGATGGGCAGGGGACAATGCACTTAAACTTTTGTGAGTCTTTAGTTGAGCCACCAGTCATGATTTATGCCCAGGGGATTTATAACCTGCTCATGCAGACTCAGCTGCTTTGTAGTACTGGGCTGTGCTCACCCAAGGACCACTCGTTTGCATATTTATAATTTGTGATTATATTTCCTTTCCTCCCTGGAAGCACTGAGTGTCCATTGCAATGACAGAAGCAAAAAGAACAGTAACCTGTTCTAATCAGTGGTGCTTTTCCACCAAACAAGGCATTCAGAGTACAGAAGTTTCATTTCAGACAACAATGAAACCTCAGAGGTCAATGAGATGATACTGCAAATATGACAAAATTATCACCTTTTTGTTTTCTAAGACAACAAGTATCTTAAAGTTCTGATACTAAACTCAGACTGGTCTAAGGGAAGCTGAAGAAACGTTACTTATTCATTGAGATGTGCTGTCATTTCTTATTCTCTATAATATTCTGTATAAAAACCTCTCTGTACTGTTATCCCTACTGTTCCTTCACCTCATCACAGCCTTCACAAGAAACTGTGGGTTTTAAACTTGGTGCACACTGAAGAGTTTGTCAAGAACCCTCAAAGAAACTGAATGAACCTTGTGGAAGATCTCTTCTATTCCTACCCTGGTTTTCTCTGGCCAATTCCACTACAGCCAGTATCATGTTAGATATGTGAAACTGGTAAAAATTCAGTGCCATGGCAGTAACAGTCTGGAAAAACAGAGAGAGAGCTGGAGATGACAGTATGAGAGCAGGAACCAGGATGGTCAATTTAGGAAGTCACTGGAAAGCTGAGTCTTCACAAAAGGAGGGGAGATAAGGAAAGATAAATTGTTCCTAAACTTTCATCAGGGTGCATTTTTTTCTCTTTTCTCCAAAATCTTTCCCTTTCAGCCATTCTCCCCTTCCTCCTTCCAACCTTTCTGTGAAGTCACCCCAATTTCACCTACATCCAGAGCTGACTGTGGGCTGAGCATTTCCCTGCACTATCAATCCCTCCTTTTCTACTACAATTTATATCCAGAGAAGAGCTCCTTGCATCTCATATGCAGAGACACTTTCCTGAGAGCCATTTCTCCCTCCCAACTCAGCACTGCCTGACCTGCTGTCTTTTCTTGCTGTGCACCACCACATTTGTTTGCATCTCTGCTTACATTGGGGGGGCTGCAAGGAATTGCTGTTTTCCCTTTGATTAGCAGCACCAGTAAGAGGTACCAGCACTATTTCTGCTGTCAGCTCTGTCTCTGTGACAGGCTGTGAACCATCTGGATGTCTTTGCATCTTGCAGCAATAAAAGCAGCACAGTCCTAAACCCCTAGTCTAAGATTTGTCAACTCCTCACGGAGCAGAACTTGCCTCTCCACAGAGACCACCAAAACTCCTCCCAAAATCCCTTCTCCACCTCTCCAGAAAGAGGAGCTGCTGTGAAGCCATCTGAGGGTTGGTATGTGCTCAGTGATTGAGTCCTTGCCTAACAAATTACAGCAACTTATATAGATAATATTAGAAGAGCAGACACAGACACTCTTTGGAGTAATGTATCAAAGAAAGGTGACAGACAGAGAAAGAATGCTTAAAAAGAAAGTTGTGACCTCTATTATGCTAAAAAGAAATAGAAATTGTCACTTTCTGCATGTATCTTTCATCTGCAATTCCCCACGGGCTGGGAATCTCTTCCACCAAGGGAGAAGTGAATTTGTCACATGCCAGGAAATGAAAAGCCAGAGCAGCACCAGCAGAAAGGTTTGGTGAGGCTGAAGCAAGGCTGTGTGAGGCTATTGAGCAGATAAATGTTTAGCAATGTCTGGTATGGGGAAGGTTTTGCAGTAAATAATAGGAGCTGCCACAAATATGCATTGAATTTAAAAGAAAAATAAAAACAGAAAACCAACCAACCAAAAGCACAAAAAAAAAAAAAAGACCTTTCTGATTTTGTTTTCAACAGTAGCCTGGTGGTTCTGAGATCACCAAGATCTTGTAAGAGAAACAATTTTGTCAGTATCTGAGTGTAAAATCTGAGGTGTGGAGACCCAGCTTTGCAGAAGCCAAGAGCTCAGGAAGCTCCTGGGATCTCATGGCTACGGGCCAGTCTGCAGCTGGGACACCTCACCAACTACAGAGAGACCAAAAAATGACTCCCAACTCCCCAGTTCAGCACTGGCTGTACTCAGGCAGTGCCTGTAGTAAACACAGAGGACAATGCTAGACTGTGAGGATCCAGAGTAAGGCACATTAATCACAGGTGCTGTCTGTGACCATGGTGGGAAGAAACACTCCATCACATCCAGATGCTGTCAAATGAAGCCTTGAGCAACTCTCTGGTGACTCAGAGGATGCAACAGCAGTACCCTGAGATAAAGCAAGACCTCACTACCTGCTTTTCACCTTCTGTTTCCATTTTATGGAAAAGGAACTGGCAAGGAGTCCTCCAGCTCTCTGGGCCATTCCTCAGAAATTCCTTCTTCCCTACCCACCAATGATTGCTGGAAGATCTACAAACACTGGGAGCAACAGTCCCATTTTGCCTCCTTCCACCAGTAATTCTTTGAAGTGTCACTAAAAGCTCCACACTTTAATGAACAACAATCACTATTTTTTCCCCTTGAATCTAGTTCTCATGGGATTTTTGTTTCTAGCACAAACCTGACAACTAGACTAGCAATTCTTTGACATTTGCTGAGAATAGTCAAACTTTCAACACTGAAAATGTTCAGCCTTAGGCAAACTCTCACCTTGAGTGAGAGCTTTGCATGTCTTGGTCCGGAGATGCAAAAAGCTGCATTTTGGAGTCTGTATGGTACCAGGGGAGCAGCAGGGAGAGATTAAATGAATCTCATATTTATGATCCTCTGATGACATCTATAAGATGTCATTTTCTAATGTTTAACTTACATTTCCCTTTCCCACTCAGCTCCTTTTTATTTTAGCTCACAGCTACACTATCCTCTCATTTTTTTTCTATTATCTTCCTACATTTTCTCATTACTTAATGCTTTTCCTTCTTTTTCCTTTCTGTTCTATCCTTGCTCCTGCCTACTTTACAATCTTCTCCTATAAGCAGATCAACCTTAGTCCAGCTGGATGAAATGCTTAATCACTGCTTGAAACTCCTTCCCCTCCACACTGAACAATTTCCTCGAATCACAGTTTTCTCACAGCACATACTCTGTCTATCCCCAGATTTGCCTCTAGTATGTGATACAAAATGAATTACATTATATTTTAATAAACCTCATACTGATCCCTTGAGGATAAATTGAACAACAAAAGATTATTTTATATTGCTTTCAATGCAGTTTTTTGTCAGTGTGAAGAATGTGAGCTTGGGTTTTAACATAACATATGCACTCTGAAAACATTTTCCCTGGTCTGGGGGATATCCCTTGAGAGCTCTGAGGTTTTGCTCAGTTATATCCTTGGTTAGACAGAAAGAAGAGCAGCACCACTGAAATTTCTAGGAATTGCTTGGATGGTCTGCCAACAAAACATCTTCAGCATGTTTCTCAGAATAGGCGCAAAAAATTTCAAAAAATTACCAGGAAAAAAAAGAGAATCTCCACTTATCACCTCACATGGTGTACTCAAAAGTTTGTGAGCTGACAGAGTTAATATAAATTCGCAGAAGCTGATATGACAAACAACAGAAAAATCACGTTGTGACTGGGCAGATAATGTCACCAGAATGGAATGCCAGGACACTTTTGGTGATGGATGAGAACTAAAGGCGAGCTAGGTATGGAATGCACTTTCACCAAACGCTTGGGAACAGCGAGGGGAGAGGTTTTATACCTGATAAATGTTTTCCTCCGTTTCAGGCTCACGGATGGGCTCGTGTCCAGCCTCAAACACAATGTACTATGGCAGCAGCGCCAGAGAGGGACAGTCAGAGATGGAACAGAAGGAAAAAGGCCGTTTGGAATTCCACGTCAAAACAAAGGCAGGCATTAAAGAAACAACTTCAAAGCACAGGCTGGCAGCAGGACAACGGGTTTGTTGGGAAGCACCAGGAAAGGTTGTTTCATATTTCATGAACAGGCCTAAATCTCCTCTTAATTATCATTAGAGCAACTCCCTAATTCTTCCTCGCCAGGGAGACTGCCTGTGGCCCAATATTAATTTTCTGAAGGCAACGTGAATTTTACCTCTTTTACATAATGGCAATTATTTCCACATATATTTATTATCTATGAGTAAAAGTGCTAAATCCAAGCTGAGAGAACAGGCTGGTGTGCGTGGAGCAGGCCACATGGCAAAAGGCTGTCACAACACTTTTTCATTTTCAGGTTCTCACTTTATTGTGAAGAGTACAGAACAAAACTCCTGACATTATAATAGCTGAACAGTAATTTAGGGCATCCTGACTCTTATAATCTTTCTTGCTGCACCTTAGGCACTGTTCAATATTCACTAATTGCTGAATTGGTTCCTTTCAGCGTGACTCCCACTGATATGCCTAAGTGAAAGAACACAAAATCCCCAGGAAAAAAAAGTAAGCTATCACATATTTTGTTTCAGCACAAAAACATGAGAATGAAATTACATCTTTTTCTTCTTCACACTCAGCAGAGTATTGGACATGAATATATTGACACATTTCTGATAATTATCTCTGCTCCCAGACATTTTTCTTGGATGGAGCAAGACTTAAATTTCAGATCTATTATTAAATCACAGCTCAAACACCAACAAGGGAGTGTGTTACAACATCAATGCTACTGTTGGTTTCTTTTTTTCCAAATATTCACTCTCTGAATTAAATTCTGGCTCCACAGAAAACAAAAACAAAATGTCAACTTATTACTACGAGAACAAGATGTCACCTTCCCTAATTCACAGAGTAGCTCCCTTTTCAGTTAAGAGTTTGTATTAAAAAATGATGACAAATCTCATTTTGAAACTTAAAATCTGGATACACAAGCCACATTTTAAGTAGCATTTATGACATATTTCACCTAATATTTCTATAATCCAACTGAGATATTCCATTCCATACAGACATATTGAGCTATTACCTACAGCTTCATCTCTAAATATTCTACATTCTGTGGAGGTTTTAACGGTTTCTCACAAGACCTCTCTCAGTACATTTCAAAACATCTTGTTCAAGGTTTTGGCTGTGTTTGAAGATAACATGTATCTAGTCATTTCTGAAACTCCAAGGCCACACAGCTTCAGAAATTACCTGGTATACAGGATCTTCTACATCTTCTTCCAAAATTGTCTACAGCAAAGTAAGAGGACAGGCAGTAAAAGCAAAGAACATAAACAGCAGAGATAAAAGAACTGTATTCAGAAATTAAAGGACAGCAAAGGAATAAGCAAAATGGGCAGGTAAGTTTATAGTTTCCTTTCTTTAGGATACAGATAAAGTCACATTATGGTACAAAGTAACTTTATTCAAGTTCCATCCGATTGTAACAATCTGCACCTTGTTTGACTTGATTCAAACACACACATTCAGAAGTATATTGAATTCCCCTAAAGTATGAGACACTTAAATCCTGGCTTACAACATTCAAAACCTGACCTACAACACTTTAAAACCTGACTTACAACACTGACCCTTCATTATAGTTTTCCTTCTGAACTAGAAGAAGCACCAAGCAGGAAATGAGGGGATCATTTCCAGCTGCTCAGCAGGTTCACCACACCCCAGTGACAGCTTTCAGCTCAGTTTAATCCTAGGCTGGGCTCAGGATGGTCCTTTGGAAGCCAGCACTGCTCAAACCCACTGCTGTCTGAAGTGCTGAGGATGCTCAGAGCCTCTCTGGAGCAACTTGGGGGGGAAACTCCAAACCCAAATTTTCGTGGCAGTAGTCTAAGCTTATTGGTGTACCTGGTATACCGCCTGCTCACACTGTTTGTCCTTTTGTGCCTTTTTTTCCATTTCTTCCCTTTGTTTCAGTTCATAGATGAGCTGAAACAGGTCTCGCAAGTCCAGGATTACAGGTTCAGCCTATGGAAGCAAAAACAGGGTGGAGAATTTCTGTAGGGGAAAATAAACACCTCTTATCCCATCCTGCTCACAGAGCACCTCCACAATGAATCTTAATACAGAATTAATTTCTATCTCAGCACCCAGGCCTGGGTTAATTCCTGCTGAACTAACTATGCTTGAAAATTAATGATAATTATAGTTATGAATATAAAAAGCATTAGGAATATAAAAGGCACATGGATGAATGTAAAGGCATATTTATTAGTGGTTTCTCATTCACTGAAATTACAGTAGACTACACACAATGTGGGTTTCCATGAGTATAGGAACACAAGCAAATTTATCTTCATCCAGTCTAGCTTAGCTGGAAAGGTAAACAATAACTAATTATAACAAAACACATCATAAAAAATTAGGAACAATGAAACACATTCCCTTTTGCCCAGGCTGGTTCCATTAATTTGCTATTTAAGATCTACACAGACTCTTGTGACCAGTTTAGCACAATCATAAACAACCCAAGACCAGCCTCTTGAACAGCTCCTTACAAATGGCTTTTCAGCCGAGTTACACAGCAGAAAATGACAGTGATTTGATACTTACTGCCTGGGCTGTTTTTATTGCCACAAATCTATGATTTCCCTCCTTTCCACACACGTATCCAAACGCTCGGTGGTCTGTGATATCCTTTGCAATGTAGGAAATTTCATGAACTGCGTGGTGATGCTGGAGAAGCTAAAAAAAACCCAAACAGTGGAGAATATCCATCAGAATGTGTGATTAAAAAGCATCATTTCTCCTTCACCTCTTTATCTGGATCCCAACACATTCACATATGAAAACCAATTAATATCTGAACTCTTTAAGCATCTTTTTTCCCCTCAAAATCTAATCAAATTTGAAATGCTTTTGTAGGTTGACTAGAAGCTTCCATTGATGATTTTTCTTGGTATCTTTAAGGGGAATATAAATAAATAAAAAATATATTACCTAGCTACTACCTACACAGCATCCCAGGCATAGAATCAGTATTCCTAGGTACAGAAATAAGCAGGGGCTGCAGAAACCTGTAGCTTCACACAGGGTGACTCCCAGGCAAGGCTGATCTGCAGAGCTACAGCTGAGGTCTCCAATACCTCTAGGAATCAGTACCAGACCTGCCTTATCTCCACAAAAATCAGCATCAGCCAATGAGAGAGATTTCACTTCAAGTAGTAATGCAGTTTCAAATACTTATTTTCCTCAGAAAATGAATGTAAATGTCATTATTCAATTGGAAATCAATGCTGGATGCAAAAGTCCACATTTTACTTAAAATCCCACTTTGGTGAATTGTAATAATAAAAAGACTTAATTTTAGCTCCGTGAGCAAAACTCTTCCCAGAGTCAGGACATGAATCTGAGGCTCTCAGAAGCATCTTTTGTAGTGCCAGAATCTTTCTCACTTTGGACTAAACAGCATTTCATTATCCAAGTAATAGAGAAGTATTTCCACTTAAAATAATGTCCTTGGAAAGCTTATCTAAAACAATCTATTAGTTTCAATTTCTACCTTCTGCTATATTGACCTACTCTCGTATCATCTAGGGATAATGCCATTTCTGAGAGCAGACAAAGCCTCACAGAGAATTCTTTGGAGGTCCAGATTCCTGCTGGCTTTGAGAAAAGCACATCTTGAAAACCAGCATGGTATCCAGGCAATCTCTAAACAACCAGTTATTTTTAGAGTTAAAAAAGAAGAAGTTAAAGTTGTAAAATTCAGAAGCAGGGAGGACGTCTGCGTGCGGCAGGGAAAGGCTGAGGGCGCGCAGGGCGAGCGCCGGGGCTGCTGCAGGGCAGGGAGCGGGGTCTGAAAGGAGAGGCAGCCTGCAAGAGATGGATGGCTCCATATAAAACAAAAGACTGGACATGTTTCATTTTCATTTCACAGTAAATGGCTCTTAATGTCCCCATCTCAAGATTGCTTGCTCGTGGCAGAGTTAAGTGTTGCCAGGGACTGCAGGCAGGACGTGGCTCAGCTGAAGGTGCACTTCAGACTCTCCCGACGTGTTGAGCGTTTAAAATTAATGATGGGATCTTACTTAGATAATACAGGGATATTGATTTATTAGGTTTTTCTGAAAACCAAGTTACATGCTATCTGTTAGGATGAAATGAAATGTTCCCATCTCTCTATTCTGCATATGACAGGGAACGTTATCTCTGGCTCCTATTAAATCAAAGTTCTCTGACATTGCTTTATTGATTGCCAGGCAGCGTTTTGTACTGAAATTAAACTGTGATCAGATGCCTTCCTCATGGAATTAAAATTGAAGATTGCTCTACCATGGAAGAGTTTCACCCACAAGGTAAGAGAGCAGATGGAGAAGTTCCAATTTATTTGGGAAGCCACATTGCACTGTTCAAAAATCGTTACATTTCCAGTGGTTATGATATTTTACACTGTATCAATAGAAACAGAAATTAAGTAAAAGTAACTGAAACCATCCTTTTATGTATTTTACTGGATGGAGTGTTTAAGGAGAGCTTTTCACTTGTTTGAGGGACACTGAGTTAGAACACCCACGTGAAATGCAATGGTGCATGCACACCTCTGTACTCGAATGTAGATACAAACACACCTGTGTTTTCACAGCCCTCAGTTCACCTCCTATGTCCTTTCTACATATTCCAATGCTCCATTCTAAGCATTATTTACTGAGTGTCTGACTTTCTGCTCCTGCCCAGCAGAAATGGGGCTCCTGTTGCAGTCAGGAGAGATTCGCCACCGTAAAAAGCAAGATCAGAATCCTGTTACTAGTGGCCAGAAGCACATAAAATAATTATTTCTCAACTCAGGGATGTTTCTGAAACCCCTGTATGCCAATACTGATGGAATCTATCACACACTATTTGAAGTTTTACTCTGTCTGTGCTGAGAGCTGCTACAAACCATTTACCAATCCTTAAGTGAGGTACCAAATTGTTTTGGAGCACTGCAGCACGACAGAACAAATTATAGAGAAGACTTAATTTGTATTATGGTTCAACACAGTCAATTACATATTGCAGAGATTAGAAAGTAATCTAACATTTAAGTTTCAGTTGTTAACAAAACCCACAGCCTCCAAATTATTTTAGGTCTCCTGTGACTTTAGGCGCTGTTGCAAATGTAGGAGATTTTAACTGGAAGCACAGATAAAGTCTCAAACTGGGTAACAAGACATTCTTGTGATCTATGAGTTGTTTTTCTTAGGCTAAACATAATGGCATTGTTATATTTTACTCATACACTAAGAATTTTTTCCTGGTGTTAAACTCAAAAGTCCAAAATATCCATCTGCACCAAGCCTGCTGCCTTTCCTCTTCCCCTTAAGTTTACTCTCACCAGCCATTGTTTCCTCTCCTTTTCTCCCTTCCATCCCCTGCTTCTCCTCTTCCCCCAGGTCACTCCCTGTACATCACACTGAATTGATTTAGCTGCCTCTGAGATCTGTAGCATTTCTAATTTCCCTCAGGCTGCTTGGCACCTATCATAAATTTTTTCACCCCTTACCCTCATCTTGCCCCTGTATTTCCATGCTGTAGCCTCCAGTGCCACTAAATCAATTAAGTCAATCAATTAAGTACTTGGAGGGTCCAGCAATCATGTCAAAAATGTGAGTTAGATGGCACGAGAAAGTCACTGCTTTACTATCGCTATTTCTCTTTTAATGAGGTTGTCTATTTAGTGGAGCCTGGGGCACAGTGTTAAGAGCCACAACAAAAAAAAAAAAAAAAAAACTTGCCCTGCAAGCTGCAAATCCTCCTGGAAAAGCTGCCCCACCACAAGCAGGAGGCTTGTTCCACACAGTGTTACATCCTCCAGGACAAGTCTCCCAGGGATTTGGCTTGCACAGCCTCTCACCTGGAATATCTGCAGGCTGAGCCTGGTTTCAGAGAGCTGGGATCAACAGGGAGCTCCACTATGGATGCTGGGATGGGGGATGGAGATGGACCAAGCCTATTCCTGCCTATTCACACTGGAAAAAGCAATAAAACATGTTGCCTGTATGAACTCCCTGAACACCTCAGTTAGCCACCAAACTGCAGAGTCCTTAATGGATTCATAATAAAATAATTCATGGACCACAGTTTCAGCCCTGCTGAAGTCCCCTGTATCCCAACTGGGACTGCTCAGCAGCACATAAGGAAACCAGGCCCTGTCTGTTTAGGAAGAGCATGGAAAAAAACCATAGAAATTGAACCTAACATGGAAAATGAAAGGTAAAACCTCAGCAAGCCCCAAGTGTGACAGGACATCTACCATCACTTACTGCAACACATCCAGTGAAAACAGTGAATGGCAGAACACGTGAGTGGCTCTGAGATGAATTTTGTCTCCCTGCTGCAGGAAAACACTGGGTGGCACAGATGGTTCTCCTTCAGTGCACCCAGGAGGCTGCTGTGCTCCTTTACAGGGCTCAACATGCAGCACCTGGTCCAATGCCCTCCATGACCATTTTCTCACAGTTCCTGTTTGGTTTAGCTGATATTTTCAAGGATTACGGGGACAACAACATGCCACAATTTCTGTGTTTGTGCTGCAATGCTTCTCTGCTGTTCCCTTAAAAAATGCACTCAGCAGAGGTGGAGTGGAGCTGCTCATCCCCATCACAAACATCCCACAGTCCTACAGGTGCCCATGGCAGCAGAGTTGGAATTAGGAGATCTTTAAGGCCCCTTCCAACCCAAACCATTCCATGACATCAAACACCTGAAATTCTCCACTGCAGATTCAAATCCCACACCAATCTAGTTTTATAACTTCTCAAAATTTCAAGAGATGGGCAGCACTCCCTCTATGCAGACAGCTAAAAAAACACCACCCAAATCCCCCAAACCTCTTCCTGACATAGACTTTCCCCTGGTACCCATTAAGGTGCATGGAGTTGTGAACCTTTCCACTTCCTCTCCCTCTAGAGAAAAGTGCATTTCAGGGGGATTGTGTACACACAATTTGGAGGAAAAGTCAACAGTCTAAAATGTCAGAGTGAAATGAAAAGCACACCAATAAATTGCATTTGCATCACAAACTTTCTTGTGTTGTTTTCTGGAACTTGGTATTTGGATGGCAGATGGGGTGGCAAGACATCAGCCTCATGAGATAAGGCAGGGGATGAGCAGATGGGGAAATGAAACAACCACTGCAAAAATTCTCAGTTTCATGTGAAATAGCAGAGAGGAGACAGCTCAGTGTTATTTCAGAGCTACAGCTGCCAACAACTTCAAACTCCCTGCAAATTACTACTGGACACAGCACAGGGTGACTGAGAAACATCTCATTTCCCATCTGACAGCCCTTCCCTACTGTCATGAACACTTCAGTCACATGCACATGGAGAGGGGACAGAACAAACAATATATGACAGATCACAGTAATCTGCCTTAAATGTGATAGTGCTTAGTGTGAGGAAACACTTGATAGCCCAGAAAAATTTGTTATATAAACATTTACTGCAACATGTGGAAAATTTTATCAGGTTTGATCTAGGAAAGGAAGAGAGCTGTAGAGTTTAGGCTTAGCAAATTATCAAAATGCTGAATTCCTACAAGAAGAGCAAGGAGTTTTGGAACAAAGCATCATTCCAATTCAGCTTTCAAAAAGAAATGTCACATATGAAAACCTGAAAAGCAAAACCCACTGGAAACCTCTTGCAGTTATGGAGATTTCAGTATTGGGAGACATTTCCCAGCACTGGCCAAGACAATCAGTTTTGGTCATAAAAGAGTATAAACTGAAAAAAACTCATGGAGTGGGGGCTGAATCCTTCCTCCTGAAGGAGACTGAAAATGAACAGCCCCATTTCTGAATCTGTTTGAGCCAGAGCCACTCATGGAATGCAGACTGAACAACAGATTATGGACTTTCGTTCTGCAAAAATCGCCCACCCCAAGAATAGGAGCAAAAAAAGAAAATGGAACCTCCAGAGTGTTCTCCAAGCCTGAAGAGCCCTCTCAGATGGCAGCCTGCAAGCGTGGCTCCACAATGAGAAGAAAATAAATCTGTCTAATCCCTGTGCTTCCTCCACACACACTGATTTTGCAGACAATAACCTGAGGAAAGACTTTTCCAAGTGCCAGCTACTAAAAGGCGTCTCGGTGCACAAGCTCTGCAATAAAAACACTTGGCACAAAAAGCTCACTTTGAGATTATATGCAGATCAAAGCTTGGTCTGTGTAGCACAAAGGGGCACACGAAATATGGTGCTGATAAAGAGAAGAATCAAAACAGACTTAGCCCCAGCTCTTGCAGACTCAGTCCCTCCAGGGGGGCAGCAGTCTGGCTGTGACACAGCACAGCACCCAGAGAAGTGTAAATTTAATTTCCTTTTAATAACAATAACAAACTCGTAAGAGCCATTCTCTTCCTGCAGCCGAGGAGACTGAAGCAAAAAAAACCCAGATTATGTGACTTCCTGAGTTTAGCAGCTGAGTCAGGAGGGAGCAGAGTCAGTGAGCAAGATCCTGTGTGAGGATCAGACCCTGCTCAAGTCCAGGGCTACACTAAGCTCTGCCTGTACACTCTATCCTAAATAAAGGCAAATACTTCCCAGGAACACCCCAGGTAAGAGCCTGTTTGGTTGGACTCAGGAAAAGAGCTTAAAAGGGTACTTGGGCCACAGCTAAAATCCAAATTAATCCTCACCATTCCCTTTGCTTGGTGAAAAAAGCATCCTGCTGCTGCCTTTCTCTCACCTGGGGAGCCAGAGTGGGAAATTCCTAAGAGAGCAAAGTTGAGTGCCCTTGGGGGTGCCTCTGTGACAGACACACCCAGTGATGCCCTCAGCTGGTGTGGCCCTGTCCCCAGCCCAGAGTCAATTAAGGCAGCAGGACGTGGCTCTGCCAGCACAGCAGCCTAATTGTGATGAATGGATCTCTGATACTGAGCTGGCTGGATGCTCCAAGAACCTAATTTGTGAAAGAGAACAGCACTAAGGTAATAAACTTCTGTCCAGCTCTCATAATTTGTAATAATGTCTGACAAAGACCAGAGATGAATTTAGTTATTGGTCATTGTCTTCAGAAGCAAATGCTAAGTTGCTCATGCAGAAGATCCATTTATTAGATATATGAATTTGGAAAGGGGCAAAACAAAACTGGAATGCACATATGGCCCATTTCCCATCTTCACTTTGAAGGCTTTTCAATTTTTTATTGTATCAGGAGTGAAAGTAGGTAGTTAAACTCAAAACCCTTGTCCAATTACTCTGAAGCCCAAGTTATCTTTTAAATACGCACTTACAAATTTTGTTCCAGGACAAAGAAAATCCTAAAGGGCAAGGAAACATTTTCAGAGAGCTTTGGAAAGACAGGTGTGCTACATTGAAGATGAGATGCTGGGCCTCCCATGAGTCTTGTACTATTTCCTTATTGTTCTATCAGGATGGTTAAAGCAAAGGATTTGCCCAGCAAAACCAAGAAGCAGCAGACCTCATCCTTGATACTTGAAGTCAATGGCCCTCATCAGCTCAGCAATGCAACATGCCCCAAATTCCATCTGCAAGGAGCATCTACAGGCTGCAGTGCATTGTTTTGTGTTGCCATTTCACTGTTCCAGTGTGCTGTACCAGGAACAGCACTTGTCTGTCAGTGATCATTACAGGCTTTGGGATGGCAGCTGCTCAGTGGTCACTGTGGGATCCCCAGGGCTGTAACACATCTGAGTGTATTCCCCCTGAGCTCCCACCTCACCACCCTCTGCAGAATGGTCAGTGGATCAAAACAGCCCTCAATGTGCCAGTATTGCCCTCTACTCTCAAGCCAAAGCTTCCACACAGCTCAAGTGCAGCACCTTTGATCACACCTTGTATTTTTTCCTGATAGACTCTGTAAGACTCATTGATTATATCTTGAATTTGAGGGAGCACAATATTCAGTAATGAGACAGTTTGCTGCAGCATCACTGAACCTCTCCATATTTTTACTGTGTTCATCTTTACAGCTTGTGAATGTCCTTTGAGCAGCCCTTACTTTTTACAAGGTTCTTTTGTTCCTTTACACCAATATTCCTCACTCTCCTGAAATGCTTTTGATTTACATGAACAGCACAAGCAATTCCTTCATACAACTCCTGGGAGATTTGGAAGTAATTTTTTTGGCTTCAGCTGTCTCAGATCTTAACTGCTTCAGATTCAGCAAGCATTACCAGCCACCCTCTTCTTGTAGCCTGTGATTTGAAAAACTCCTCAGTGAGAGGCAGCTGCTGATTCTCTTGATTTCTCATGCAACCTCTATAAAGCAGAGCTTGAAAAGATCACAAAAACCATACTCAAATTTAAGTTGCACTGGATAGTTATCAAACAGAAACTTCCTTGCACCATAAATCTACTTGCACAATGTAAGAAACCTTACTGGAAAAGGGGAAAAAAGACAAGAGGGATTTATTTTATATTTATCTATCTATCTCCCAGATACTCTCCCTAATTTGCAAAGACTTTGAAGGGGGCTGAGAAAAAGCACAGGTACAGGGAAGAAGAAGAGCAGAAAAGGATTCTGTGAATTCACAAGCTGTGTACAACCAGTATATTGTGTTCACGAGCCACTTGAAAGTGATGCAAAACAGTTGAGAATTTCACATGACACAATCCTTGTATTGTTCAAATACAGAACGGATTTCATAACCAGAAATTAACCAAGGTACAGAAGCAAGAAGCCCTGTGTTCCACAATGATAGACTGCCTTCAGTGGCTGGGGACTTGGGGTACCTGCATGTCACCAAAAGATGACCCCGTAGTGATGAGCTTTACAAATCAGAACCAGCACCATGAATGACCAATCCTGGTCATAAAGACCAAACCATTTTTTTTTCAGCTTTCCTACAGAAAAAAAGAGAGGAAACCTCTTCCTCTGAGTTACAATTGCACGTATAAACACGCTTCAGACAATCCCATAAATGGGATCATTCATCAATAAATCCTTCATTTGTTCAGGTCCCACAGCAGACACTTCACCTCGGATATAAAGCATCCATAGCAACATGACAAGTGTGTGTGCAGCACTTGAGCCCTAAGATAAGAATAAAATAAAATGTAAAAGGCAAACCTCAAAGAGACTCTAAAGCAGAATAAAGAACTTGCAGGTAATTTTTTGCCCTATTTCCTTTTTCTTTTCTCCTTGCATTATCCCAAGGTAGGAATTCCTGAAGCTGCCCTTGGCAGAGGCTTGACACATCATATTTCAGCTCAGGCAGTGGAGACTGTTCTTAAGCTCTGCCCTGGCACCTTCTAATAGTAATTCTACATCTCCAATTTGCACATTTTAATGCCCAGAGTTGTTTCTTCCCTTCTCATTTCCATGTAAGCAGGATGAATGTTTGGTTTTAGTCTTCTGCTGCTAATTGAAATCCCCAAAAGCAAACTTTGATTAATGCAGACCTGGCCCAGCTGAGAGCACAGATCAACCCTGCTGGCTTTTCTCTCTCCCTGCTTGCTTTTCTGTCCTGGCCACGGGTGTCACACGCAGGGTTTTCCTTTCAGAAAAGCTCCTTGGCAGTGCTGCCCTCACCTTTTACTGAAATACAGGCAGCAAAGCCTTTCACAGCTGTGGATGCTGCCTTGTTTCCTACTTACTCCTTTCACTCTCACCGCTCTGCAGCTCCTGCACACAGCACGTCTTCTCTTCTCCTCACCAAACCTGAACTTACTCATTTCTGCACACCCAGCATTGCTCAGCACTGAGCCTTGTGCATGCACAGGTTACATTCACACTCTAAAATACTTCCAAATTTCTGTATCACTCACAGGGAAGCATTTGGCTAATTAAAGACCACAGAAAGCTGCGCATAAAACCTTTTACAAACCAACTCAACCTTTTGAAAGGCAAGGACATAATCAAAAATTGGATTCAAACCTGTATTTTGACTGTCTAAAAAGAAAAGAAAAAGTACTTTGAGCTATGCAGAGCCAGGGCTGGGAGCCATATGCAATATTTTTAGATCCCCAGATTTCTTATTTGCTTTAAATGTCAGGGCACTCAAACTAATTAGTGTTCTGCCTCACCTATTCACAGTGCTGCCTCTGAAGCCAGCAGGAATGCTGCTGCCTGTTTAATCGGGAATACAACCATGAGGATGGGTGGAATGAGGATGGGAACCACAAAGGATTAGGAAGTATTAACAGCAGAGAGAGGCAGGATGTTAAAATTTAAGGACACAAGAGGCACTGCTGTAATTCCACAATTGCCACTGGATCCTGGGAGCACCACGGGAGATGCTGTTCCACCCCCTGGGCTCCCCTGACACTTGGGCTGCCACTTGCTGAGCACACAGAGCACCCACCAGAAAGGTCAGGGGTACAGGGATCTCATTTGGGAAGACAACTTTTACAAGCAGTTGTTTTTGTACTAAGCAAAGATCTACTGGTATGTGAAATTTATGACTTATTCAACTGAAAGAGAGGAATGAAAGCAGGTGTTTGTGTTTGGCATCCCGTGGCAGTGGCCTTCCCTCTTCTCCTTCCACAGGGAGCTAATCACATAAATTAAGAGGGACAAAAAAGGTGTTTGTTCATCCCCATGGACTATCAGAGTGACCTCCCTGCATTCCTGAAGGCAGAACATCACCCAATGATTTTACTTTCAGTAAGTATCTATTACTATCATCCTGCAAACTCCATGGAAATGTAAAAGCAATCCTTTCCTGTAGTTTCCCTCTCTAATTACCCTTGAGAGTGAAGGACACCTGCCCCCCTTTCATCTGCCCCCACAAGAGGAGAGCCCAGAGGCAGCACAGGAAGTCAGGAGCAGTGACAGTGCTATTGCTCCTACCAGGGCAAACACAAAATTGCAGAACAACCCACCAGATAAAAATGCTCTGAATAGGAAGGAAAATCACCAGCACTCCTGGGGTGTAATGCTTCTCAGTTACCTCCAAGAAAAAAAGAGTGGATTTCAAAGGGGGATGTAACTTTTCTGTTCTGGCACCTGCTGAATGTCCCCCACTGCTCTCCAGGGAGGTTTCAGAGCATCTCAGCTGCCTGTGCTATTATTATGTCAGCACTTCTCCTGCTAAATCCTTTCCCAAGCAGTCTGAAATCCAGCCATTGTAATTCCAGGTGTGCTGAAAATGGGCCTGAAATTTTCTTCTGCTGTGTGATGCATTAACCTGGCTTAAAAACACCAGGGCTTGCACGCAACTCTGTATTTTGGGTGCTCTTCTTATAAGATAAAATTGCAGCTGGGGAAAAAGGAATGTGGCTCTGCTGGAGATTCATTTATCTGGATCACAAAAGAGTAGTGAAAACAGGTGAAAAAAATCCCAATATAACTGTATACTTTGAGTTTTCTGCCATGGGACAATAGGGGAGAGATGCTGTGCAGCTCCACTACATAACAGGATCCAGAACAACAAATATACTGACTTTCAACTTCTTAGCAAAATTCACCCCAAATTCTCGTTAAGCATGCTGAACACTGAAATTAGTAACAACCAGAAGTGTTGGCATAGTAATTTTTACTACAACAGCTCTATAGACAGAGTACCCACCCCCATATGCAATGAAAGCCAAATGGTAACTGGGGATACATTATTATTCCTAATATTTACTGCTTGGAAGTGTTATTTATCCCTGTTATAACTATGTAATAGTGAGATTCTCCATACCATAATGCAGAATGCATGTAAGCAGCACTTCCCTTTCTTAACTCAATCCTGGGGTGCTTGGATTAAACATCAGGAGGCCAAATGAGACTATCACTAAACTCATAAAATCTCATTTTCTGCCTTTTTGAAAGCAATCTACTTTTTACCCTTTTCACACTGAAAAAAAAATACTACAGCTACAACAAAATCACACAAATTATTTCAGTTTGGATAATGTGTCTGGAGTAGCTTTATTTTATCATCATGCCCATTAGAGTCAGAATTCTCATAAGGCAGTTTCTGCACATCCTGACTACAAGCAGGCTGGACTCAGCCCTAGATCAGAGCTTCCCCCTTTTCCAGGTGAAAGGAAGAGCAATTTCAGCCCTCAAATCAAACCTCTAGACCCCCAAGACTTCACAATATGCACAATTACACCCACATTTTGCCTTTCAGGTTCTTTTTTTTCCACAGCAACAAAACTGCCATGATACCTAAGGCTTTTAAAACCCTCATACAGCAAACTGGGCATCTAAAGAAAGCAACTCCAAGAGCTTGTGGCTATTAAAAATCCCTGTGGAGCACTGTGAACCATCCAAACTGCTCAGGGCCCAGTTTGGAAGGCCAATAATGAATGAATTACAATAGTCAATAAAGGATGTAATTAAGGAAGTAGGTTCTTCTGACATTTACATTTTGCTAGCTGCCACATGTCCATGAAATGTGTTATTGTTTCCCTTGTGAAGTACCAGGGTCTATAAATACCTTTTAAGAATCATACGCAGATTTTTAAGTCCTCTCCTCTGCCATATTCTAATTAGACACATTTATTGCATGTGGAACAGTAAAAGCCATGTTTTACTGGTCATATTTACAAGCAGAAAGATGGAAAGTGTCAAGGAGCAGGGCATGACTCCCAGTCAGCTCAGAGGGATCTTTTGCAAGCAGAAGCTGTGGCCAGTGCACAAAGAAAGGCCCCACATGTCACCATTTTCAACTCTATGTGCAAAATCTAACTTTGTTGTTTTACAGTTATTGCTCTTTATTGTTATTACGTGGTATCTTTTACACTGCAGCCCTTGCAAGTCCTCAGCATGGTCCAAGACCAAACATTTCTTACAAAAGAAGTTCCTTTAAATAGATAATACTGATTTAAAAATAAGGAAAGAAAGAATTAAAAGGTAATCTCAGCAAGTTTGTATTTAAATTGCAACCTTTGAGAGCTCAAGGCCCCTTGGGACATCTCTGGGATGCAGGAATGCAGGAGCTCCTCAGCACCATCAGGTTTAAAACAAGTTTGTAGCATGGGAGTGTTTTAAAGAAAAAAAAAGGGGGTACTGCATGTGTAAAGAATTCCTCCAAAAACTGATGGGTAGGGTAGGAGGGGATTTGGGAGTCATTTATTAAGAAAACTGAATAACTGAATGGTGAAAGTTGGTACTATGGATTGACTCCTCAAAAGCTGGTGAAGAATAAAGGCAGCTCTGAAGAGCCTGGAAAAAACAATGCAGCAATGGGCTGATAAAAGAGAGAAGGCAGATTCACCCAGGAATGCGAAGGGAAGTGTGACATGATCAAAAGAATAAGCTGAGGCAGCAATCCTGGCAGTCACAATGGATTTCAAAAATAAAAGTCAAATTTGTCAAGGACAAAGAAAGGGATAACAATTGAGACACGAGATGAAGAGAGGCAGGACTGGGTTTTAACTCTCAGTGTGAGAGCAAATGCTGTATTTCAGAGCAGGTGAGAAGAATTCTGCAAGATCTGCAGTTACCCTGGGTGTGGCAATCAAAACACATCACTAGTCCAACAGGCTGCAGAATTTACAGGGCTGAATAAGAGATGATGCTGATATTCTGCTCAGCTCTCTGAAAAGGAGGTCAGAGAGAGACCTCTGGGAGTCAGGATTAGAAGGCCTGGTTTAGCCTCACTGAGCTTGAGCTGTTGGCTAAATATGCAAGGAGAGGGCTGGAGAGACAGATCAAGATTGGAGCAGAAGACAGAGCTGGTATCACTTGGTTCCACACAATAACCAAATTTATGTTTGCAAATGAAATAACTCTGGCAAAAAGCACAGCAGGAAAAAAAAATCAAGGACAGAGAGCACACAGGAAATTCCAGATGAAAATTGCAGGAGAGGATCTAGGGAAAGAGGTGAAATCCAGAGACAAGAGTCATGGAGATCAGGTGAGAGCACTCTGTGTGCAATTGGGGTAAGATGCTCCCACAGGGCTGCACCTGAGATCAGCCAGAGAGAGGCCAGCAGGAACTTTGGGAACCTCCAAAGACACGAAAAGGACAAAACCCACCTGTGGGAGCCCCAGGCAGGGACCACCAGCATCCTCCTGGCCAACCCCACCCTCTGGCAAACACAAAACTCAGTGAACTCCTCACCCCATCTCTCCTGCTCACTGTGGAGCGAGTAGAGAGCAGAATAAATTAATTCCTGCTTTTATTTCTATTTTTAAAGACTCAGAGACACTCAGTGAAAGAGACTCTGACAGTTTGACATTTCATCTGCTCCAGCACATGTGCTTCAAGGAATGACTGCAGATCCACTGTGGTACCTCCATTTCTGGTCAGGGATGCCAGAACCAACAGATTTCCAGCAAAGTCAAGAAGCACCTTTGGTACATTTTAAACGAGGCCTCTTTTGCCAACTGTGAGAATTTTAATCTTGCTAAAATTTTCTTTCAGCCAACTTTAGCTGTCCTGTTAGCAATCTATCAGCATAATTAGCACCATCACTCACATTGCATAGGGAAGAGCAGCAAATCCAGGGGTTATCAGCACAAAACTGATAAAAGCCTCAGAACATGCTGGAAAATGCTTTTATAGAAACAGCTTGAGAAATCTGCACTGTAAGGTCAAGAGAGCTTAGAAGTTCAGGAAGATAGGTAAGATGTTGCATCCAAAACATTGGGTGGAACATTTCAGAGCCATAACATGAACTCAGTTAAACAGAATAACCTGAGGACAACAGGATTATAAACACCCACCACGTGTATTATTTACCTGGATGCCATTAAGATTTAAAGCAGAACATATCACCAGTTCTGTGGCCAGCATGAGGAGACAAATTAATTTTTTTTAATAGAATGCTACAGGTAAGGTCTGGTTGCCCTTACATGGAAGAGGGCACTGAGTAACATCACTTCAGGCAGGTAAATCCTCAAAGAAAATAAAAATAAAAAAAAAATAAAATAAAATCCTCAGCAAAGATAATGAAGGTTGGAAGAACTGATAGATAACAAGAACAGATAGTCAGCATGAAATATATGAATTTATGAAATATATGTATTTATACACACAGTTTTCCTTCCTGGGTTTTATACTTCCAGCCTGAAGAAAATGGCTACAGATCAAATTCATGGAATATGAGTAACACACTGCAATACTTCTGTGCAATAAATACCAAAACCCCACCAGAACATTCCTAGAAATGTTACAGTCCCACAGACTGGGCCCAAGAGCTTTATTTCAATAAGGAAAGGGGCCAACATCTCTGAAAGGGAATAGACAATGCAAATGAAACTCAGTTTTGGGGTGTTACCAAATAGGTAAAAATTGGTGAGATGACTGTCATCTTCATCAACTGGATTACATTCCATCTGTTTTGGGTATTTTCCATAAATAAGCAAGATACTGACACTGATTTACCCTGCTTTTTGGGCAGTGGAGGAATCCAGATAAATAATTTAGCTATACAGTACCTCCTAGAGAGCTGTATTTTACAGCAAATTCTGGCAATCTGCACATCCACAATACTGCTGATACAAAATTTTCCTTTAACAGAAATAATTTGTTGCTTAGAGCCAAATAGTAATTTCTTGCTTTTATCTCATTTCTTTTTCACAGTTTAGGGGTTTGCCATTGAAGTCGACAGCATTTTGCAATTGGAGACAACAAGAGTTTAAAAGCACACCTCGCTGCATGGAGGTGGAAGGAAATCTTTTCCCAGGCATTTCAGAGGATTTAATTATTAGTTTCAAATACATTTTTGGAAAGGAACCTGCGAGTAAACAGAGATTTACGGCCACATAAATAAACAATGAGACAATTACAGGCTCTTTACAGAGCCCAGATTAGTCACGCACGTCTAATGAAGCATCAGCATCACTGAGCTATCACGGGGAGATGGCCTGATGTGTGTGATTAACAAAACAACTCAGGAGCAGCTAAGCAACAATGCTGGGCCCCCACAAAATCTGCATTTCTTTCCATATGCACAGTTATGGCTTTTGTTGCTTTCTTAGCAAATCACTAATCACTACATTCCACCCCGAAAGGGAGAATATTAAATAACACAATGTGATTATTTGTATTTTTGCCATCTGAAGATCATGCTTTTGAAAATATAAAAAAGCTCCCATCGAATAAATTAAGAATATATTGCAGCATTGAGGTCTAATCAAGATGGATATGACAGAATAAAAGGTAAAAAAATTATTTTCATGTAATCAGCAGCAAGAAAATATCTCAAGTGGGTAGATAAAATCTTGTATTCAGCAATAATTATGGTAGGGGTTTTTTACAGTAAAAACTAAAAGACAATGTATATCCTTCAGGTAAAGTATATATTTAGCAAACATAATCTGGAGAAAGCAAACGAGATGGATGGAAATCATCTGACAGCTAAAAAAAAAGGTGCATTTATAAGATTAATAGGGTCAAACCCCATGTGTAATGACAATTTTTGGCTTACACACAACAGGAGAACATCCTGTTAGTCATATTAAGTACAATTTTTTGCTCTCATGTTCTAAATACACTGACAAGTACTTGGGAAGTGGTATGAAGGCACCTCTTTAGTGTAATCCCTGGCATGGAATGATGGAATATAAGAAAGGATTGTTATTATTTCTATTGCAGTACTGTAGATGAACCATATTGTACTGCATCTACAGTCCAAACTCGCAGCAAAATCCTTCTTGTATTTTTCTTGGTGAGATATATTCTTTCCAAATGATATTCCACCTTCAACTCAATCTCCTTCATGGATAAATTTACTCAAAGGGCAGAATTCCTGATAGCTGGAATAATACCATTATTAAAATCAATACTTTTTGATGAATATTATGTCTGGAACATATTAAGGAGAGCTATAAAGTAGAGGAAGAAAAAAACCTGCTTATCATTTTCAGCAGTAACCCAACCAGAGCCCTTCATCTGTAACGAATCACGGAGCAATTCCCCTAAATCATCTGTATGAAGTCAGCTATGACACTGCCAATTTTTAAAAAAATTTGCTAGTTTTGAGCTACAAATTGATTTTTTATTGTGATAAATTAAAATCCAATGGCAGCCTACAAGATACTCAACATGAAGAAGCCCACTGTTTTTTCCTGAATACTTTATTCTTTTCTATCACATCGGACTGGCGCTGGGGCAGACGTGACAGCAATAGACAATGGTAGAAGTTAAGAAAGAACACTCTAGAGAGGTTAAAAATCTTCCCAAAATACCCTTTTGGGAAGCCCAAAATCATGGAAATACAGCTAAGGGAAAAAGCATTGTAGAGGACAGAGAGGGTTGCTAAAGGAGAAGAAAGCAAATCCAAGATTATCCTAACTCTTCCCTATTAAGGGCTGCTTTTTTCCCTGCTGCATAAAAGCCAACACCAACCTCCAAACTTGATAAACTCTGAAGTTTAACATGGAAATGAGAAGATCAGTGTGACTGAAATATAATCTTTTTCCAGCTCTTTACAGCTTCTTCCCATCCAGAAACCTGGGCTGAGCAACCATACAACCCCTAGTGTTGCCAGTTTTTGGGATTTTCCAGCAGGAATGGGAATGAGATGACAACTGCAGGCTGGCAAAGCAGAGACAGGCTGGATGAGAAAGACAAAGAATGAACGGGACAAGGGTGTGAAACTCTGGGACAAGGAGAGACCCAAGCTGAGAAAAAAGCCCAAGGGATGGTGGCTGTGAAGACCTGGCAGAGGATTTCATGCACCTCTGCTCCGAACGCTTGGCACGGGAAGCACAACTCTCCTGTTTTGACAACACCATGTAAAAAGTGATGTGGAAAGCTCCCCACATGCCTCTGTCACAGCAAGAAGGACAACTCAATAGTCCTGCCCATCACTCGGGCAGCTCAGGGGCAGACATCTGCAAGGTGGATTTAAGGGTTTCATTCTAAGCCTCAGTGGGTGAGTGACAGGTTTACTGTAAGGATGATACAGTTATGTCAGATTTAGAGTATGGGATGTCAGAGCTATGCAATGAAGGAGACTGTTCCCATGTCCCCACCTCACTTTCTGCAGACAGGAGAGTGTGCAGGATGCTGCAGGAGAGGCAGCTGGAATAAAGAACACCCTTGTTTCTAAAACACGCCCCCTTTTCCCTCTTTGTTCTAGGCAAAACTATTCCAGTGTTTGAGAAACATTCAGAGACAAGTGCAAAAGGAACAGACTTTCTCTGTCCTCTTTTTTATTTCCCCAATAAAAGGCTTTAATCTCAGGAAAGCAACTGTGGCTGGGGTGCAATTTGCACTGACAGCCCTACTTCTGACATTTCCTATTTTCTGTAACCCCAGCAATGCCCTCTGAAACACAGCTTTTGCATGGATACTTTACACAACACATCCCAAATGAGCTTTTCATTACTAACTACTCGTATTATGTATCAGTGAGCTCAATGACATTGATTTTCTAATAATATAAATTAACTGGCAAAGATAATTTCATCTATCATCAGTAGGGCTTTATTTCTGGCACCGTGTTAAATAGTTAATCTTCCAAAAGATTAAATCAAGAGCTTTTTAAAATTCAAGGCAGAGCTTAAACTGCTGTAAAAATCTTCTTAATTATGATTAAAACAGTTTGTGTGTTGTTGCTTTATATCCAAGTAGTGTAATGTTTTGCTTAGGTTTCTTCTTTTAGAGCAATTTAAAAAATCAAACATGGTATTGCTGTGGCAGAAACTGTGTAAGGCATGAAAGTCTCTGCAACTTCCTCCACCAGATGCTACTGGGGAAGCTGCAGCTTCACAGAGACAACCTCAAATTTTCCACTATCTTTTACCTCTCATTCCATACAAAATGTAATTTTTCTACCACTGACAATACACAAGCTACACTCTACAAGTGATGTAAGGGATGATAACCCTTAATCAAATTTCTGAGATGCTTCATGTGTGTTCACACCAGTGAGATTCCACTGCCCAGCTAGGAAATGCTTCTAAAGGAACCAGGGAAAGAGTTAACTCTGTCCCACCACACGATCAACTTTACTTACCCCTGTCTTTTCATCAAAGATTTTGATTCCCCCAAAGGAAACTGTTAAGAAGACTTTTTGTTTATGCTCTCCTTTAGATCGAGCCGCAGCAACAATTCCCTGTGGAAACAAAGAGCAGTTTTAGCTGGTTTCATGACTCTCCCAGGTGCCACAGATTTGCTTGTGGACAATTCACCACTTTTCTAGGAAAACTTAAAGGTTTTCCAGGAACAGCCCCCTCCTTACTTCTGGCTTCCTCCCTTTTTTCAAGGTACCACATCTCTTTATGCTACCCAGAGAGCATTTCAAATGTGCTCCCACTTCCAACCTCTGCACTAGCTAATCCTCCATGAAATTTGTTTTCATGGAAGCTGAAGGTCGTTTCTAGCACACTTTTCCCAGCTATAAGCTGGTTTATTTATTTATTTTTTAAATAGGGAAAAAAACAAACAAGCTGCAGAGGACAGAAAATGACAATGAATCTAGCTTACTTCACACTATTCTAGTATAAGCAACTTGAGGTTTTTCTAGAAGAAAAATATTCTCCTAAAAATCAAATTACACCTGTGCTGTGACAAACTGGTATTGAGGGTAATTTTTTTTTTCAGGATCTCAGATTTTTACTTTATAAGAGAACTTGCTGATACCATCTCATGCATTATTCTCCCACGGCAGAACTAGAACAGTAACTTCTGTTTCTACCTTCCCAGGAGCCTGCCCTGAACAATAACACTGAACTGAGATCAAATATAATCAGTTGTATTCCTAAATTAAATGAAAATATTTAGACTTTATCTGGTTCTCTCAATGCCAATGTTTCAAGAACAACCAACTTAGGTTTTAAGACCTTCACTGCTGCTATTACAAGGATCCGATGTCAAAAGCCACCCCAAAACTTTATGGGTGACCTCAAAATTCATGTTATGGGACACTGGGTTTCCAGAGCCCATAAATTAATGCTCTGCCCTCAAAAATGAATTTCTAACACCCCCTTCCTTTAGCAGTTTTAGTCATTTCCCAGCACTGTTTAGATCAATCTTGCCACCTGCAAACAGGTATCAGGCACCTGGGAAATGTGGAAATATTAATCCATGGAGGAGAGAGACAAAAAGGTTTGTGCAGCACGACAGTGACAACTCTCCCCACAGTGCCAGGAGCTCTGACATGATGAGAAACACCCAGCACACATTTAAATCATGTAGGAATATTGTGGCAGATGTGACACACCAACAGAGCAACTTTTGGAGGGGATTAATTTTTGCCTGCCATAAAAGTGATTTGTAAATTATCTCCCAGATCTTGCTTTTAGGTTGTTGAACCACAAGCAGAGTGTCACCCCATGCTGTTTCCCTAATGAATAACTCATTCCTCCTGGATGGACTGGAACCCTGTGGGCTGGTAGTGCACCAGACACCTTTTAGTGATTTCTCCTCCTGAAAAACCAGCAATGGAAATTCCATCAGCTCTCTGGGCTGGGGAAAGGGCTGGGAGGGAAATAAAGGGAAAAAGCAGCAGAGGGTTTGCTGCTAGACCTGGTTTGTAACCCTGCAATGCAGAGGGGAGGTGGGAAGTGAACAGCCAACAGTGCACTCCAGGAAAACACAACCTCTCCTTCCTTCCCAGTGACTCAAGCTCTTCCACATGTCCCAGGGTGAGGGACAGAACGATTCTCACAGGAACTCTCGTGCTCTGAGAGAGACTGGGCCATAGAGGGATGTCTGCCAGGTCCAGAGAGCCCACCCTCAACAGCACTGGTATTTCAGACTCTGTCTACACTCCACCCTTACACCCAAATCTGCCTTCACCACAGCTTCATCTCATCCCCAAAACTCCAGGGACTTCCCTTCATGTTTTCATGCCCCATCCTCTCAGTGCACTGCCTCATTTTGCAACACATCAGCCCTTCCATTGCTGGCGCAAGACATTCTCCTCCCAGGAGGACACCAGTTCCCTCTAAATCTGGCTGCCTACACCCATCACTCACAGGAGGTAACAGTCAGAGGCAGTGCTGTAGTTGATTAGAAATGTCATAGAAAATGCTCTGATATCCCATTTTCCTCCACAGTCGTTTACTTCCCCTTTTGCATAATAAAATTATTCAATTTGCAGTGTGTTGTTTGTAATTTGTGGACAAATTGCAGTGGTGTCAATCACGGAGTAACTACAGAACTCAGAGATAATGTATTAAAATTAAACCAGGATAAGCAATACCATGCAGGAGTTCATGCAAAATTGACTGATTTCAATACATAATTAACCAGACTAAGGCTCGGTGTCATGAAAGGAGAATGAGTGCGAGTTCAAGCTGAATTTTGCTCCACTTGACTGTAACACTGAGAAGTTTCACTGCACCTTGAGCTTCATCATGGAGTCCTGGCATAACTTGTCCCCTCGGGCGGCAGAAACCTCATCGATCCCGATCAGCTTGGCCTTGTAGCGGACACCGTCGCCTTTGAACCTCTTTATCAAAGTGGCTTCGCTGCGATCCTGACCTGCAAAGACAACAGGGACAGGAGCACGTTCACAGGAGTGCAAAGGGAATAGTGGAATAGTGTGGCCAGCAGGAGCAGGGAGGTGTCATTCTTCCCCTGTACTCGGCACTGGTGAGGTCACCCCAGTGTGAGTGCTGTGTCCAGTTTTGGCCCCTCAGTTTGGGAAGGATGTTGAGATGCTCAAACACATCCAGAGGAGGCAACGAGGCTGGTGAGGGGCTAGGAACACAAACCCTGTGAGGAACCACTGAGGGAGCTGGGGGTGCTCAGCCCGGAGAAAAGGAGACTCAGGGGTGACCTTATCACTCTCTACAACTCCCTGAAAGGTGGCTGTGCTCAGGTGGGGTTGGGCTCTTTCTCCAGGCAGCACTGACAGAACCAGAGGACACAGTCTCAAGCTGCACCAAGGGAAATTTAGGTTGGATATTAGGAAAAAGGTTTTTACAGAAAGGGTGATAAAGTTCTCCACACCCGGGGAGGTGGTGGAGTCACCATCCCTGGATGTGTTTAAAAAAGCCTGGATGTGGCACTGGGTGCCATGGTTTAGTTGAGGTGTTGGGGCTGGGTTGGACTCGATGATCTTTAAGGTCTCTTCCAGCCTGGTGATTCTGTGATGAGAAACAAGTGAAGGAACACAACCAAGTGGCAAATCAGATCTAACTCCAAACATTTCAGTGGAATTAGAAGGAAATGCTCACTCGATAAAACCTTTTGGCCTCGCTACCCCAAAGGAATTCGCAGTGGAACTGTTGCCATACAAAATCTCCAGCACACAAATTAGGTTTTTACAGAAGTAAGAGATAAACCTGAATCACAGCTCACGGATGTGAAAACTTGTGATCTGTATGAGTAGTTTTAATCCCAATACACAGGAGAATTCTACGTTTTGCAGACAAAACTCTAAGTGAAACATGCTCCTTATTTCCTTACAAAATGACTCATCTAAGCAATATTTACACTATTAACGTTTGAAAGGTGGAAAACCAAATACCAAATTGTAGAATACTAATGCTTAGAACTCCTGGTTCTATTCTTTTTGCACATAAACATACACAGACACAACATAACTGGCAAAGACTGCTCTTGCAGGCTCACCCTGAGAAGCTCGAAACAAATGCAAAGATGTTTCTTAATAAAAATGCTTGGGTTTTAGTTCTCTCTTTTTTCTGCTATTTTATTTTCATTACAATAGCAGTAGTAGTATTTAAGCTATTAAACTATTTTTATCTCAACCCACAAGTTCTCTCACTTTTATCCTTCCAATTCTCCTCCCCTCATCCTGCTGGGAGGGGAGCGAGTGCCTGCAAGGTGCTTTGCTGTCAGCTGAGGTTAAACCATGACACCAATGTACCTAAACTACCTGAACCACATGACTCTGACACCACGACCACCCACAAAAAAGATATCTTTGTCAGGAAAACTTTTCCCCCTTCCCTGAGTATCTGCAGAATGGTTTTTACCGTGTCTCAGCTGGAAGAAAAATGTTAGGTAGGGAATCAGTCTTCCTAAAATTGATTAAACATATATTTTGCAGCTGCCTGTGGAATTTCTTGCTAGGATCTCAAAAAAACCCCAACAGTGAGCTGTAAATAACTGCAACCAAACAAACAAGAGCCAAAGCACAAAGAAGCAGGTGGAATGGTGAGATATTACACAATTTTCAGTTTCTTGGACCCAACAGATTTCTCAAGAAAAACCTTCCCTAAACAGGGACAGACATTGCAAAAATTTACACTATTGCCACCTAAGGGCTCTGGTCGGACTCTTCCAACTGATGTAAAATAATGAACCAGAAACCACAGGAATATATAAAGGAATCACAGGTCAGGATCTAGTCTACATTTGAGAATGCTGGCCCAAACTTTCTCCAGAGCTCATTCCTATTTGAAAGGTCAGATTAAAGCACTAAAAAAATATTATCATTAATATAATAAATTTTATTAGTATATGAAGATTAATACAATCTGATACTGTGCAGCTGTTTATTGATAACAAGAAGTACAGAAGCTTTGGGGGAAAATTCTATTTTGTTTTGCATTTCTCTTAAAAGCACCTTCATTAGCAGTCAACACTTTGGCCAACTTTGCTAATTTACACACCTATCAAGTTGGTCAACCAGTTAGGTTTTGAACTATGGAATAAAGTCTTTACAATACCATTAAAAGCATATATGACCAGCAAAGAGCACTTCCAAATGAAGATATTAATTTGGTTCCCTTCCCCTCAGAGTAAAGCACTGTGAACTAATGATGGATTAAATGCATATTAAGAAAACAGAGTTATTTTAAGCATTTTGAGATCTTCAAGTATGTTTGAGCTCACAAATACTATTTCTTTCAATGAAAAACATCAGCTCAGAGCAATGTTTTAATCCCTCATCTGTAGCCTTTCAAAAATAAGGCAGCTCCAAAGTGCTGCTGTGATAGTTCAGCAGCCACCCAAGTGTTTCCCTTGATTTCTTCTTACCCCTCAAAATAACTGAGCAGGGCTGAAACTTCATGCTCTTACATTATCTTGTATTTAAAAGAAAAAACAAAAAAAGCAAATGAGACACAAGTGATGAATCAGAAACTCTCAGCAGTGCTAATATCATTCCCCAGGGAAACATCAAGGCAGATGTTGGCACCATCAGCTAGAAACAATAAAAACCATTTCCCACTTTCAGCCTCTGGAGCGGGGCAGGAGGGAAAACATCTGGAGACACAACAAAGTACAACAATAACAGTGGACTTTTCCATATGTCTTTTATACTTGCAAAGACATCCTGTTGATTTGCAATAAATACGATCCAATTCCAACAGCTTCCTTACCCGAAATTTCCAACTTTACGCCTTTGTGAGAGCCAAAGGCAGCTGGGAGCTGACAGCAGGAGCATGTCAAGCATTCAAGAGTCTTTTCTGGGTCCAAGTCGTGACTGTGACCCTGCATTCATCTGTTATTTTAACATTTATAGTTATTTCAACCTCTGCTGTGTTTTACTGCACGTCACTAAATCCCTGCCATTAACAGCCCGCTCAAACACAACTTACGGCCGTGTCTGCTTCGGCACAAGTCCCATGTCAATTGTGACCCAGATTAAGCAGGATGAAGTGCTTTTGGGATAAATGACTGGGAAAAATCATCAGCCTGAAAATGATGTCGATATCTGAAACCACAGTGGAAGCTGCAAATTGCTGGAGACTACAAATTCATCCGTGAAACCCCAGAGCATATGTCCCGTGCAGAGCACACAGAGTGCACACGCACACTGCTCTATATTGTGGATCAGTCATCTGCAAGCCACCACTCCACTCCTCAGCACACACCCTCTGATCTCCTCTGATCTGTACTCACCCATATTCCCAAATTTTGGTGCTGAAAACTCCCTACCTGCTTGGGAAATTACCATGTGACACTGTCAGCGCAGCTGATTTTACAGCACCCATGAGGTATGTGAGATTTATGGGAGGGTGATACTTCATTTGAAGCCTGGACACTTTGGAAAGTAGATAGTCCAGACTGTCATAAACATCTCATCATTGAAACAAAAAAGGGTGGGTTTTTTTAATGACAGCTCTTGAATGAGGTCCTGTATTTGAAACTGCATAAATAAGAGATGCTTGAATTACGAGGCTGTAATTCTTCCCAGGCTTCAGAGGAGGTGAGTGATAACATTAAACCACTAAACCAGAGGCTGTGCCCGTGCCAGGAACACATTCAGGGAAGTGAATCTTTCCTTCCATGTAACAAGCAGAGTCAAGCTTTGCTCCTTTGCAGCTTCTGCTTTTAAAAGTGGAGCTCTGCCATCAAGCCTGGCTCTCCAGCCATCCCTGCCACCACACTGGATGGGTCCCAGCCTCTGGGAAGGAAAATTATTCTGGATACAGGGATGCACTTACTGTCAGAGCTGAGTTTTATTTCAATACTGTGAAGCCACATCCTGGGGTTAGGTAACATCTCAATGGTTCAGAGAAGGAAAGTCACCTGTGAAGGTTTTACGGAACACGGAGGCTTGAGATCAGAAATCATTATTAGGCCATAATCTGCAGCAAAATTAGAAGCTCATGTTTAATGACAACCACTCCTCTCTCCACAACACATTTCCTGAAATCTTGTTTTAGCAACTCTTGACTAGAGAACAGCAGCCATGCCAAGTCACCCTGGGTAAGCAGCTGATGTCCATTGTAGCTGTTCACCTGCCCCTGCACAGGGAGGAATCTCCCCAGAGTTCTTCTTCAGAAGACCAGTACCTTTACCCCATTCTAAAATGATCCTAAATTAAGTGTCTGTATCAAAACTATTCAAGATCAATGGGTGCTTTCCAATGGTTTGCTCTAAAATGCTATCATACTGTTTTTCATAAGCAGAAGGATTTTCGTAAGAAATAACCCAGGCATTTTTCCCAACTCAACACAAGCAATTTACAATCCAAAACGGAACAAGATTATCAAAATTAAAGTCAATTTGATTCTCATGCCACAAACTGATAAAAAATGCAGAAGCTAAAAACCCACTAAGAAGTCATACAAATTCAGCTTAAAAAGGTGATCACTTTTAATTAGAAAATGTGCTGATCTTGATCCAGGGCAAGTTTTGTTTGCAATGTATAGATTTATAATCCTCAGAGGCCCTTAAAATGTAAATGTAAGAGTTACTGTTGTATTTTTATCTACTTTAGTGGATGTCACCACACACCCTAGAGCCATATGTGTTCCAGCTGGACCCCCTGCTTCTTCGTGAGAAGGAAAGCACGACCTTTGCTGCGGAGCTGTGATGCTGCACTTGGACTTCACAGTCTTTTAGGAGAACAATAAATGCCCAGAGCTGGCTGATGCAATGTGCTCCCAAGCTCCCATCTGAAGTGGAGAGAGGCTGAGCAGCACGATCAGCATTAAGGTACTTTATCCATCTCACTAAAACTACCACAGAAGTCATAAACAAGGTCTGGAATGCAGTCAATCATTTTTATTCAAGGCACTATACCTTAATTAAACTGAGATTCCCTCAAGCAAGCTGGAGACAGCCCCAAACCCCAAGTGCTCAGCCCATATGCCTTAAGTCCAGTCAGTCCCAAGGGGTGACTGGCAAGCAGTCCAAGAGGGAGAGGAGCTTTTGTGGAAGAGCCAGGATGGAGCAGCCCGAGCTGAATTCCAGAGGTGCTCCGGGGGCTGTGCCCAGCAGCAAGCATTGGGGCTCCTTGGGAAGCTGCACCAAACCCTAACCCTAATCCCTGCCTTTGCCACCAAGAGGGAGAGATGTGTTTGTGTCAGGTTATCTGGCTCTGGCACTGCTCTGACTTTTGCAGCTCACCCCAGCTTTGCTTCCCAGGCACTGGGTATTTTAGCAAGTGTTCCCTCATTTATCCTCGCTCTCGGTACAAGCCAAGGATTACACTTGATTTCAGCTCTCAGCCCCACAGAACACCAAGCTAACACTGTATTAATATGCTAAAGTTTAGAGCAAACGTTGTTCATCCTCCCAGGGGATCTGTAAGTGAGTGTATTTCATAAATAGAGAAATAAAATCAAGCAAAGCCCTGTTGCAGTGAGAGCACTGTTGCTCTTTCTGTCCTGCCCACAACACACTCAGCATTCCTCATAGCACCTGCTAATCTAAACCAATAACCCTGGAAATGGCTATATCCTTTATTTAAATGTGTGAAGCCCTCAGGGCATAATCTGAATTTCTTGATTTTACGACTGTAAAATATATAATGATATTATCACCAAAGTCAATAACATGCTCCTGGCAATCAATTCACTGAAGAACGACAGCGCTGTCTTTTCTTTTCTACTTCTTTTCTAACTAATAATCTGCCAAAGTTGTATCCATTCAAATTATGCACATATTCAAATTATAAACCTGAAATAACACCTCCTCCTGTATCACAGGGCTGAAAAACAATCCCATACACACTTATAAACAGCCTACATCTTCCTGGGGCAATTAGCATTTTTATGGGTTTTTATGGCATCAACGCAGCGGAAAATACAAAACACTGTGGTGCAGAATGACCTCTAAGATGCCACACAGACTGAAGTCTCCTAAATTAATTGCTAAGTGAAAGGTATTTCCCATTAGCTGTGCATATATATGCATCTAAACACACATATATATATGCATAATCTTATCTATTTGCACATATACACACACGATGCACAGGTTCATTTGGTGTCAATTATCCCAAGAAAACTCACAGCAATTTTAATCAACTACAGATTTCCCTAGGAAAAAAAGCCCCTAAGTACATAAGCAGGTGTAAAAGAGAAAATACTCACATGCAATTAAATGTATATTTCAGTACAGCAGGAACTAAAAGGAATCATGAAGATAACTCTGATTACTCTCCTTGATGGCACATTTTCCTCAGCGCCTTCACAGAACCTCAAGACCAACACAGAGGGCTCAAAATGATCCATCACACAGAGGGACAGATTGTGATACCACAAAACCAGCAATTCTTTCTTCATACCCATAAAAAAGTTCAGTGCAGAATGCTTATCTGGGGTAATAAAACTGAGAACCCCTCACAAGTTCTCAGATTCTCCTGGCATCTGTTAATCTAATTCTTGAAATTTTCTCCTAGAACTAGGAAATTTGGGGTCGCTGGGTCATTCATCACTTTCTTTAGTAACTGCCCAACCCTCTTGTGGGCATCCATATATCTGTCACAAAAAAATAAAACCTTTTTCCTCTCTTAATATAACATTTCAGAAAAGAAATCATATTATACCTAGCAGTCTATGTGCTTAAAATTTAACTTCTGGTGTCAGCACTAGCATTTTCTTCCTCTACCAATACTTCTCAAATGAACTTCTTGCAACTAGCCATTTTAAACATTTTTTTTTCTTTAAACAGGACAGATACTTGAGAGTTTAATTTCAAGATCAATACTTCACCTCAAGTGACCAGAGCACAGTCGCAGCACGATTTGCTCACAACATCAAGCACTGCTGTCCTTTTAAATGAAGACATACTTTGGATTTCACACTTTGTTTCAGTGACAAAGGCTAATCCCCAGCAGCTGACAGAACCTACTGATGGAGTGAAATACAACCTGTTTATGGGGACACCACCCCAAAAAGCATGTTAAAACTTTGTGAGGAATAAGCATCTCTTTCTAGGAAAGTGCCTGTACAAAAGCTTGGTTAGAGTAGATGGGCACAACTTCAGTGCAAACTTCTCCATTCACCAATTGACAGGAAATCTCCTGAAGAAGTCTGCAAGGTGTTGTTCTGGGGTGCTTTTAATGCCCTGTTCTGACAGCAACACAATTTGTCTTGAAAAAAAGATTGAGAATACTTCCAGAGAAAATGATAAACCACGTAAAGAGGGGACACAGAAACCACTCTGAAGGCTCAATGAACTTCTATTATGGTTTAATTTAAAAACATTACCTCCAATTTTAAGCACAGATAAAGGCTCTCCAGGAAAACTCAATCATCATTCAGGCTATCATCTCAGCAGTACTCCCTGATTGTTCAGCACTGCTGTTCACAAAACCTCAAACTGAGAGATTTTATGGCTTCTGGCATTATTAGCCTGAGAATTACTGTACTCAAAGGCACCTACACAGCCCCACTCCTAGAATCAAGTCTCCTCTGCAAGGAGATAAGGTGTTCCCATGTTATTTGCTGTCCTTGATCAGCTTTATAAGCAGAGATGATGCTCATCAGGTGACAGCAACTGCACTTCCCAAGTTTTTATCTCAACACTTAATGCAAGATGAACATGATGCACATCTCACCATCTCCAAAGCAAAATGGCTGCATGGACT
Source organism: Irena cyanogastra (assembly GCA_013397155.1). Classification (NCBI taxonomy): domain Eukaryota; kingdom Metazoa; phylum Chordata; class Aves; order Passeriformes; family Irenidae; genus Irena; species Irena cyanogastra. The sequence continues at coordinate 915,298 of VWZV01011465.1, forward strand.
GGATTAAATTATTTCTTTATACTACAATGAAGTCCACGTGAGTATGTCAAGGGAAGGGTTCTGCTATTTACAGAGGAGGCCTCAGTATAAAATAATGTTTGATTAAAAGTTGGGACAAATCTCAGTGATGGAGAGTCTGGGCTGAGCACCCGGGAGAAGGCAGTGATTGAGCACCCAGGCACCAGGGGCAGATGACAAAGCACTCATTTTCCTTTTAGCCAGAAGGCTCACTGATCAATTTTATTTTCTTAGATGGTTTTTGAGATGACAGAATATGGGCACATCTTCAGACACAGAAATGACCAAAAGCTGAATGTAATTAAACTTCCTTTCAGCCTCTGTACCATGCAAGTCTTCATAAATCTTTGAAAGTCATTTTGTAAAGGGGCCTTTTGCAGCCTGTGTGCAGAAGCAGCTGAAATTCCAAATTCTACATTGATTTAAAGTGGAATGAGACCCTGCAATAAAACTTCATTTTGAGGTACTAACCTTGTTCAGCAAGCCCCAGGGAATGACCACAAGTGAAACCAGGGAAACTTGGCAGTCCATTTTCTGCTGTTAAGAGAATTAAAATGATGTTTTCTGGACAACCAGAGGGGAAGGGCAAAGACAGGTATTTGTGGCCTTTCCTCTTAGGAGACAGAAGATAATTTAGCAATCTTTGTCCACCTAATGTTTCAAAGCTTGGGTAAATGTTTAAATCAAACAGACATCAAAATGTCAAGTACATAAAGCCCTTGGGAAAACAGGGTCATCAGCTGTTTCATTCCTTACCTGCTTGCTCGGGTATCAGTATGAAATCAGTTGTTTCTGAGCAAAAACCAGCTAAGAAAAGGTAACTGATGTTACAGTGATCCTTAATTTGCATTAATATGTGCACTGCATTTAGATGGGGCATCGTAAAGGCTCAAGCACTCCGAAAACCACAGGACCTGTTACAGCTGTACTCACATGCCCGAGGAAAACAGTCCCAATGGGGCACTCAGCTGATACCATCTGCTGCCAAAAATCTCTGTAAACCACTTCCAAAGCAGCAAGGAGAGCCCAGTCCAAAGGGGCTGCTAAATAACCCCAGAACGTGTCATTTCCCAGCCAAATATAAACTTGCTGGGACAGAGGAAAGTCAGATAGAATTGCCTTTCCTTCCAAGCTCCACCACAGCACTGAGAAGCACCTTAAACCAGATGAAAAATCAGCCAACAGAAGGAATACTGATCTTTTACAGATAAGCATCTAATTAATTGTTTTGGTATGTGAACATGCAACAAGATCTGCAGAGTTGCTGGATCTCTCTGATTCCTCTTTAATCCTACAAGAACTGTAAGAGCTCAGAACTCATGAAAAAAATAATCAAGCTGCTTTTATGTGTCTCCCTATATCTGGTTTTAAATATGCAGTTTTCAAGAACAATTTTAATGAGACTTTCACTAATCCAGGACACAGACACACACATGTGTGGCACCCAAAGTCATGTGAGACACACAAATTCACAATTTACACTTCAAAGCCTACAAAATATTTTCTGTAGATGAGCCTACCAAAGAGTTTAGTTTTTGTTATGTATAAAGAAAAAGGGTGGAGAATCAGGTCACTTCATACAAATACCAGTTTCCTGTGCTGCCCTAAGATAAATGCTAAATTCCCAGGACTATAAAAAGAGCAAGTTAAGAAAAGGTTATGCTCTGCTGATTAACATTCCCAAATTTCTCACACGTTCAATAAGAGAAAAAAATCTTTCCATTCAAGATAACTAATTACAGCCACTACAGTCCCCAAAGACAAGAGCAATAGCCTGTAACAGCTAAAGCAGAAAGCAGGAGAACAAAGCCATTCATTGATTTACACTTCACCCTCTCCTGTCACCACTGTGGTCCCCCCTGCACCAGTGCTGTGTGCAGGCACTGAAATGGGGCTTTGCACCACACTGGATGGTGCCAGGGCCACCTCTGCCCTCCCAGCCATCCCCTTTGTCCATGCAGAACTTCATTCTGCTGAGGGCTGATGGCAGTGCTCTGCAGAACGTGCATCACACCAGGCTGGGAACAGCTGCAAACTGCACAGTCTGGGAGCTGGGCTTCTGTTCCTTCACTGATTTCCTTTGATGCCTCAGGTTTTTGCTTTTATGTTTGTCAGATTCTGTGCCGCTTTAGTGTGCACTTCTGAGCTTCATGTTAAGGGATGTTAAATTCTCCTCCCAGAGTAGGGAGACAAAACAATTCCTTCTCTAGCTGGGGACCAAGGACAATCATCCAAATCTCAGGCCCAAGAGCAGAAACAATGTGGGCTGAAGAGAGAAAAACAAGCAGGATGGGACAGCAGAACCTAAAGCTGTAACGGGACAATTAACCCCAATATGCAAATGGAGCAGAACTGATCACAGTGACAGAGCCCGTGCCCGGGCTGTATTTTGGGACCATTTTGGTTCATCTTGGGTGCAGCCCTGGCTGGGCTCTTGTGCTGCCCAAGGTGGATCCATGGAGGCCTTTTAATAAATCCCTGCTTTGTTCTGTAACTCTGCCCAGCCTCTGCTCTAGGTCAGCCTTCACAAGGCATCACCTTCCCCAGTGCAAATAAAGTCTCACCTAAACCACAGAACTTCAGGGAGAGAAGGTGAAGGTCACTCTTGCAGCATTAAAGCTCCCCAGCCCCACCTCCCACATCACTTAAACCCCAGAACCACTCCAGACCCCACTGAGCAAAGACTCCAGCAGGAATTGTCAGTGCAACTGCAGAACAATCCTCATCTTTCTTCCTATGGAATTAGTGGCCCTGACAACTACATCTGGATTACTAGTAGTTCTGATAATATTGGTGTAAAACACACCTCTGGAATGTGCAGACCTGTAAGTTTCTGCCTTAAAAAGCTGGCTCCAAGGGCATGGCATTAAAGGCAGCACGTGGCCACAGAAGTGAACTGTGTAAAATGCATATTTTATGATTGGCTTTTCGCAAATGTTGAAATTAATACTGTATGTGTTATGTTAGAAATTGTGCTCTATCAATGTTTTAAGTAGTGTTATATTGTTTTAAGTAGTATAGTAAATATTGGTTTGTAGCATGGGATTAAAATAGAAACTGTAGTGTGGAGTCATTTAGTAACTAGTTTAAGGAATAAAAAAAGAAGATGAGTAGGAAATTCTTCGCACTATCCTGTTGGGATAGTGATAACAGTGCCAGGCACCAGACCTCCAGAGAAGATATATTACCTCCTTACCAGACAGCTCAGAATGCAAGGAGAGAGCTGAGATTAAGCAGAAAGGCCTTAATTTGAAAAGAATGTTTGAATCATGTATAAGACATATGAATATGCAACAGGCTGTTGCTTTTAAGGAGTAATCCTCTGTTAGCAAAGTGTGCTTGGTGGTAGAATACCTGCACCTGGATGTCCGTTAAAATTTCTCTGTCTTATTGTCTCTTATTGTCCTAATTTTTCTTGTTATTACTTTCATTACTATTTTTTTTATTATTAAACTTTTTAAAATTTTAAAACGAGTGATTGGCGTTTTTCACAGAACTATACACCCACCCTACAACACCTATTCTCATAGAGAAAAAGGAAAAGAATGAAAGTGTCATGCTAAAAAAAAAAACCCACAGTAAATGGGTGTTTAGAAATTATCCTAAAATCACATTAACTCAATAAGAAAAGCAGCTGCTATTTATTTTCTGTAGTCAAATGGAAATACCAGTATTCACCACATGGCAGTCAACAAAAAAAACAAACCACTCTTTCCCTGCTGAAATTGTTCACATTTTGTTATCCAATGTTTCAGGAAGAAAATTATTTTCATTTTGGCTTCCCACTGCCTCTGCAACATCAGAGAATGTCTCTCCCTGCTGGAAAAACAATAGGAGGCAAAGAGGAAAGCAGCTTTTTTCCTGAGACTTTGGGCTAAAAAACGCCATCAATTTCAAAATTACAACAGTGGCAAAGTGTTTCTTTCAATCTGGTCCTTTCATTTTTGCCTCCTGCTGCCGTTCCTATTGTCAAAGTGGCAGCAGGAGGCAGGAATGAAAAGACTACTGCTGGCAGTCACCCTTGGGCAAACTGCTGACAAGAAGTAAAACACCCCTGTGCCACAGAGAATTCCAGAGGTAAGAAATTGGGGTTTGCAAAGCCATGGAGGATCAGCACATCAGGACAACTCTTCTGCTCCTGGAACTGACCAGGCATCAAGGAGCCAAAGTGTTTGGGCTGGAGCCCAGGAAACTGAGAGTGAATTGTTGGGAAAGAAATGAAATACAATAAAACAAACCAACAAACAAACCCCACCAGCTAACTCTGCATCAAGTAAGAGGAAAGGAAACTTTCCCCAACTGGGAAAACTTGGAGACTTTTTCAGCTATTGAGTAGATGGTTTGAGTTGTAGGGGCACAAGGACCCAAGTGACCATGTGTGAATCCAAAAAGCCTACTGGTATGTGAGAAGAAGCAGGACAAAATATTCGAGTGACAAAATTTTTACAAATTTAAACTCGTTTTCTGAGCCACCTGCAGAGCAGTGCAGTGTTTCAGAGCTGTTCACTTGAAGAGCAACCAGAAAGAAATCACCACCAACCCTGCTCCAAACACTGCAAGCCAGAGAGAAGCTCCTAAAGCAGTGACAGTGACCAACCCAAGTCATCACCTCTGTCTCTTGCCCTTTGGGGAAGCTTCCTAAGAATCCAAATTCAGCTGCAAATCAGCGTCCTGCAAGTCCAACCCTCTTTTAAAAGGATGCCTTCATTCCCTGAAAGGAGGAGCTCCAGCCCCAGCTGAGCAGTCCCTGAAGGTGTCTCTGCTTGCAGGCCACAGTGCTGGGGCTGGCAGCTGGGCACTGCAAGGATGACTGAACTGCATCCTTTTTGGAAGATATATGGGTGCTAAAGGGACAGTTTAACCCAATTCGAGGAAGTTTTAAGCAGCTGGAGCAAATCAAGACAGAGGATAGGAGCTGTGGCTCAGCCTGGCCCTGCTTCAGGCTTGGAAGGGAACAGATCTGCCAATTTTAAACACGTGGTTTTACTACCTTTGTGCTAACAAGGGTTCATTACAAGAGAACAAAACATTCCCCTGAAGACCTTGAGGAAAAAAGTCTGAACAAAGTCGACTTCATCTGCAGAGATTCTTTGAAAACAGAGAAAACAGCCAGGAAGCAAATATAGGGGCTACTAAAATGGAATATATTATTATTTTTCATTGCATGGATTTAATAAAAGGAGGGTTATCTTTGCTGAAACTGAGCCATGAAAAAGGTACTTTTCCCCCACTAAAAATAAAAAGCATGATACTTTACAAATAAAACCACTATTATTACTTGTACTAGAACTGACCAACAAAAACTTATGAAGCTTGAAAACTCTATTCTGTGCAATAAGCACCTAAAATGTTTCATCACCTGTGTTTGTTAAAATAATAAAGGAAAATGATTTTTTATAAGAATCCATATAAACCTAAACTGAGAAGACTCTTTTCCCAAGGTCAGAGTTCTCTGTTAACTTAACCTATAGAAAATCCTTGTCATATTAACTGAAAGGACACCCAGATAAAATCAGTCTGCTGAAATCAACACTTGGCATAAGGAGCAGCTCCAGGGGGAAAAGTAGATTCTATTTACACCATCAAAATACTACCATCTTCTAAAAACATTATTATTCCTCTTGCAGTTGTGCTTATCTTCTGAAAAGCCCTGTCTATTTGGTGTAATACTCTCATTATTTGGCTGCTGATACCATCAAGATTTGCTGGCTATTTCCACCTCTAGCAGATTTTTCGAGACCACGCTGAAAACACTGATCAAATGATGCAGGAATCCTCCTCTGGACTGCACTCCAAGGCTTCCTCAATAACTTGCCTATAACTTACTCATTTACAAACAAAATTGACTGTGTCTAATCTCCGTGCAAAAAACCCAACAATCTAATAATTTAATGTCTGTATGCAGCTTAGAATATTTTAAGATCGGGCACTGCCGTGCCAGGTTAGTCTGCTATTAGCTGGGGGATTCTCCAGCATCTGTCATGCAAAGTAGGTCAATTTCCAGCCATATAATTCTGATTATGTCAAAATATTTATTCATGAGTTTTCTAATTCAACGTACTTCAAATAAGTCATATTTATGTGAAGAAAGAAAAAAACAACCCACATCTAAATTATGGTTGTTAACAACTGGGTTATCACAGCTTCAAACGTTCTGCTAATCCAGAAACGTGGAGAATGTTTTTTCCTTGCAATGTACTATGTAGTAACAGAATTGTTTTCATTTCCTATTTGCTGTTATTTTTAGCCTGGTTCCTCAAGGAAACAAGAGGAACACAGCCAGACACTCCCTGGGTGTTATGTGGGAACGTGCAGAGCAATGGAAACTCCCATCCTCCCTTCTCGTGCCTGGATTAACACAGGAGCCTTCGGGCCAATTTCAGTCAAGTCTCATCTATATTATGATTTTTGCACTTTACCAGGCAGAGGGAAATGGTGCAATAGAGGAGAACCATCCTATGGATGGATGTGCTGAGGAGAGGCCTCACTTGAGCCCTGCCTTTCCTTAGAGCTTAGATCAACATGAAAACCAAAGAAACCAGGCTCCCCTGGTCCCTCAGTGCACGAGAGTCTTTCCATCAAAATTAAGATTACCAGAAGGAAAGGGGGATGGATTTACAATGGATGTCATTACCCATATGCTCCACAAGATCTAACTCCTTCCAGGGAGAGATCAGGAATGACTCCAAGCTGCAGGTAATACTCCTGCAGTACCAGGGAGATGGAAAAGTTCATAGATTCATGGAATCAACCCATCTGCCATCTTCAAATACCCCAGGTTGCTCCAAGCCCTGTCCAACCTGGCATTGAACACTTCCAGGGATGGGGCAGCCACAGCTTCTCTGGGAATCACCTCATGACCCTGCCAAGGCCGCCTCTGACCAGTTGATTACACAAATTCAACAACAACTCCAGGTTTTCAGGGCTACTGCAAGCAAGATCTTCAGAATCTCCCTTTCCTTCACTGCACTGACCTTGCTGCAGCATTCAGATTACCTGTGGATTTCTCTTGCTTTTACCACCACTCACATGTCAGATTCCATCTTTTACCCACCCTATCCTTATTAAATATCCTAAAAAAGACTTGGCAGAAGTAAAATCTTTTAACTCTCCTCCCCAACTAAATGCTGCCTAAGCCTACAGCTCATCTTTTAATACACCGCCAGGAGGTACAACAGAAATTGTATAGCACCATCATTCCTGAGGCAAAAAGTGATGAGCCTAATTCTGGTCCTTACTGTGTTTTCTTTCCTGCTATTCCAGCACCACACTGGAAAGTGAAAATGAAGAGACAGCACTGTATTGGTTCTGGTTCAGAGCAAAAATTTAGGAAGAATGCACTCAGCAATGTCCACAGTGAGGTGCAAAGGACACATCCTCCTCCTCCTCCTCCTCCTCAGGCACCTGCAACAGCTTATGTGTGTCTATCTCTAAGAGTCTTTACTTCCAGGACAGAATGGAAGGAATGGCTTTGCATTTCATCAGTTTAGAAGTTTTCTCTGAACAACAGAGAGTTTAAACCTTTTGGTAGTCACCTCTGTGCATGACCAAACCATCAGGCTGCCTTGACACACCTGAGCTAGAAAGGCTGCACCTGAAAAAATCATGAGAGGATGAAATTCACCAACCATGCAGCTCCTTGTATAAGTTTTTAAATAAAAATATATGTTTCTGGGGACAGTTTAAGAAGCTGGGCACTGCTCTTGAGCGCTCAGTCCTCTGACACCTGCAGGAGCTGCACAAATCACTGCAGCATCATTCCCATGTTTGCTGGGGTACACACAGAGCTATGTTCTGTCAGTGACCTTTTTAATCAAAGGGAAGAAAAGGGGGGGGCATTAACACTTTTAAAAGCTTTCAATTGCCAGGGTCCTAATATTAATTTTCTAAACATTCTTCCCCCCGGGTAATTAAACCAGGATCTGAGTTTCCTTTGTGTGGCTGCTTCTCATGCAGGGATTTTAATGCTATGTTTTGTTTCATCTGCAATTGTCTTCCCTTAGACCTTTCTGATGGAGACTGTGGCCATTCAGTGTAATCTGATCGTTGATTACATCCACATCATTAATTTCAAGTCCTGTTGGGCTGGTTTGAAAGAATCACAATGGTGGCTAACAAGTCTAATCTCAGAACTACCATTTAAGAAAAATTCTTTCAAGGTTTAAATGCCAGTTCTTTCTTAGTCACTCTCCTATGTGACGCCTCCCACAAAAACTCTATTTGATATTAAAAGCATCAACACTGAGCCTGAAGTGGCCGATCAAAATATAAATTTAGGTGCTAAGACCGATTTCTACAGTGTAGATTTTGTAGTAAGGAGACTACTTTTATGTCAAAAACCCTTCGCATTTGAGAAAAATTTTCAATGTAAGACAAGGAAAGTTACAGCAGATGTTGTAAGATGAGGAAGACTTCATTCTTGGAATCGTATTTTGGCAAGCAGAAGTTTAAAGACCATGCAGAACTTGGGAAAACTCAGACACTGCCTTTTGGTGGTGTGTGCTGCTCACCTTTCTCTTGCACAAATTTCAAATTCCTTGCCTACAACCTCAATAATTTCCTTAGGAAAACGTGTGGGCTTGATTTTGTTTCAGATGATTTAATTCCCAACTCCAGGGCCCTCAACATAAGAAGGACTTGCAGGCAGTCCAGGGGAGGTCACAGAGATGCTCTGAGGGCTGGAGGATGCACAAAAAGGAGCCCACACGTGCAGGAGTGGCCTTGGTCAGGATTGAGCTGACTAAACATCTGTCTGAATAATGCCACTGCTCAGCAAAGGAGTGGACACCAGCACAAAACCAGGATTCATTCAATCAGCCATGTATTTCTCTGATTACCACAAACAAAGAAACAGGATTGTATGACAATTTGGAGAGCTTGGTAAACTTCAGCAGCGCCTTGTAATGAAGCTTTGGCAAAGAAGTAAGTGATATACAAAGATTTTTCACACTCAAGTGGTGTAAACACGATTTCCACTTTTAGAAATGTATCCTAGCAACTCATAGGAATGGTTTTAAAAGACAGCTGGACAAAACCATAATTTGGAATAAAACCAGATGTAATTGCTAAACCAGCAAGTCTGGTGGTCCCAAGCTGGTGCTGCAGCACCAGCTCAACTGTGATTCAAGATGCTGAGGAAAGAAACACCAGGAGAAACAGATGTTTTAAAGCTAACATCTGCAGGATCCACTAAAAAAGATGCATCAGAGTTGGTGGAAAGGATTCTGAATGTTGTATTCCTTTGTCACTGATGTAGAAAATCTCTTTGGCTTCCAGTAGCAAGGCCTGCTGGACATGTACCTCCTGCTTCACATCTGCATGGCACTAGACAGAGGTGCAGGATGCACAACTGGATTTTATGTACCAGAAGTTCACTCAATTCCATTGCAAATCAAAAAAATTTTAGTCAGTTTTTCAGGACAAAGCTGAATGAAGGCACTTGTATAATAAGGCACAGACCTTGATTAAATAACCATAATTCAGTAGAGATATTCTGCTGACATCACCAACAAGGAAAAAGGTTCACAAAATCAACCATGAATACAAAGAGCCTAAACTGTATTCCTGGTTACTATTGAGACTACACTGCACTATTGGCAGTGGAGATAAACCACATTTAGATACAGCAGGTCATGTTTTAAAACCCTCCAAGAAGCTGAAACATGAAAGCAGAGCATCCCACTCCTGAGACTGAAACAGAGCAGCCCTCAGGATTGCCCAATTCTGCTGTGGGGAATTATTTTGCTTTCCAACCACTGTTTACATGTGAACTACAGCACATGGCACACAGAGAACAATTAACTATCAGGCTGTAAACTCAGATACTGTGGGGTAATTATCTTAGTCATAAATCTTGGCAACTGCAGCCCAAAGTGGCTGTGACAGGGAGCAGGTTCCACAGGTGAGCCCAGACTGGATCCTGACCTGGAGTTCAAGAACTGAGCAAGGGATTCTTAGGGGAGGAGAAGAGGGGTTTTAGGGGTTAAGATTGTTTTTTAACCAGCACCTACCACACATCCCCCTGGGCAGCTTAATTATCAAGGAGAAGGTGTGTTATACTGAACATCTAATGGGTAAGATTATTTTTAACCAGCATAGATACATATAACTTCCTCAAAATTTACATTTAAGAGTTTGCTAGAGGCTACTTTTCCATAAGTAACATTAGTTAATTTTCAATCTCACATGGCATCTTGAATATTTGAAGAGAGGCTCAATTCTTTTTCATTTCTCCAAAGGTCCAGTTTTAACAATTCTGTTATAAAGTTTGTTAACAGATAGATAAATTTTACCAAACCAGACACACACAGACTGCAACATAATGCACATTTCATTTTGTTCCAATTGATAACATTGATAAATATGATATATTCCTCCAGACTGCATACAAGGGGTCAAATGCAGAAATCTGGTTTTGGTTCACTAAAAGGGAGTCATGTATTACTCTTTTTCCTCTATATGGATTGTTTTATGTTATCAACATTGAATTGGATTTGCTCCTGTTGCCCAGTTATTCAATATCATCCTACCTTTCATGGCTTCACTGTTAACTTTCAGTTCTACTGCTCTGGATCTTCTTTTACTCTTAGTGAGCATCCCTGCCCCTCTATCTGGCTTATGGTACTGGTTCAGGGTGACTGACTTCATCATTTTATTATCCCTTCCCCTCTTTCCCAATTCATGTATTTCTTCTGAACTTTAACACTTCTGCACTTTCCAAGAAAAGGGGAATAAAATAAGATGAAGGTTAAACTAAAATTCAAATGGAGAGCCTAGGCAATACTACATTTGGATTTATTTTGGAAAAAAACCTTAAGATCTTTTGTTCTAAATAGAGTTACTGACCTAGAAACATACATTCATTTCTGGAAATAAATCAAAATTCCTCCTACGTTAATCTAATTGCACCAGTGGAAGCTAAGTAGTCCCTTAAGTAATTTAAGTTTCCTTATTTGAGGGGGAAAAAATTAAATAAAAAAAAATCAGACCTTTCCCATCGCTGAGAGTGTGTTTTGTAGAACAAGCCAGTTATGATTAATTTCTCTGTTTGCAGTAGCAAAGGCATTTTCCTTTAAAACTGGAATAGGTGTGAGCAGACAGTCTGGTTTTTAGGGAGCATTGTATTAGCAAGTGAATAACATCCAAGTATATAAAACAGTCTAGGTTTGATTGCTTGCTTTTGTTTTACTGTCGCTGCCATAAAAATTCCCCACAAAATCTGCTGATTTCTGAAACACAGAAAGCTCAGAAATAAGAACCTTTTTCTGGAGGCAGCTGCAATGAAAGAAAGTGGAAACCTTAAGGAATTAATGATCCTGCTGAGTTTCCTACCTCGTGCAATCATGAAGCTGTTTTACAAAAGGGCAGAGGCGCCAATCATCCAAATCATCCCCTTTTCCTGCAGAGCTGGTGCTGGAAGAAAAGGGGGAACACTTGCTCTGTGCCCAGGAAAGGTGCAGGAAGAAAAGCAGGAACACTTGCTCTGTGCCCAGGAAAGGTGCTGGAGGAAAAGGAGGAACACTCACTCTGTGCCCCGGAAAGGGGCACAGCCCAGGAGAGTTCAGGGACTGGGAATCGGAGCAGGAACTCCTGTCACAGAGTTTATTCAGGTCTGTGATGTCTTGAGAACCCCCTTCCCTCACTCAAAATGCTCTCTACAAATATCTCTTGGTCTCCAGTAATTACCTGGGGATTAGGCACAGCTAATAAAACCCCCTCTTGAAAGGCTGGATGAATTTGAGATGATAACAAGGTTGTGATGTGCCTAAGGGAGCAGAGGCATCCTTCTGATTGTAATTTAATCAACCTTGATTAAAAGAAAGAAACATTTACCTGTATGCTGTTCAATAAATTTTGATAAAAGTCTCTACTCCAGCAGGCAGCCAATCAATCTCTCCCACCTCTCATGCTTCCCATAAACTCAGATCTCATCTACTTCTGCCCCAAGAACGCCAAAGGAAGACACAATGGTGCAGTACATGGCTAAACCCCTGAAGAATACTCCTAAAAACCAAAACTCACACCAGCAGTGCTCTCGAGAGACACGGCCCTGACTCCCTCTTTTAATACACCCCAAATCTCCGTGCTGGTATCTGGGATAACTGCTTCCTTGCAGTGGGGATTTTTAGGCAGCAGAGCAGTCCTGATGCATTTGCAGCACGTTCAGCCCCGGCACCACTGCAGGGATGTAAAATTACAGCTGTGACTCAAAGGATTCTCCTCCTCTGACCCTGCAGCAGCAGAACCACCAAAAAGTTTCTGGCATCCCACAGGACTTGGATAAAGTCTTGTGCAGCAGCAAAGTACCCTTGATGAAGTGTTCCCTCAGAAACCATCTCTAAAGAAAGAGTAACTGAAATTAGCTCATTTTTCTTGGCATGCTGCAGCTGAGGAGACAACAGTAAATAGTAATTATCTGTACTCTTCCCAAAATATCGAGCCTCTGAAGTCCCAATTATTTGTTCCCAGATACACCAGAGCTCACCACCAGTGTAAAAATTTCTTCCCACCATTTCTTTTGGTCTTGGAAAGAAAAGCCTATGCAGTGCAATGGATTGAATATGATGATTATTCCTTATTATTGAACATAATTAGCTTATTACTTCCGCAGAGTATCTTAATTATTGTAGGTGTTACTAATTCAGACAACTAGGGCTTGATTAGGTTAAAGTTATTTTTCCTACTTTAGTCTAAGAGTTACTTTTATTTACATCAAGAGCCCTAAGCTGCAAACACTTTAAAAGAACCAAAAACAGTCAAAAAACCACCTACTTTCCAAGTGACTGAGTAGGGAAATAATGAGTCAGTGCTGTTTAATCAGAATAAATCCTAGCAATAGACTGAATTTTCCATATTCTTCACACAATCTCAAAAAAACCAATTCCTGTAAGGTTTTAGGCCTCAAGTTTAAACAGGTCAAAAAATAATAGCACCGAAAATTAAACCGGCTCTGCACACAATAAAAATTAACATATTGCAAAATCACCTTCACTAAATGCAAATGGGAGATGAGATTCTGAGATGCTTACTCCAGTATTAATTTGAGTGTGAGTGCTGATGAACTGAGGTGCTAATTAACTTGTAAAGCTATCAGTATTTGGCTTTAACTGATTGGCTGAATTACAGAAATCCTAGGATGCTCAGAACACGTCAGAAAAAAAAGAAAAATAAAGCTAAAAATATTTAAGTTCTCACTGTTTTGTGACATTGCTGGTTTTAAATGCAACAGAAGGGAAATCCAACAGATAAGAGCTACTTTGCAAAATAATGAAGTGAATTAAATTAAACTATAGCTTGATGAAAATTGGTGAAGAAAACAGCACTAATGATGCTAAGAATGGAATACAGCATCTCTCTGCCTGCACCACACATTCCATAAGCACACTGTGCACATAAAGCAATGCAGTGAGTGCAATAAACATAAACCACAGTGAAGAGGAGAATGTGCACTATTAGGCAGTATACAGAAACTCAGACCAATTATGTACATAAAATATCGGTATATGCTTCACACAGAGGCAAGTGAAAAAAAGAAACACAGGGAAAGAGCAGGGCAGCAGGTGACATTTTCAAGATGAAGAAAGCCCAAACCAGAACAGGAACTAATTAAAGAGCACATGGCATAGCAGACTATTCCCTCTCTCTTACCTTGCTCCAAAACCCCTACAAAATATATCAGGCAGCATGAAATGAGGCAGGATATCACCTGATTTTACTCTCTGCTCGCTTAAATACCACCACAAACTGACTGCCCTGAAGCTCTTGTCTCAAACACTTTTCCCCTTCCCTCTCTTACCTCCTCAGCTGGATACAGCAGATTCCCAAAGAGGCACTTCTACATCTGGCACATAATAAAGTTTAACATCTGAGAGGCACCTGCTGAAAGTCTGGGGTGATGGTTCAGGGTAGGAACAGTGGCCCCACAAGCTGGGATCTGTCTTAGAGCTTGGTAACTTTCCTGAAAACACAGCACTCTGCAATTAGAACACAGCTAAAGGAAGAAACCCACCTGCTTCTTGATCATTTATGCACCATTTTGTGTTAATTAAGGATCATCTATACCAAATTTTAAGCCTGAATGTCACACAGTTAATAATGAACAGAAAACAGTCACTAGCTCAGGAAAGAAATATATAGGGAAGTCAATTAGCAGGGGAAAAAAACCCTCAAAATTGTTAAATACAGATCCTTAAGTGTCTTATTACATAAATAGTTAATTAAAAATAATTTACAGAAACAATTATCATTACCACATTAACACTAATTGTTCTACCCAGGAAGACAGCATTGTATAAAGCAAGATTGCCTGCCTGTTACTTCAGCACATAAAAATGTCAAGGGACTTCCTTTGGTCTCCTTAATTCCCTTCCAGTCTTTTACCATCTCAAGACAGAAGGACTGTAAAACAAATCCACAGAATGGGAGTTAACATATTAAACAAACCACCTGCCTACTTTTATTGAAATAAGTCAAGTTATTCTGTTCAAAATACTCCTCATTTTTTTCCCCTTTTTTCATGTGAAAATATGCCACTTACAACCCTGCCCAGGAAAAAGTGTCATCACTAATATTGTACGGATAACAAGTAGCAAGATTAAGTAAATAGGAAGAGACATAATTATGTCTACATACAGTTTAAATCTTGAGATTTTAAATTCAACGGAAAAGTCTTCAAAGAGGGAAAAAAAACCCCAAACAAGTGGATATAAAAGACGGGGGAAAAAAAACCTGTCAGAAATTACACGCAGGAGGGATGAAAAGGCGGCTTTCTGCTCACATCTCTGATGCCAACATTGTTTTCTCCAAAGCTACAGACAGAAATAGGAGCTCAGGGCATGTACCAGGCACAGGATCTGGCCCTTCAGCTCAGGGCTGCTGTGCCTGATTGAGTTTAATTTAAGCCTTCTTCAAATTGCCTCTCTTGTTGCCTCTCTGCCAGCAGCTTTCCCCGCACAGCACGTCCTGCCTGCGGGGCAGGGAAGGAGGGCAGCTCCTGCTGCAGCTTGGGCAGCACAGGGATTTCATCTCCATGGGTTCCTCCTCCCAAAAACCAGCCACCTCCTCACCCACGAGTTCCCCAAAATCACCTGCCTTCCATTACAGATCTGCCCCAGTGAAACAGCTGGGGATGTGAACACCTCCACCTGGAACTCAGGTATCAGTAGTTCAAACTCCAAAACTTTTTTGTAGGACAAGCAGGGCCTCTGAGATTGGAACATCTAACCATGAGTCCCACCAAACCAGTCCAAAACCCCCATTAACAAGAACATCACTACTACAATGGCCCTAAATGCAGCCACCTTCTATTTGTTCATTTCAAAGGCAACCAGACCAAAGCCCCTGGACATTCCAAATAACACCTACAAACCAGCTGGGTTTTCCTCAATCTATATGACAAAGATGCCAGCCCCCTCCTGCCTGCCTCTTCCAGGAAGAGACTAAATTTAGAAAGAGAACATTTATTTTCATTTAGACTCACTTTTCCTCAATTGCCATGCAAATTAGAGGCAAGTGTGGAACAGAAACAGAGATCTTTTAAGATGTTAACTTCTCACCTTCCACTGCACCCAGGCAGCACTAAGAGCTCTGTACACCTGCAGCAACCTGGAGAAACAGACTGTGATAAACACTACATATATTATGCATAATTACCAGTGTGAGGGGCTGGACTCAAAGTTCTTCCCAATTCAATGATCTTGAGAAACAGGAAGTTTTAAGTTGCTGATGCAGGAAGACAAATCAACTTCATTTAATAAGTGCAGCAGATCATGATCCCTCTGTACATTCAAGTGTCAATCACCAAAGTGATGATTTCCAAGCTTACAGAGGGGCTGGGTGACTATGACAGCCCCAAACTCAGCACTAGATGCATTGTTCAAGCTCAGTCTACAAAACAGCATTAACCCAGTTTTTCCTAATTATGGCTCAGAGAAATTCCAGGGTGGCAGCAACCTCTGCAGGCTGGCCTGCCACATGAGAATTACCCAATTTGGGGCTTTTGCTGAAACAGTTTGTAGGGATTAAGCTTTTTTACCTTGAAGCTGAGTTAAATAAATGCACCACCTCATCAGAAGAACAAAGCAGACTTTAACACTGTTTATGTGAGTGCTGTCATTCCAAAATTCCTCAGCCTAAAGAAAGGCTGCAGAAACATGAGCACATTTATACCATGGAACCTGCTCTCAGCAAGGCCAGACAGTGCATTATCCTCTACAAGCTCATCTTCTGAATAATACAGCAGAACTGAAGACTGAACACTATAAAAGGACAATTTTACTGTTTCTTATGTCTCAAAGCTTTCTGTGAACACTAAAGCCGTACTTGTCCAGCTGCCCCACAGGGGAACAGCAGGAACCTCACAGGACCCATTTACCCTTGTTGACAAACAGGATTTTCAGGCCAGCTTGTTACTAATGATTCTGGATTAAGACCAGACAAAGCTGAGGGGCTAGTGGATAACGAGGATAACTCCTGGAAGTGCTTCTGTGGCTCTGGTCCTGGTGCCAGGCTCCACGCGAGGCTCCCTCCGCTGCTCTCCCGCGCGTGCTGGAATCAGAGCTCAGCCTTTGAGGGCTGCCTCCAACAATGCTGCCTAATGAAAATGATGGCACAGGAGAAGAGCCTGGTAATGAGACATCTCAAAAAAAGCCACACGTGCTCGCTGGAAGGTGCGGGAGCGCTGAGGTGAACTCCCCTGGATTTTTGAATAGGTGGAATAATGACTTCCTTAACAACTGCAGAAGCTCCTATCCTGGAACTTGCATCTTTTGGTTTAAAACAAGTTGTAACAGGGAAACAGCACTTGGAAAACACAATCCCTGTGCTGCTGCTGGCTGCTCCTCTCCTCACACTGAGGCTCAGGAGCGCACAGGACAAGGATGAGCTTCCTACCCACAGCCGAAGGATTCCAGAGGCTGTTGCTTCCCTGCCTGAACTTTTATCCCGTGCTCCTCCCAGCTCCAGCACAGCTTACGCACAATGTGGGAAGGGAGAGGGCACCTTTTAATATTTAACATTCAAATGATGCCCAGCATGTCAACACTGACAGCTGCCCCATCTCTGACTCCCTCCCTCACTGGCTGGCATGCCTTTTGCCTTCCAATTCAGCCAGTAGATGTGCAAAATTCCCACTCAGGAAGGCTTCTCTGGATGGGACTGCACATGATTTTGTACCTTGAAGAAAACTAAATCATAATAACAAGTCTATCCTGGTATTCAGAGTAAGTTTCCATTATTAATAAGGAATTTTTCAGCACTTCTAGTGTGCAGAAGTGAGTTCCACAAGGCAGGTATCTCTTTTTGTTGTAACATAAATTTACTGCTCTTCAGGTTTCACTTCTTGTTTCATCTATTGGCAGGAAGCATCTGTTTCATCTTTCCAACTCTCTGCACTAACCACCCTAATTTTATCCAGCTTCTCTTGTGTATTTTCTATCTGCTATCTTTTTGACTCTAATCCCCTGCTGCACATGGCATTATAGAACTTCTGCAACTTTTTTATTTGTTACATTCTCCAGACGTGCTATGATCCTACTGGCATTAAGGGATAGGCAATTAATTGGTCTCTGTATGGTGGGAAAAGATAAGAAAAATCAGCTAAATTTACAGGTCAGAGATTAAAAAGAACTTTCAGTCCTGCACTTGGACCACAGAAACACCTACCCATTGCTAATATCCTGCTTCACTGAAGTTGTTTTAAGAGCACCCTTAGTGAATCTCTGGCATGGTCTAGACCTTACCTCTGTGATTGCCCAAGGACTTTCAAGCCTGTAATTCTATAAAATCATGTCAGATTAATTTTCTACTTTTATAATGTAATTTTCTAATTTTATCATTCTCATCACTTCTGTGCAGGGGGGAAGCCAGAAAGTGGGGAAAGATTCAAGTGAAGGTTTCCACTGTGAGAAAAGTTGCAACACCATTAGATGTTCATCATTAGTTGTTAAATAATACACATAAGAGATTAAAATACTCAGTTAACACAAAATTGCTCATATCCTCTTTTTGCTGAAATCCATGTCAGTTCATCATATGAACAACCAAAGTAACAAATTTTCAAGATCTCCTTTGGGAATAAATATTTCAAGGATAACTTTTACAGCATACTAGAAAGCAAAAGTAAAATCTGAATCTATAGAATTATATCCTCATTCTCACAACATACACAAAATCAAAAGCACAGAAAAATAAATATGAAGGGAAATTTAAGTTATAAATAATATTCAGTAATAACTTCATATTCACTTTCTTTTTCAAGTACCACACGTGTATATTTTCATTTATTCATTGCCATTGCACTTGTGAGAAAGCTACAACTCAGCTTTGTTTTATGGGCTGTCCTGGTTTCAGCTGGGATCATTTCTTTTTGTGCTTAGTTACCAGCTGACTTCACACCATGACACGGGCGTTGTTTTATTTTTCTTAATCAAAGGCATTTTAATGTAATTAGCCATTCTGTTATACTTTTTTTTCCTCTGTTCCTTTTCAGAATTACAACACTCCCCTTGCAGAGCAGCAGAGAGGAGGGAGGCTGTGCTTCCATCACTGCCCACGTCCCACAGACTGTCAGTGACATCCTGATCTCCTGCAGCCGGAGCCTTTCCCTCTGCACTGGCACTCGCTGCTCAGTGCCACTGGCACCTCTTTCCCATCAAGAAGAAAGATGAACAGCCCAGGTAGTCAGGTTCAATTTCACTCCATAGATCAGCTAACTAAGGGAGCTGCAGCAGAGCATAATTTACATCCCCCGTCAGAAGGCTGAGCGTAGCTGACAGCCAACTTCACACAGCTTTGTCTGATCTTAATCCATCCCTGCACTCCGAGCTCCAGCAGCAATCAGCTCTGCCCAACTGAAACCTTTTAATGCCTACCCTACAACACAAACTGCTCCACTGCTAGAAAAAAAAGCCTGTTCTTTATGGAAAAAAAAAAACCCAAAACCAAACCAACACAGCACAGAAAAATATAGATTAAGCATTCAGCTGTAACAAGCAAAGTGAAATCCAGGTGAATATCCCCCAGGTGAGTGTTCGCTAAAAAAAGGGGCACATCTTTCTTAATTCTGAGTAGTTTAATATAAATTTTAAGAAGCAAAAGTTTGTCTATTTAAATTAGTTACAAGTGACTTCAGCTTAGAGCAAAGCACTCTCAACTTTGCAGGAAGCACTGCTACAACAACACTTAACTAGGCTGAGCCTTTCCACCAGCAGTGTCTAATGGCTCACCTAAAAATGGCTTTGCAATAAAATTGTATTAATTACAGCTAATTCTCTCATACTTGATACAGAAAACTGCAGTTTCCCCCTGTGCCTGTTCAGGAACAGAACACCCCCAGAGCAGCAGCATCCTGCTGGAACTGTCCCCCCACATCCAGCTCAGGTTCCTTCACAGAAGTGAAGCTGAGTGACAGTGAGGTAAAATTCAGCTTTTAACTCACACTGGAGATTGGAAAGTCAATGAAAACCTTGTTTCTTTCAGAGCCATTAGTGCTGGTGCTTCTGTAAGAACAGGTAGAGCTGCTTGAAATGCTTGAAGCTCACCAACACCTGAGAGAGGAGCCTCTGCTGTGGAGAAAAGGCTTTACAGATAGGAGTTTGGCTGGTATCTTTTAATACAGAAAACCAGCATTTTCTTTTGTAAAATCAGTGTACTTAATCTGCCCTTCACTGATTTACAGGACCAACCACAGAATTTTTTATCAGATCATCAGAGACACCACCTAAAGACATTCACATGTGGGAAGACTCATGCTCAGACAGAACAATTCTTGCTCCTTTAACTGATATTATTTAGTAGCTAAGAAGCACAAAAGCCTGGCTCTGGATGTCGAGTCCATAATTTTACATATCTGGATTTCCAAGATTTACATCTGTCATAAATATCAGAAACATGAATCTTGGAAATCAAATATTAAAATGAGGGATGATACTGTGATGTGCTGCAGCACAGGCAAATTGCTGTCATTTCCTGAGAGGTGGCAGCATTTCAGTGGTGGCTGATTGCTTTATTATTTTTGCATTCATTGCCCATCACTGATGTATGCAGATTCATTTTCATTTTTAAAAAATGGAGCTAAAATAAAATTCCAAAATGCACCATTCTCAACAGGCAGAGCACACATGAGATTTTTGTGAATTCCTCATCTTTATTTAGTTTTAAACTTTGTACAGTACTTTGAGATGTTGGATAAAAAAGACTCACATCCACCTCCAAAGGCAGTATTTATAGATGTGTACAGCATCTCCACTAATTTTGTGTTTCAGTATGTCCAAAATATGCCCCGCAATGGAAACCTCAAAAAGTATATTAGCATTACCAGCTTCTTGTATAGCAGGTTCTTAAAAATATTTCTTAAATATACCTACTCATCTGCCCTTGCCATTCCAGAGAAAGGGACGGAGGATATTTTCATTTTTCAGAGAAATAAATTAATGGAAAAATAGCTGCCTATATCCTGCAAGGGAAGCAGCTGTTGACACACACTTTATTACCATCAACTGGAATGTTCTTTGCTTATCAAAATATTATCACAGGGTGTTGTTTTTCACAGGGGTATCTGAATGTTACACCCCCTGTGTTTATTTGTTTACTGTTCACTACGCTTTCCTCCTTGTACACTAAAGGTTTGCTGGAAAACTCCTTGCTTGGATCAAGCTTTCTGTACAAAAAGGCTATTTCTGTGCCCATCCCCACACTGTCCTCTGAATTTTATTTACTGCAAGAAGGGGAACTAAATCAAAAAACAGTTCTATAAATACTACCCACACTGAGTAGGGAAACACCAACAGCACAAGTCATGGCTTTTAAATTGTGGCTTTAAGAGAGCTCAAAGTCCTCTGACCTCATTTTAAAATGCAGGTCAGATTCCCCATATATGCAATTTGCTTTGATATCTTTGTTATTTGCTCCAAATCTTCCCTTCTTCTGCACTGTGATCTCATTGTTCTGTGCTTTATTTCTCTAAGTGCAAAGGGAAGCAGGAAAAGTGGTTTTCTATTCAGTGTCAACACACCTGATGGCAAAAGTAACTCAGCACTGTGTCAGTAACAGGAGCACTTGGCACAAGGAGCTCTCAACCCTCATCAGACCTTTACAGTCATTAATTCTCCTTCCCATACTGGATCCAAACCATTTATGGATGCACTGGAACTCCATAACCACACAAATACAGAGCCACTGATGGAGCCCAGCATTATTAAACACCTCCAAGCCTCCCTTTGGTTTCCTAGACAATGTGCAAAGGTGAGGGAAAACTAAAGTCACCCTTCAAGCTGCCATAAACCCTCTCTGTTAAGCAATCGATGCCTGAAAATTGTCCTCAGTCCAAATTCAGTGAAGAGAAACCACTTTAAGGATCTTTCTCTCAGGTTATTTCCAATTCCATGGTAGCAAAACAATGCTTATTTTCCTAACAGGTTAATTCTAGACAACTTCATGGAAAGTCTGTTATGGAAGAACATGCACAGAGAAACTTTTTCTCAGGCAAATCTCAGACTACTGTGAGCAAGGATGGAAATGTGAGTGGGATTGAGAGGGATTTAATAAAGGAAGGAGTAACTGAGGCCATGGAGGGCAAGCCAGGTTTTAGAAGGCTTCTCAGATGTAGTCAGAGAAACAATCCTTGCACTTTTCTAGCAACACCTCCCCAAACCAATCAGGGAGAAAATCCCAGCAAGGGGAGGCCCAAAAAGAGAAAAGGACAAGGCAAATCAAAACAGATGCTGCAGTTCAGTGAGGCTCCCGACAGTGCAGGAAAACAACGTATTTTTATCCTTGAAACAAATATACTGACATTACTGGTGATTGACCAGTGTAAATTGTGACTTCAATAACCTCATGAAGCTTTGTTTCAAGATTACAAAATGCTTCTTCCTGTAATTTATAAAAGTTAAGCTTTGGCTCTTTTCCATTAACTCCTCTGATCTGTCTCTCATCCTTGTGGCACTGCTTATGCACCATCACCTTCTATTCTGCATTGCTGGAATTGCTCTTTAGCTGCAGCCTCTGGAAAAGCATTGCAGAAACATTCTATCCAGAAATGGAAAAAAGACTGTAATGATGCAAAGAGCAGTAATTAAAGCGAGACAAATTAAATTGGGAAGACACTAAAAGACAATTTACTTGAAGTAACATATTTCAGCCCACCTAAGGAAAAGAAAAATCTAAACAGTTTTTCATTTAGGGTTATGGTTAATTATTTATGAAGGCAAATCCATAAAGCCTAAAAGCTGTATTAGAGAACTCTTCTGCCTGTGTACTTGCAAACACTGCAATTCCCACACTCCCAAGTTACTTCTGGGCTGTAAGTTTTGATGGGGAAGTGAGGAAGAACAAAGATTTTTCAGGAATATCCCACTAAATCCAATTTGAAAAGGAAAAATTTTGATTTAGACTGAGACTATAAAAGGAATTGAAAACCAAAGTGTGTGTGATTAGAGCTTCAATACTGGTGAAAAAATTCCCATTTGGGTGTATTTAGACTACAAAGGATTCTCAATGTGCAGGGGATGTTCAGTATAAAATGACAAATGTAAGCAGATGTTTGCAAGGCAATCACTCAGTTTAGGAAAAATGCACCACTAAAAGTGCTTGATTTGCTGCAAGAATATTTGTAAATAGTTTAAGAAAATTACAGACCAGTTATTATGGCTAATTCAATTTAGTTGAGCATCACAGCATTCCTCAAAGGGAGACAAGTCAGAAATACGGAACTGTCACAACTTCCTTAAAACTCAAGCATGACATAGCCTAAATCTGCCACAGAGCTGAAAAAAAAGTGGAAGAAAAATTAAAAAGAAACCTCAGAAAACAAGGCTGATGTGATTTCTGCGTGCGCCTTTCGGGACTTAAAGGCAAAAAAAAAAAAAGCATTTTCTGCCAAAGTTATTTGACGGAAGTCATTCAATCCCAAATTTCCTTTCTATCTGCCTTGGGCAGAATTCTCAATTTCCTACAAGCAGAGTCCAAAGTGGGTTTGGAGGCTCCCTGGCACCTCGGGAGCTGTGCAGATCCAACACCTGCCCCTGAAGCCGCCTGTCATTTTCCCCGATGCCACTGACACACTTTCCCTACTTTTCTCTCTCTGTTAACTCATAAAGGGAAAA
The DNA here is from genome assembly GCA_013397155.1 of Irena cyanogastra. Taxonomy (NCBI): domain Eukaryota; kingdom Metazoa; phylum Chordata; class Aves; order Passeriformes; family Irenidae; genus Irena; species Irena cyanogastra. The sequence continues at coordinate 938,418 of VWZV01011465.1, forward strand.
GTGGAAAGAGAGCAGCTTCTGCTGCAGGCTGGATTCATTAGGAACGTCCTGACAATGTGCTGCCAAACGAAGGGAGGCAAAACTGCTTAAGAAACACGGTGAATATTTTTGTGTTTTAATTGTGTCACGCTGCATATTTTACCTGCGGGAGATGGAAATATTTACAGCCTTCCATGTGTTTATGGAGAGATGTACATCTTTATCAGAGACTGAAGGAGGAAAAAATGGGTGCAAAAGGAGAGAAACAAAGGTTTCTTTTTGCGAATATGGTCATGTAACAGGACAGTGAAGAACCTGCACCAGCTCAGAGCAAGAAGGATTTACACAGCTCCAACTCCAACAGCAGTTGGATTTCTGAAGCAGCTTTTCCTTTCTCCTTAGTAGCAATTTCCTTCTATTTCTATGAAAATAAAAATGTTAGAGAAATTCGGATTTCCTCACATTCTACAGCCACTCTGCCTTTTTCACTAACAAAGAAAATCGAGTGCCTGTGTGTTCAGCAGCTACTTGGGTGTTAAATCCTTACCTGCTCCTCTTCCAAAGCCCTTCCAACAAGGGGCTTGCCACATCTGTCTTACTGCCAGAAGATTTTCACAGCGTTAAACTGCCACGTCTACAAACCACATTGTGTTGACCATTCTGAAAACTACAGACACCTCCCATTGAAAGGTGCATTTATTCACATTTAGAAGATAACCAGAGAAATCACTGACATTAATTTATTTCCCTCCAAGAATCCTCCCTGACCCTGTAAGCAGCAGACCTGGAGTCACATATGTTTATTCTTACAGCCGGGGAACCAAAATCCCTTCACAATGACGAGATATTTAAAATCTCTCCTTCTTAGAGAGCCAGCTTTATTTCAGGCATCTTAAAGAGAAAATCACATTCCCTTCAGAGAGTGCTCCTTTAATAGCCTGGATGTGGCTGATGCACTGCCCAGACCCCAGCAGTAACTGGAATTTAAAGCTTTTAGCCAATCTGCAGCTCTGTCTACACTGCAATGTTTTGTGGGTTTCTTGTCTAGCTGGAGAGGGGAAAAACCCCCAGATCTTCATCTTAAGGATAGTGCTATTTTTTAAAAATTTTCTTTATCTAAATGTTGTGCCATGGACAGGCAGCTGTGCCACCAATTCCCTGACATCACTGCCATGTCCCCTGGCCTCAGCTACGTCACCAGACCACCATCACACTACTGAAAGTGTGTGAATACATCATTTCAAAGTGTAAATTCTAGGAAAAGACATTTCCATACTGCTTTCAGCTAACAAAAGCTGTCATTTAAAATATTGTCTTGGTTTGGTAACTTCTGGGAAATTTGTCTGCACTGATTTCAGCAGATTTATTTTGACACAACTGAGAGCTCAGCCCACCCCATTGAACGTGCAGGCCTTTTGCACTAGCTCCAAAGCAGAGTCTCCAGCAAATTTGCTTTAAGTGGGGCAGCTCTAGCAAACTAGAAAGTAATCCTCTCCTCCTAATTTCCCACAAGAGTGTGAACATTTTGTGGTAGGTTTCTTGATTACTTGAAATCTCCCTGAAGAATCTTCACCCTGGAGCTTAATGAATGACACACCACACATCAGACAGGAGCCAGACAGAATTTATCCTGTCAGCTGTCCTCTGATGAATCCACTACCTCAGAAGTCAAATTTGAGATGTGATTTTACAGGAAGATGTCTATTCCCCACATCTTTCTTTATGGGAAACAGCTTCCTCCTTTAAGTCAAAATCCTTAATCACAAAGTGAGTCCATGTTTGTGTGCCTAATTCCATGAAATCTCTAAGCTCAGAGAAACCCCAAGTGCAAGGTTGGTTTGGCTTTTCCTGCCAGCATCTGGGATGCAGCAATTCAGCATCTGGAAAGGTAAAAAACACTCACTGGAGCCAGTGGTGACCCTGGCCAGCAAAAAGAGCAACCTGGATAGCAAGAAACCAAGGCCCACAGCCAAGATAACTTCAAGCTATTCGATATCAATTCAACATTAAAATCCTCTTTGTTCTACTAAAGTCAAAATGAAATATTTTTATGTATTTTGAGCCTTATTAAAACCTATTCTTCCTTTTTAAAGCAAAACTTAATTGAAAGCAGCTAGAAGAAGAAAGCTTCATTTATCACAAAGTGACATTTTGTAATTAAAATACAGTTCAGAACAAAATGTTTAGCTGCAAAGGCGTGAATTTTCCCTTCTTCACCGTTGCTGCCAACTTGCTATTATTATGAGAGCAGACAGAACCAGAAAACTGGCTGTTGTTTCTTTTCACTGAAAATTAACTGGAAGGAAAGCAGGGATTGTTTGTCTAGAAACAAGATGCCAACTTGTTCTCTTTTTAAGGTATGGTGGAGATGCAGCTCAGTGGGGACCATGCGCTGAGTTCTCTGGGGCTGGTCCATTGCTAGTGGAAAGTAATTAAAAATAGCAACAATTCCTTCTCCTTTCTTACTCTTGCTTCCTTGAAGGCTCCATTTTCAGGTCAACTTATCTTTTATTGGCACAGTTGCTCTGTGTGACTTCCTCTAAACATACTCACAAGTTCACAAGGCTTTTCACAGACAGTACCCTCAAAATCATTCTAGGAAATCTGGACCTTTCAGCTGCAGGTTATGGACAGCTGGCTACAAACCTGACAGTTCTTAAATTTCTCTACATGGGTCTCTAACAAAAGAGTTGGGTTAGTTTTAGCATGGAATCTTTAGAATTTTCATTTCAGAATGGAAAAGATTCCATTGTAAAATGAAAATGAAAGATTCCATTCTAAAATGAAAATTGTACACAGTTCACGTGAGCTCTGCCATTTACACTCACTTCTTGTGCCTAAAATGCTCAAAGGGCTCTGCTTGTAATAACTATAAGCTGTTGTAAGCTGGGAGCCCAAAGCTGACTGGTAAATTACTTTGGGATATATCAAGTCATTCATTTCTTTTCCTAAAACAACATTCTGTGTGCTAGGAAAATCTCTGTGTCTATGCACAGCAGAAATAAATACAAACCTTTTCACAGAGGCACAGAAAATGTACAAGAAACTCTTATTCCTCTAAGCAGAATGGAAGAGGGAAAAATCATTTCCACTGCACCTTCCACTTTGAGACACAAATAAAAGGAGCAGAATTTGGTTTCAAAACCTGCCAGTGAACTTGGAGTGATGAAAACATTCTTGCTCCCCTCACAAAGTGAGCGTGCTCCCAGGGCTCTGAAGTAGGTTAATCCCACGATTACAGCATTTGCAGAGGCTGGCAATGCTGCTCCAATCTCCTGCTGTACTTAGACCCCAAATGAATAAAAATGCCTCTGGTACAAAGGTTAAGTACATTAAAGAAGAGTCATATGAAGCTTTAGCCACACCTCCATCAGACACAAGAAATTAAAACCTGCAGGATCCAATGGCTCAAGTGATTCAATCCTTTCTGCACCATCTTTCCATCTCTAACACTGCTTAGGAGGTTTTTCAAAAAGGGAGCACAAAGAGCACCTCCAATCACACAGTGAACGCAGTGCTTCAGTTTAACACCATGAGTTTTGGGATTCACTGCCCTGGAGTGATCCAGCTCCCTTTCTAAACCCATGTGTGGAACACCATCATCTGCAGGAGCTCCACCACTGCCAACGCAAGCACTGGCCCAGCTGGGCATTCACTGGGACAAGGCTGCACTCCAGACTCTCACATGGCTGAATTCCAGACTCAAAGCTGAAATTCTCACGGAAGAAAAGTGTTTCCCTCAACAATTCTGACTTAGCATTCACTTAATACTACTCACCATTACGCTTGAGATAAGTAAATGTGTAAATTAATGTATCTAAGTAGCTGAAATTCTGATGAATAGGAACATATCGATTATGAAATCTCAGACCTCAAAGCCCATCACACACAGCAGATCAAATGAAGACCCTGCTCCAAATGCTGGCAAAGGAACATTCAGAGGTGATGCACTTGGAATATTTTGCCTTGGTCACAAGCAGCATAAGCATATTAATGTTTTCTAGATATGAGAATCTGGCTGACTAAATATCCATATTCCAGGGATGCTTAGTTTATACAAACAGCACTGGCAAGAGGGAACTGCTTGTGCTATACACTTACTAATTAAGATAATTCAATTTTTTTTTAAGAAGAAAACAGTCAATTCCTTCTTTCAAGTCTGTTGGTTTTTTTCTCTTCACAGATTCCCATTTTCAAATCTTTCTGCTTGTCAGTTCTGAAGAACTTAGTAAAAAAATGGTATCTAAAGGGTTTTGAGTTTAATGCAGGCCAATAACCTTGAATATTTAAAGCAGCTAGAAAGAAGCTTAACCACACATTTCAGCAAGTCTAAAGAGACATAATTTGAAAGGTATTTATAGCTAGTACCTCTTTATTTTCACATCTCAGGCTTTTAGAACCTTTGCTTTAAACCTAAAGGGGAAATTTTCCCCCTTTGAACTGGGTTACTTCAAATGGAAACTTCATTACTAACCTTAGAGAATTCAGTCTCCTCCAAACATCATCTGCTTTGAGAGAAAAAAGTAAATCAGGTTGTGTTTGGATATAATTAGTGTGAAATGACAGACATGACAAAATCTGGCCTGCAGAGGTTATGGGGCATTAACAAAAGATGATGCTGTAATAGTTTAGATTTGTCTGCTGGAGATAGCCTGTGTGGAACAGTGCAGGAAGAAAGCACAGAAAATGTAAGGCTGCCTTCACAGAGTTCATCTGATGGTCAGGGAACCCACATGAGCTTCAAGTTACATTTCTGAAGACAACTCCACATTCCTGCAAAAAGAGATGCACCTTTGGTGTCTTTTCCCCCATCTCACTCTCTAACCAGAGCATTCCCCTGCGATTCAGCAGTGGAAAACAGTGTCTCATATTCACCACACAGGTTTAATAAAACATAAAAGTCCTCTTTGATAACGTCACTCAAAGGTGTAGCTCTGACTTTCTTACTCTTGTGTTGGCCAACAGTTCCAAACGAGCTTCCTCGTTATGAAATATTCAAAACCAGATTAAATGTTGATAGAGCCTCCCTGGAAGCTGAACTGTGAGTAATGCTGAAAAACAACTTATTTTTCACAACTTCAAGGCTTCCTATTTCCTCTGTTGTGAGCATTTTACTACAAAACTGGACTCCAGTAGCAAATGTCAGGTTACTTGTTACAAGTGACATCTTATTTGTAAATCTTAATAGGCAATGGGAAATACATTTTCCATAGTGTGTTTATAAAAGTGCTAACTACTCCTTTGAATTTGGATTGATTGCTTCATTACCAGAAGGACACAAATCTCCCCTCAAAATCTGTTTTTTGTAATTATATTTTGCCTTAAAAACAGAGGAGTTTAATACAAAGTATTTCGTATCAACACACAATAATTTCACATACTAAAAATCCAATATCTGACTGCTCTATGGACATTTAACCCCAAATAATTGGTTCCATCACTAGATTAAAAAAACCCAAACTCAAACCTCCCCTTTATCTTTATAATCTTTTCAGTACACCAACAGTTTATGCATTGAATATAATATGAGGAATTACTGAATTAAGAAATTACTGGAGAGAGTTTACTAGGTTTTTAAATATATGAAATATATATTTACTTTATCTTTATTTGCTTAAATGACCATGTCCCTGAAAATGGTTGTGAGATTATTTAAAATGAATTAATAGTGAAATTAAGATTAAATCCTAAATGTTTTTAAACACAATAAAGGTTCATTGCTTCTATGAGATCTGACCCCAGAATCCTTGTTGCTCTCCTTAAATATGTCTGCATAAAAAAACCCCAGACACGAACCCACAAATTAGCATTAAAGTGAGCTTTCAGGTTGGTAGGACTTCTTTCAAGCTATTTTTGAGCACTCAAGCTGTGTTTGTTCCACTTTAGTAAATATCTGCCACTGAGTGGGACCACCTACACTTTTCTTGTAAGGAATGACTTGGCCTAAAAATATTATTATTAATTAGCATTATCCTGAACCTCATTAACATATGCACATGCAGATGAGGTTCAAAGTATGGGTCTTTCCATCATTTTAGAGTTAGACAATCTCTAACAAACCTCAGTGTCATTAAAGATGGCTCACCCTCCTCTGCTCTCACCCTGGGATCATGTACCTTAACCAGCTCTCAGTCTCTTCTCATTTGTTCCTCTGCCAAAACAGTCCCTCCCAAATCCTGCTCTGACTGCACTCCTCTGAAGGCCTGCACTGATGCTCAGCCATTCACACTATTGACTTTAAACTATTTCAGAGGTAGCTATGAAAAGAATGTCTCTAAGATGTAAGGAATTGAGATTTAGATTCCATCAATATTCACATTTGCACTTTCAGGCTGGGGTGTCATGCAAACAAAGCAGGCAGCTCCATCCTGAGTGCCAAGCACAGCCAGCAGCCCCAAGTGGAGCACATTCCCTGACCACTGTCCCTCCATTCACTGAGCAGGACAAAGGTCTCCAGGAAACAGCAAGATGAGCTCAGCTCATTAAAAACTGTATGAAAATGTGTATCCTGAAGGGATGTTAAATGAGGCTTACACAGGCAACTTTGAGGCTCTGCTTCCTTAGAATTTTAGTGCTTAACCTTAGAGCCCCGGCACTGCTTTAATGCAATTAAACAGAGGCAGAGATATAATGTAATGCTTTAGTTATAGTCTAGCACAGGGAAGGAAAATAGGCAAGAGAGATAAAGAATTCTGTAGGTAGCTTTCATTTTGATCTCCAGTGTCTCTCGAGCACTGCCATCCCTCTGACACGCTCACCACAGCAGAGGCTGTGTTCTTCCACATCCAATTTTACTGGCAAGGGCTGGTAATGTGGTTTTTAAAGAGATATTTCAGATAGGTGCATTTTTTTAAAAAGAACTGTAAACCATAAACATCCTACACTAGTAAATACAGCAAACACTGAACACACTAGGTAACCATGTCAATATGAAACTTAAGCCATGCCTGAGAACAAAGTACACCCAATTTCCCTGGTGCATTTAATTCACTTTATACGACTTTAGACATTTGAATTCAATCTAAAACTTACACAGGCAACACAAGGTTGCAAAAAAAAAGATTGGTTCATCCAACTACGACTGGTGTTTTTGCCTTCCACCTAGTTATCAGCACATTATTGTGACGTGTGAATATTACCCTCTTATTACTTTCAAGGCAATTTTATATTTAAAAGGAAATTAATAGTTAACCTCAAAAGAGCGTGCTTAATTTCATTTCACTCCCTGAATCATCCTTTTCACTACACAATTCTCCCTCTAACTAAACTAAGAGCGTAAGAGGTGTAATTATAGATCACAGATTAGCTGTTCAGCATTTGCTGGTGGTTAAAGCAGGGTAGACTTTAAAGTTGGCTCCAGAGGAAGCTGCTGCTCCTGTCACTTGTAGAAGAATCTAATGAGAAATGTTAATACCTAGAAGTCAAGGCTGGAGCTGTCTGTGCATCTGGACAACTTTGCAGGATGTCCTATGGCCACTGAAACCACTGGCAGGAGGATCTGGGAGAGGAAAAATCCCCCCAAACCCTGTAGCTCACCAGACTCAGTTACCTCCAATGGAAGATGCTGGAAATAACTCTAATGGAAATAACTCTTTCTTTGGTTCCACTCCCTATGACTTTTGTGTTGATGGAGCAACAGCCTGCTTGCTTCCCTGACTGTCCCATCACAAAGAGAGACCACAATCCTTCCCACCTCTACTTCAAACTTGATCTATGTGGAGCAAGGACAGGCAGTGTTGGGACTCTGCTGCCAAATGACAATTCATCCTCCTTCTCCTGTTTTTAATGCTGTTTTGCAGCAGTGAGTAATGCTGTCTCCGGGAAATGGAAGTGAAAGCTACTCTGTTCTTGTCAGAATAATAATGGATATTGTGTTGGCAAGTATTCTCCTGCACTGCACAACTGCATGAATAAAAGGAACTGGGAAAAGCCAATACTGGAGTAAATAGAGGGGGTAAACTTGCCTGCTTGCAAATAAGTGATAATTGGGTTTGGTGTTTCAGCCTGGGCAGTGAGAACAGGATAAACACGGGGTCTAAATCAGAAGGGATTTCAACCCCACTGACCCTCATCTGTGGAGAGAGGCCCTGGGGAGAGGCTCTGGCTGCTCAGGAGGCTCAAAGCAGAAACCTTTCAAGAGGCTGAGCGTCTCCACACGAGGTTTTACAGCCAGAACCAGACTGAAAATGGCCTGTGGCAGCTCTCAGCTTTAGTTCAATACTGGGATATCAGCTCTGCCCCCACTGCTGGTGCAAGCAGAAGGAAAGATGCCAGTGAGCATTGAAGTACACCCTTTTTTCATACTAAAGACCCCCACAAACACATTACTTAGTCAAGCAAACTAAATATCGTCATATGCAAAACCAAGCAAATGTAAAAGCAGAGAAATGCTCTTTTTCCTGTCCTTATACCAACACCAGCTATTATATGTAATAATGTTTAGATAAAAATAATAAAAGTGGGATGTCATTATTTCTGAGGATATGTTTATCTCTAATTCACTTTCAAGAGAAATGTTATACTTCAACACATGCACAGAACCACAGAATAAGCTGAGTTGGAAGGGACCCACAAGGAACATCCACTCTATCACTGGACAACCCAAACACATTTTATGTATATATCATATATCACCTTTATTCTAGAGGACCAATAATGTCCATATTGATCCTACACACAGGATCATGCATGAGGATCACAGCCACATCTTTTCTTCACTCCTAAGGAGCACAGTGAATGCCTGCCCTGACATATTTATCACAGGAAGTCTGAGCCTATTACTTGGCCAAATTCCCTACATATTTCTTTGAGCTCTTTAACAGGAATATACCACAAGGCATGAATGAAGGGCTTACAATTTCTGTAACACTATTTCAAAGTGGCACCAATTCTGTGGGTGAGTTTTCTTAACCAGAAGTGGTCAGATTAAGGAGACAGTTATGTTTCAGCTAAAGGTTTTTGTGACTAATATATATATCTAAATAAACATTTCTAATTCAGGCTGCTGAAACACATAAAACAAACCCTGCATGTGTCTGTTAACTTGTACATTCCTCCAAAGTTTTTTCTTCACAAGCTGGTTAATGAAATTACTGTGATGTCAACACAGAGAGTAAAATGTGCTGGTTAAAGAACAAAATAAGAAACAGGATCCTCAGATTGCACACCAAGTTCTGCCCTGATTTGTGCTGTAATCTTTGGGAAATAATTGAGAGATCAGCACTGGCTTTTGATGCAAGGATCTGACCACCTCTGAAATCAATTTACATTTCCCCCACATGTACATAGGTCAAGAAAGCTCATGATTTTCCATAAATTACATAAAATTATATAAGATTGGAGGAATTTTCCCTAGTAATAGTAAAAAGTATACACTGCAATAATGTGGACACCAATGCTAAGTGTTATTTGTTTATTTCAGGGAAAATTAGTGAGCAATTTAATACTGGGATCAAGCTAATATTCCAAATTTACTTTGATATCCCTTCAGCAAAACGGGAGCAGTTATCATCACAGCTGATACCTCTAATCTGTATTATACAAGTGAGCAACACTTTATTACATTTTATGGGAAATTCTGCAAGTAATAATAATGTTGATGAAAAAGGCAAAATGTTTCAGAAAATTGCAAATGCTCAAATGCACATCGTGCAACATGCTGACAAAAATGTTATTCATTAATATTTATTAGCCAAGAAAATATCTTTGGATGAAGGATACTATAAAAACATTATCATCACCAACATACTTGTCCCTGTAGAATAATTTTCTATGAGCCATATTAGGAAACTTCTACTAATCCAAACCTCTGGAGGTATTTTAGCTACTAATCTGGATGAATTAGGTCACTCCTGCTCAGTTATTCATTACACAACAGAATTTTCTTCCCTGAACTCTCTAAACAAGACTTTCCATTTATCTAAATTCTAATAAGAATTTTGCAATTTTGCTGAGAGTCTTTTCAATGACTGCAAGCAGAGAAAAAGTTTTGCTGAAGATTAATTGATTTGCCTATTTAGAAGTTCTACTTCCCTATCAGCCCCAGCCCCACTTTCTCTGTATTTCAATCAAGTCTCAGGAGTAGTTTTAGAGCAGAAGAGGATGCAGCCAGAAACAAGGAACAGCACAGGCTGAACTGGATGCACAGGTGATGCTCACAGCAGCTCTCCCAGTGCAGAGCCAGCCCTGGAGCACAGCAACACCCACCTGTATTTATGGGCTGCTACATGACTCAAATCCTCTCTGGAATATGCACTGCATTCAGCTCCTGATTACTGCTTTAAACTGAAATGCTTTGATGACTGTTAAAACACTGAGAAATTTTAACAGAAGCTCTTGAGAAATGCTGTTCTTAATATTCAACAGATTATTGATTCCTCTCCTGAGGAGCAGCAAAGTAACATCAGCCCCAAGCTCAGTTTAGGCAGATTTCCCTCAATTAAAACCAACAATAAACATCATATCTGCAATAAGAGACAACATTCATCACCCCCAAAGAATCCTTCAATTAACAACCACAGACCCCCTTTGGTACACGGTATTTAAAACAGAATTCATGAGCTCTCTAATTGATGATAGGTTATTGGATAACCCTTGTTAATTATAACTACACAATGTCAAAATTAATGATTTTCCCACCCCCTTTCAACTTGAGAATGAATTCATAACTTATATCAACTCACAAAGACGTGCAATTAATATTGTCAGTAATCATTTCACAAAAGAGATTTGTTAAAGGCAGGCATGTGGACAGAATTAGTGTATCAATTAATGTTGCTGTTACTTGATCTATAAATTATTGAAAAACTCACAGCTACTGCAAGGAAACAAAGCAAATCCACTCCCAGTCAATGAAAGAAGCTCCTCTGTTCATTACTCTTTAGATCAAATTTAGATTTTGCTGGATTCCATGAATCTTAGCTACATAATCAGAAAAATAAATGAACCTATAGCAATGTGACATCTTGAAATGCCTCATTATGGTGATGATGCTTCAGTCATTGGTAGTTGATCAAACAAAGTTTGAAAAAAAAAAAGTTAATTCATTAAAAATGTAATCCACCATCACTATGCAATTCATTTAAAAAGTAATCCACCATCATAGCACTTACTAATTTAAACTGAAGTTCCAACCTGGAAACATAGCTGCACAAACTGCACCAAGATTTCTGTGTGCCAGCAAAATTGCAATTTTTACATCCATCAGAAACCTCCACTCTACTCTTGAGTTTAGCAAAGACTGGATTCAAATGAGGTCTAAGAAGCCCAAACAGGACTGAGCCCATCAGGCACCTCTGATGAAAACTGGCAATGACAAAACATAACCTCGTTTAAAGGCTTCCTATCCCCAAAGGCTTTTAAACTAACTAGGTAGCTCCTGTTTGATCTGAGTCTGACAAGAGTTTTGCTCCTGGGGATGCAAAGGTTTTCCTTTAGATAGTTAGACAGACCCCAGCCTCTCATTAGTGCTTAAAAGACCCAGGAAATGGATGTGGCTGCCACAGGCCCAATCTGCACGTGAACAGTCCCGCAGCCACTGCCTTCCTTTTAATTAGAGACAGATAAAATGGGACAATTAAGCTTTTTGCCACTGTGATCCCAAGAGGATCAGGCTCCCATCTCCCACCTCCAAGCCAGCCCTGCCACACAAACACCCCTGGTGTGAGCTCCTCACCTGGCATGAACCAGCTCTCCCTCCTGGAGCACAGCTTGGGCACCTGGATGTCCATCCAGCCTGGACACAGCACCCAGCTCGGGTGAGGAGAGGACCTCCAGCCCCAGCAGAGCACGTCCCACCCTCCCCAAATGTCCCATTCCTTGTGGCTGGGTGCAGCAATCCCCAGCTTGGCACCCTGCCTGCTCTGAGAGCTGCTCCCAGGTGCCACGTGCTTCCCACACGCTCTGGAAACCCAATGAACAAGGGAATCTCACCCAAGGGGACCTGAGCATCAACCAGCATCATGCTGAGTGTCAATGTCCCCAAGCTCCTCTCTGAATTTGCTTCCATTTTTTACAAGTCCCTGTCATTTTGAAAATTGACTCAGGAGTCTTACAATGAGGCACACAATGAGAGATGGAATTGCAGAACAAGCCCTAAGCTTCAAATAGAAAAATTACAGAATTTAAGAGCAAGAGGAAGAGATTAAACCTCTAGAAAAGTCCTCTGGCCTACCCTAAGCAGACACAGATCTGCGCTGAAATTTGGTGGCCTGGCTCGCTTCTTCGCTGACCTCCCATTTCAATTTTTCTGTTCAGCTAATTTTGCAAGAAGGGATTTTCCCAGGCAGTTATCAGTGTGAATTCAACATCAATGCAACACATTTCCCCCAGAGAGGTTTCTAAATCAATTTTAATTCCAATAGGCCCAAGTAAATGTTTTCAATTTGATTCAATAATCTATACACACTTACAACAAGGCTTTTCCCCCATGTACTACAAGACAAACATGGTTGATGTTTCTAACAACTCTGGCTAATAAAAAAATTCTAATTTACTATCTTGAATGATATAAACACACAATTTTCAATGAACCGAATGACATAAACAAACAAAATAAAAACAGCATTTAAGAGCATTAGTTATATAATTAATTCTCTAAATGCTACTTAAAGAACACATGACTTTTGGCAAACTCACAAAAAAAAAAAAATTGTATCACCAAAAAAAGTCCTCAAATTGAGCTTTCTAAATCTCCTGAGAATTTTTCACCATTTCCACTTACAGAGCAACATGAAACCTCTCCAGGATATCTTTTAAAATGTGAGCAAAAAAGATAATTACAATGAAGTTACCAGCAGATATCAGCAAGAGTGGCATGAAGATTTGGGCTGGAGGTGGGGGATAGCAGAAATATAATCCTCTCTAATAACACCGAGTGCTCTATAAGCCTGTAAAACGGAATAAAGTGTAGGAAGGAGGGCTCTGGAGGTCAGGGTGAAACACTGGTCCTCAAGAGACAAGGAGCTTCACAGCACAGGGAGGAAAAAGTGACAATCTGGAGAGGAAGGGAAGTGCTTGGCTCACCTCTGTTCCCATAATGGTATTTCCAGGCCAGTTAAAATTTCCAGGTCAGCTAAAATTTCAACCCCTCTGCCACTTCTAAAAGCATTTCTAGAGCCCAACCAACCCTGGATCCATCAGATCAATATGGGCTGAATAACAGGCAAAATTTGTACCTGATTTTTCAATAGCCTGCTTCTAAGGTTATCCAGGGTGATAATGTTAACACACAAAATTACAGTCTGATACGATCGTGTAAATATTGAACTTACCCACAGAACATCAGAGCTCCTCAGCTGTGAATCTGTGCAAACAGCAGCTTCTGAGAGGGTTTTGTATTTAAGTTCTTGTCCTAAGTGCAGTGACAACCCTTCAGTGCTGAACAGGACACTGGGCACAGGACACAAACCAGCTCAGGTGACAGTGGAGACACTGCAGAGTTGGCCATGACCAGAAAGCTCATGGCTGTATAAACACAGTGCCTAAAGAGAAGTGTTCCAAGGGAACACTGCTTCGCATGTGACTACAGAAAGAGTTTTCTGTATGTTCTTGGCCCATCAAAGAAATCTCTGGTAAAATCTTTGCACCAGCATTGTCATTTGCCCCATCTGCAGCACAAATCAAACTATTTCCCTGTCACCCAAAAGTCAGCAGTCTATGCAAGAGAGTTATAAGCAGTTATATAAAATCCTAAAGGGAACTTCAACCACACATTCCACCCTTCTGGCAGGGAGTTACTCCATCCCAGCAGCAAGACTTTGCATTCACACTCACTAAATATCATTAAACTCCTCCTGGACTTTCTCCCTAACCTGCTCAAGTTATTAAACAGTTAACTATGACATCACAGTGGCTTTTACTCAAGGTAGGCACTATTACCTCAAATGTACAAGTCCTTGCTTTCTTTTTGGCCACTGTACACCAGCAAGAAGAACTGCTCACATTTATCTGACACTTTATACTGTTTTATATCCATATACCTTACAAATCCTAAGAATTAAGCTTTGTTTTATTTCAACACTCCAAACAAGAAACACCACCTTACTGAGTGTTTATGCAGATGAAGAGAGCTAAAGATTTAGCTGACTCTACACAGAAGATTTAGGCTGAGATTAGGAAAGAATCCAGTCTCGTGCTCCAACTCCACACTAATCCTCATCCCCTTTCAGTCACCCCAGACCTCCAGAGTGGGATACAAACGTGGGACAGACATTCCATGCAGTGCTGTGAGCTGCAGAAGGCAGGAGAACTACCAGAACAGTGGATAACACAGCAGAAGAGGCCTGTCCCTGCTCTGGATGGAGAAGGATGCATGGCTCTTCCAGAAGTGCAACAAAACACTGGAAAAACACCAGAGCTGAAATTTCTGTTTATACAGCAAAGACTGATTTCTTGGGAATACTCAGTTCCATTGCATAATCAAACTCATTGATTAGCAACACTGGAAACTTCATGTTAGCACTTGCTACCTGCCACAGCTCGCAGTTAATGAACTTGAGAAAACAAAGGGAAAAGAAATTCCCTGTTTTTCACGTGTCCATCACTCCCACTATACAGAGGAGGGCTCCTTTGTTGGAACACAGAGAAGTGCATGCAACTCAATGACAAGTAAATGAGCACACCAAGTTTCTTTTGCCTCTGGTTCTGTGGGATTTGAATAGCAAACAGTGTGTGCATTGTGCACCTTGTCTGTGTGAAGCATTCACTGCCCAGCCTGGGATGGCTGAGGGATGGATGCACTCAGACTGCACCGAGCCAGGACAATCCTGGGCATGTGCCACTGCCATTCCCTGTCCCTTTCAGCTCTCCAGACACTCACATCACTGCCACACAAGGTGTTTTATACTCCCCCTCAGCACTGAAGGTAATTCTCAGAATTTCCATTCGGGGGATAGAATCGGATTTTGCACAGAGAAGTGTTCAGCTATTGTGATTTATGGGAATGTTTTTACAAGCTGGATGCTGAATATTTTACTAACATAAACGTCAAGTTCCTAAAAGAGTTGTTTGCTGGTTTCTAAAGTTTCAGCCTCTAGCAGAAGAAATAACATAGGAGACACACATCAAAAAGATGTTATCCATACTGCAAAGAAATGACATTTTTTAATTTCCTGCCTGTGCCCAAAAACTGAGTGATCACACAACCAAACCACTTTGACTTTATTTGCCTTAAACATCTTAGATCACATTCTCATTTACATCAAAGTTCCCCTTTTCTTGCCTTTCCAGACTGGAGCTTTTTTATCTTAAATGAATCATTTTTGATTTGTGAGTGTAGGCCTAGAGCAGTCATAAGGTTTTTAAAGCATCTTCCTGAACAAATACTTGAAATTTTTTAATTGCTGCTTTTTCTACAAACTCTAGGATAAAGATTTCTGATACAAAAGCCAAAGGGAATAGAAGGCCTTAGTAAATGTTTTGGTAGAACTTCTGCAGTAAATGGTACTGCTGCCCAGCAGTTCAAGTTAACTATGAGTAAAATTTACATTAGACATTATAAAATTGCATTATACATATATAGGCAAAGATATTTTTTTGTCTTAGAAAAATGAAAAAAAAAACAAACCCAGAAGTAAATGGCTAAATGATACATCCACAGAAAGAAACAGAATGACAAATTCCAGAGCTCACATGAAAGTTCAAATCTTGCTGTGTTGAGTAGTAAAACTATTAAGTATGATTATTTTATTTTTGTTTTACTTTTTTATTTGAGTAATTCATATTAAATCTGTTTTCAATCTCAATTTTATGCAGATGTTTAAAAAAATAACCAAATATGGCTACACAGAGCAACAAGAACTACCACTGGAATTCAACATCTTGGGCTCCAAGTTCATCAGTACTTAAAATCATAAGCAATAAAAATACTAATAAAAATGTAAGGAGAAAAATCCCTACTAAAAATCTTTAAGCAAGCATAAAATTCATGTGGTCCCATTTCTCACACTTATCACTCCAAAGAACTGCTCTGCAGTCTGAGGCAAAATTGTAAATACAAATATGAACTAATCCAACCGTGCGTTTCTCCACAGCTTCTCTTTAATTTTGAGTTTTCTTCCTCTTCGTTTGTATTTCCATATACTAGATTACCAAATTAATTAATCTCTCCACAGATTGCTACTGAGTTCTCTAACTTCACAAAGTGTCAGTAAAATTCAAACTCAGGAACAGAAAATGCATTTGAGCTCTGGTTAGTTCAAAACAAAGCAGAAAAAAAGCCATTAGAAGAAAATGTGTTTATCAGCAGAGAAAAAGAGAAGTGATCTTTTGTTGAGCAATTTTAAAAATAGTATTTCCCTTTATGAATCATAAATAACATGCAAATTTTCCCTCATATTTCAAAAGTATATATTTTTATGTCAGAGAATCAAACCCTGTATTTCTGTATCAGACTTCCACTGAGCTGAACAAATCCCACTTTCACTGCGCACACAGATAACAGAAGAGCCACAGATGTGCCAAAGGTGGCTGATGTAGGAGCTGATTAAAGTACAAAACACACACAAATAAAGAGAAATGAGTCACTACCTTTCTTTTTGGAGTCTTTCTTTGTGCTGGTTTTAACAGCCACTTGAAGTTCTGTCTCAGTTGACATCCTATATCCTTAGTCCTCTTCACACAGATCCAGGATCTCAGTCAGGCTCATTTAGAACGTCTCTCCAAGAGAATAATTTAGCCTTTCAGATACTATAACCCAAACAGTTCATCTCATTCACTCCTTTCGAGTGCTGTTAAGGAAGGAAACAAAAAGCAACAGTCATTTTCTGGGTTTAAAACATGAAAGGAAAATAAAAAAGCCAAACCATTGCAAGGGAGAAACACTCAAAGTTCTCCATCTACTGAGCCAATTGTCCATGATTTTAGATGCTTAAACAGTTATCTGTGACTACCTCAAACATCTGTATTTGAGATGTTTTGGCATGTCTGAGATGCCTTCACAGCCTAGAGACACTGCTCAGGGTGTAGAGGAGACCAGCACTTCTGGACCAGGACAGAGACCACAATGCAGGAAGTAGCTGGAAATGTCACCAAAAGCAAAAAAATTTGCAAGGACTCAATTCTTAAATGCACCAATTCCACACCGCCAGATAGTAAGTACAGGTTTTTACGCCTCCAGGTCTCTTTCAATGCTTTCATTCTCCTGCTTGAACAAAGACAAATGAAAAACACATTCATTGCTCATGCTGAGAACATCATACTTTGCCACTCCTCTTGCTGATGATAATGTTTCCAGTATAAAAGACTATGTCTCCACACAAACAAAGCTGTAATTTTGACACCCATCTAGTAATCTTTCTTGCAAAGATCTCTGAAAATAGTTAACTAAACCCATGAAATGTAAGTGGGATAGGTGCAAAAAGATAACATTTAGAGAGATAACATTTAGGGAGAAAGCTACAGCTCTACATAATGTGCATTTATTGGGGACAAAAATGCAACAGCTGTGAACCCACAGCAGGAACGTGCTGGAGCAGGACAAGGGAGGCAGGACTGGGGATGTCAGGGCTCTGGAGGCAAAGAATACACAAAGAATAAACACCTAAGCAAAAAAGAACCCATTGCTCCAATTCTCACTGTTGGTCCTTCCTGCTTTGAGGGATGAACCACTTACTTGAGCCAGTCTGTCGAGGGCAGAGGACCAGACTGTCCTGAAGCCATTTGTCAGGATGTTCCCTCACCAAATGCATCTTCTTACTGCCCTTTCTTTTTGTGAGAAAGTTCTCATTATTAGCACAATTACAGAGAAGTCCATCTGGCCTGTTGGAACAGCTGCCCACTTATTAAATAAGAATTTAATAAAGATATTAACCCAGCATATCAGCTGCTTAGATGGCCAGAGATTAACTGCAGTTAGAGTTATTTACTAATGTCCCTTCTTTGTCATTTAAGAAAGTAACAGACTGCAAACACTGGAATAATTTTGACACTTTAAATCACTTTTCACAGTAAGGGCTGTGAAGCCACCAGTACTTTCAAATCCAGGCTCTTTTAACATTTTAAAATGCTTCAGTAACATTACACTGCCATGCACCGTCTGAAGTGATTTAATATTGCTGAAGTGTGTCAGGGGCTTTCTTTAATAAGCTCTTCAAATCTGTCTGTGTATTATAGAATATTCAAAGATAGCTTTTCAAAATCTGCTGAACTGATTTTGAAATACAAAATTCCCTGTTCCCCCCTCTGTGGAATCTGAATAAGTGCAGCATGGCAAAAAAAAAGGAGGAAAAAAATAAAGCAAGGCACAAATTGAAGTTCAGTGCTTGCTGAACACACCTGCTTGCTGTAACAGACCTGGATAAACCAACAGCATCTTGATCAATCTTCCCAGCTGAGAAAAGAGTAGGAAAGGACAAAGCAAATGAGGGCTGGTCAGGGAGGGAACAGCTCCCAGGGTGAGGTTTCCAGGAGCTCTCTGGCCAGGTCCATGGACAGGGAGAAGCCTCTCCCCAAGCACAGCTGCTGGAGCAGTGCTGGGAGGAACACCCTCAGCCTCCTCACTCAGGCTTCAAATCCCCCCAGGAGCAGGGAGAGGAGCTCTGTGCAGAACAGATGTCTCTCACAACCCCCATCTCCTTCCCCTCCCCCTGCCTGCAACCCAATTTAATAATATTTAGTTTTACAGCACAGTAGGGATGCATCAGCCTTTACAGCTCAATGGCACTTACTTAAAGCATCTCTCCAGTCACAGCTGGATTGACAGTTTATTTTTCAGAATTTGGATTTATATTTACCCAAAGGTTAACTGCATAACTCTACAAGGAGCACTAACATCAGCCACTTCACAAAAGGGAAATATTTATAATATGTCTGCTTATTTAAAAAATAAATTAAAAATAAACACCAAATACCCCCGAGGTCCACAGTTAAGCAAGTTTTAATGTCTTAGAAGGCCATTGTGGCTACAAAGCATCAGGAATGTCATCTCCTGTTGTCAGCTATTTCCAACAGGACAGCTGAAATAGTAGCATCTGAATGGCACTGAATATTTTAAAGTAACAACATATGACTGCTATCTCATCTGAAACTCTCCAGAAAAGCCATATCCCCTTGAGGCTATCCCACCGAGTAATATTTTTTAGAATAAATGCATGTCTGTTTTTGGACAGGTTCACATATTGATTTACTTTCAAACATAATCAGGTCATAATCTCGCAGGCTCATAGATCCTTGAATAAAGCAATAGGTATCTTTGTAAAGGAGCACATAAACATCTGTCAGACACCAGCTATAGTTCAAACTGCATTTGCTACAGAGACAATTCCTCCAAAAGTATAGGTCTTTATGTAAGCCACATTAGTAAACTTCCATGCACTGCCCATATTTCAGCCGTTTATTACCCAGATGAGAATGGCAGTCAATCTGCTCCTCACCGCAACAGCTTTCATTGTCTCCTCCAATCTAGGTCACCCTTGTTAAATACCACAGCCTCCCAACTGTGGGAAGTACTGCAGCATGTGTTTTATCAATGAGATGCTATTTGCTTTGATCAGTTCTGCCACATTTCTCTCCCTGCTCTAAAGACAAAATTTTGCTAGCTGCGTTTCCAAAGAAAAAAAAAATTTAAAAATGCATTGTCTCTTACACGTATCCATCCACTCTAACAATCTCCTTGTGTGCCTTGCTACTGGCCCAGCTACTGCAATGTTATGTGCATGCCTCAGCTTTTCCTAAAGAGGATTCTGAGCTCTTCATTTTAACAAAATACTGACATTTTCCGTGGCCTTGTTAAGTGGCTACAGCAGGAACACAATCAGCGCATTCTGGAATTAACCGGCTCTTAATTCCAGCAGAAGTTCTTAAGCCTGCATTCTCTATTACTCCTACACCAGCACAAAACCTAAACCCTTAGCAAAGAAATATTTCTGTAAATTCACTTTGCAGTTAGGATTAACACAGGTTGGACCCTTTATGCATGGGGAAATCAGTCCCAAGCTCCACTCACCTCCCCCACACGCCTGCGAAACAACAATTTCTGTCAAATCATTTGTCTTTTCAACCACGCTTCAGTGAGCTCATGTAGGGGTTATTAGGAGACTTCCCTTGGCCCAAGTTATGAAGGAGGTCAGACAAGATGATCATAATACTTCCCCTCTGGCTTTCAAATACATGAATTAATTAATTTTCTTCAGGACTTCAAAACTTAAGAAGTTCCCTCCCCTGAAACCAGTTTCCATCTGCTTATATAAAAGAAAAGCAGTCTTAGAAAGGATTTGTAACTAAGCCCTGGCATTCCCTAGGTATTTAAGTTCTCCACAGTCACAAAGTGGGATTTGACAAGAGGATGGCACCTCCCAAACACTGGCTTGACAAAACAAAAGCCGTGCTCCCATCCTTAGCTCTTGCTTTCATGCCTCTGGAGTCTTGCAAATAATTTTTTCTCCTCCAAAGCACCCAACATAATCACGTTGATGCCCGTGGGTTTTACAAGTGTTAAACAAAGCCCAAGCATACTAAAAGGGTAAAATGTAAGTGAAAATAGAAGTGAAAAGTGGTGTGATCCTGGAAAAGTAAAACCAGTTCAAGTGTAAGGGTCTGCAATCCAGGGAGAAAATGTCACTCATCCACTTCCCACCTTCCCTCAAAGCCTAACAGAGAACAGCAGTGGGACCACACACAAACAGACAATGGAAAACCCATCCTTGCCACCAGAGCTCTTTGTACCCTCCAGGGAGAGGGGCCAGGAAATGCTCTGGTGCTGCTCACACTGTTTTGTACTCATCAGCTCATTTCTCCAATGGTCAGGGCTGGCGAGCATCAGAGGATTCATCTGTCACAGCAGGCACTGCACTAATTCCAATCAGGAACCCAAGGGACTAATCCAAAACCCTCTGATACACTGCAGTTAACAAGGCCTGCAGGTAAGAACCAGAAAAGGAGCAAGCTGAGGTAAAAGAGAGCTTAAGAAAGCGACAGAGAGGAGAAAATGAGGAGGAAACAAAAGCAAACAGGAGAGCTGTTGGTGACACTTCATTACTACGAATTCTGTCAAGTGTTTAACAGGAAAATCTAAGCCAGACCATGCACTGAAATTCTGGCTGCCCTGCCACAGGAAACAACCTCTGTTGGATTAGCCACGGTCTGTCCCTCTCATCCAGTTTTGCCATTTGCCCCCAGAAGAGCAGAATGCACTGCTTCCAGTGACAAAGCCAAGGGACTCTCTTTTACAGCACTCTGTGCCAAGCACTGCCTTTTCCTACCATTTCTTTACTGGTATTTCTGCAGCCTGTAACGGTGAAAGGACTTTTACTGTTCATGTGGACAAACTGAGATACTACACAAACATTTACTCCCTTACAAACCCTCCCCTGGAATCCAGCACCCTTCATCTCCCACTCACTCCCTAAATTACACAGCTTGTTAAGACTCATAGCTGCCTCCAGATCTCATACTTTGTTTTGTTTGCTCTAAAATGAGCATGTACTTCCCTCCACTCCTGACTTCTTATATATGATGATAAAGGAAGGAGTTTTACGTCCTTTATGCAGTTTTCTGTTCTATGTCTGTAGTGTTATCCACAACAACACTTGCCAAATAACCCTTTTGAATTCATCCAGTATCAGAAAAATACCTAGTACTCCAACCACAGCATTTAATTTCCCTTTGTATTTAATTGCTGTAGCTTACTGTATTCATAAAATACTTCTCTTATCTCCTGAAAACAAGAAGCTCTTTTTTTTAACAAAATCCTACATGTAACTTAGGCTAATAGCACATTTTATTAAGTTTATTGTGGTTTAAACTATGCTTCATTTTTCTGTCTCTAGGGTATCTTTCAGGCACGTTACCCAGTTCCTCAGATGGGGGAAAATAGCACCACTGAAGTTGATTCACCACTGAAGAGCATCTTGGCAAAAAACTGACCTATAAAATATTTCTAAAGTAAGATTTTTTTGTTAGTATTCCAATGACGGCAGGAATAATTACTGAAATTCCTCCTGGAAATCACTCCATGTCGTGGTGAATACTGCACTCCACTCCACCAATTATTCACCAGAAGTGCTGTGAATTTTCTACTCACAGAAAATGCTGACCGGATTAAAAAGAAGCTTTTCAAAGGAATGAATTGATTTCATCAACATTTTTAATGGCAAATTACTAACATTTCATTTTAATATTCCAGTTTCTATTTTATATTATACAGGGCAGCACTCACGCAACAAAGGCAAAATAGAAGACATGGACTTGCTTTAAAGGATTTTTGAAATATTAAAGGTATGGCATTTGAATGCAGGAAAATCTTCATCTCCTCTGCCCATGGAGCAGGGAATGCAGCTCCAGCCCAGAGAGCTGAAAACCGGGCACAATCCCAGAGTGCTGGGGGTATAGATACAGCACTCACCATTCCTGTAAGTGCACTTTCTGACTCAAAATTCCACTCAGAGTGCTTTTGTAAGCTTTAGCAGGGCATCACATCAAAAAGGAGCAGGCTAAAAAACTCCACATCATTCCTCTGGTACCACATTAGCAGATAACAGAGGAAATCATTCAGATGAAACTGAATTACCTAATGCTTCTCCCCTACGAATTGCTCTACTCCAAGACTTCACTGCTCCCAGATTCCCACACTGCTGACCCTGGAGCAGAAAAGAGAAGGAATTTCTGATAATGCTGTGCAAGAAAACAAGAAACCAAAGTCACAACTACTCCAAGCACAGGCACAGCCTGGTTGTGACCCAAGCTCCACCAGCAGAAACTGCCTCACCTCCACTCCAGTCAATAAAGTCACACCAGCACAAAATCAATGGCCTTGCATTTGACTCATATTGGCTAACTCCATTGATCTTAATGGAGTTGGAGTTACACCAATTTTATACTGGTGTATCTGCATTAGTGTCAGAGAAGTTATGCCAGCATGACTGATGTAAACGACAGCAGACAAACCAACCCCTCTATGGCTAAAATTCAGTGTCATTAACTCCAAAGCAACAAGAAAATGCAGATCTGTACATTACCAAAGCAGGGCCTTTGGAATTTATTTTTGCAAAGCAGAAGCACGTCTCTTTTGTGATCCTCTCGACACCAAACAGGGACTGAGAAGGCAAAGAGGACAAAGTACACAGTTGGGATCACAGTATTCTGTAATTAGAGCTTGTTAAATGATTACTAAAGTGCAGTGGTGCAATCACCACACTGAAGGAAAGGGAGAAGTGTGCAGTCAGGAGCATCACCGGGGAGAAGGTAAAAGCAATGTCAGACACCACGTTTCATATTGAGATGCAAATTCCTCACAATCAGAATCTGTGTCTTCTAATTGGAAGAAAAGGTTATGGAATTAAACATCTCACATCCTGGACAGCCCAGCAAGTGGCCCAGTAAGTTGAAGGAATCTTTTTCATCTCCTGTCCTTCACTGAAATATCTTGATTCAGCTCTGTTTTTTGTTTAATTTCAGGATCATTTTCTTAATATTTCAAGTGAGACTGAGCTGGAACTCACCTTCTCATTCATTTGAAGTGAAATAACAGCACTGTACCTAACTTAAGCTATACTTTGAAACCTGAAGTAAAGTTTGGAATAATGCCTTACACTGATATTCTTAAAGGATGTGAACTTTGCACCAACTTTTCCAGGTCCCTTTGAGATTTGTTCAGCCACAAGAGCTGACCTGTACATTGGGCCCTTCCATTCTCTGAAGCTTCCTGACACTACAGCAAAGCAAAGCAAACCCTCCTAAGGCCAACAATAACAAAAAGCACCAAGATCTTTGCACTAAGCAAAGATCTTTATTCACTGATAGTTTTCAACACTCAGCCCTTGTTCCTTTGACTGTTAAGTATTAGGAAAACTGATCACAGGAATTCACCTCGCTGGAAATGGACTTTCGCTTTATTACTCCAAACTCACTCACCTGACTCCTGCCAAAGTTCATTGTCTGGCACAGCAAAGGGAAAAAGCAAGAAGCTCCTGGGACTGTATAAATTCACACAAACAGGCAATAATTACTTCTACATTTGTGTTCATAACTGACAAACATCAGGATTTTGACTTGTCAAGTGACCTAAGTGTGGCCTTCCAGTACCTGAAGAGAAACCATGAGAAAGACTTTTCACAAGGACATTTATTGGATGAGGGGGAACAGCTTCAAACTGACAGAGAGCAGGTTTAAAGCAGAGATTAAGAAGAAATTCTCTCCTGTGAAGTTGCTGAGGCCCTGGCACAGGGTGCCCAGAGAAGTTGCGGTTGCTTCATCCAAGTCCAGGCTGGACAGCCTGGGATAGTGAGAGGTGTCCCTGCCCATGGCAGAGGGGTTGAAACTCAATGAGCTTTAAAGTCCCTTCCAAACCAGGCCATTCTGTGATTCTCTGATGAGTGTTAGCTGCAGAATTACTTCTGACCATTCCATTTGAAGAGTTCAGTCTTAAAGCCACTCCTGAAGGCAACCCCACAGAACTGCTGGGATGAACAGCAGGCAGGCTCCTGCAGGATACCAAACAGAAGTATTTGAGGGCAGCGGCTAGATTTTACTGGAGAAATTTCAAATAAATAATTTTCTTGGAATCACTTATCTGTTCTCGTCTCATTTGTATCTGATTAGGTTACACACTGCTCCACAAATGCCTCTGCTTTCTATCAGCAGGAGTATTAACCATTTTCAAAGGGAGGAAGCATCTTCCCTAAGAAGTTTCCATGCATTTTCTGGTTTGAGGTAAGATTCAACAACATTTCTGAATAGTAACAGATAGTGCTCTTCCCACACACTAAAAGAAAAAGCAAAATCACATGACTATCTAACCTTGGAACTGTGTGGGCCAGGTGTTATTTGCTGTATCATTATTCCATACAGACAGACATCCATAGAGGGTCCCCACTGACACATAACCAGGGGTGCATGACCACCTCAAGCCCTAAGAGGATGAAAGCCCATGTGATCAAGTCAGGGACACTGCAAAAGGAATCACTTCCAGGAACAGGAACCACCAAACCACTGCCAGGCTAATATGTCAGGGGAAAAAAAAAAGTGTTTGATTATTCAGATGGGGAACTCTTAAGCAGTTAAATGAGTACAAGTATCTGCATGAGTGGTAACACATCAGAAAATAATGCTTATTTTCGAAATATTTTTTAAAATCCCCAAGCAGCATGCAGTGAGGAACCATTCACCTTCTACTGTCATGCTACAGTTTATTCTCTCTTGGAAGCAATTACAGGACAAATGCCAAGCTACAGAAGGTATTTTTCCAGCAGCAGCATCTGGCTTCTTGGCAGACTCCTCAGGCAATTTTATTGGAAGCTTTAGAGATGCTGTTGGGTCAGTCCTGGTTATATTGCTTTGGAACTGTCTGGCAGATCCTTCTTCCTAGATGTCATAATCCTTCTGATTTACCTTGAAGGAATTAGCACACTTTTATCCATTTCAAAAACAGTTGACCTGCAAGGCATTTGGAGGCTGCCTACAGAGACACAGTAAAAGTCACTGGTGTAAATCTGTGTGCCTTTGAAGCAGCAGAATTTCAGCACCCAGTGCCTGATGCATCATCATCATTGCATTCTTTACAATTAAAGGAAAAATCACAAGATGCATGAAAGATTAACTAGTTAAAAAAAAAAAAAAGGTAGGAATCTGCTCCTTCCAACTCCTCCATAAAGGGCAGGAGGGGCTGGTGGGAAGGAAGACAGAAATGTCCTCTGCTCCCCCCTTACCCAGCCCTTCCCCCTCACCAGCCCCAGCTAAGATCTGCATTATTCTGCAGCTGTGATCATGATTAATCCTCATCCAGAAGGATGAAAGACAGGATGCTGGTTTTGCCCGCCCTCTCTGCCTACCAACAAAATCAAGTCCACAACAGAAAGGCTTTCTGTCAGTTTGGGGCTGTCCTCTGGAATTCATAGAGAGAAAAGGGACAGAGTGCTATAAAAAGTGAATTTACAGTCCATAAGACAGGTGGGACCTTCCTACTTTGAAAGACCTTTGTGCAATCATTTATATGAAATATATTTCTTAATTTAAAAAGAAAAAAAAAAGCAGATGTGCTCATTACTAGTACTTGGTTTTTTAAGGCATTCCCAGATATGCTTGGATGTTTTTTTTTTCTTTCAGAGAGGTTTCAGAAGCTCCCACAAAACCCTGTACCAGGTTATTTTCAAGGAAAAAGAGTCTTAATGCCCAAAGGTAAATAATAAAGGAGCAAGTAATGTACTCTATAACTTAATAAAGGACTACAGATCTTGGATTTTCAGTAACAAGAGTATTCACTGAGCAGCACTGACAGCACTAAGAAAGATACACATATCCAGGTCAAACAAAAAGCCAAACAGAGCTCTGTCATCAGCCCAGTGCAAATAAATCCAACCAGACACAGACTTCAGACTTGGCTAATGTGAATTGACTAATATAATTCCATTTTATGCAGGGGAAAACATATTCTGATTGTGAGCCAGCAGTGCTCACAAGTTCTAAGTGTAGGTATCACTAGGGCCAAGTGAACCATGAAGTGAACTCATCTGAATTTTACCCATATCAAAGAATTGTCCTGTCCAGAAATTACCTTCCCAGATTTAAACCAAATATTCACTCTCATTACTGCTGACACCTTTTGAACATCCCAATTCATCAATTAAAATTTCTGCAGAATCACAGTACTCATCGACAAGGCAGCCTGGGCTTTAAAATGTTCTGCTGTGGCACACACTGAAAAAAATCAATTATTTAGGCTCCAGTACATGAACAGAAGTTACTGGCACAGTAGAAAGCAAGCCATATTTTAGGGAGTTGTAGCACAGATTCCCTTGTTTACCAGCTGGTTCCTGTGAAGTGCTGAGCAGTCTCCACAATCAGGTGAACATTTGGATACACACTGAAAACTGAATTTCCAGTGATGCCCTAGATTTCACTGACTACACAAAAGAGATGAAAGCTGCACACAGAGGCAAACAGAAGGTTTCCTGGATGCAGCAAAGATCTAAAATATTTTCATGAACTGCCTTTGATTCTACAGTCTCAACAAGGCCTGTAAACTGAGAAAGCGAACAGGAATAACCATCAAATGGGTGCACTTCAGTACAGCAAAGAAAATCAATTAAAAATAGAAGTAAAATGTTGCTTTCCCTTGTACACTGCTCTCCTGGAACACCTGGCACACTTAAAGCAATGTACATTACATTCAAGGCTAATATACTCTGATCTGAAATAAAGTCCTTGCTGTAATGAGAAACAGTTGTTTCACCAGGCGAGTTTAAAGCCAAAAGGTGAAGAATTCCAAATCCAATTAAAAAGAGAGGGAATTCAGGAATGCAGAATTTAATTACTCTGCTTGGAAGGTGGCCAGGACCATGGGTTAAGCACCCCTGCCTTTGGGAAAGGGCCAGGGGAACTCAAAGGAATTCCAGTGGTCAGGCCTGGGGTTCCTTTCTCCTTTGAGCAGGGCACCCTTGGCAGCCACTGCCCTGCAGCTGAGCCCCAGGGAAGAACCAGCTCCTGAATCCTAGCCTTTCCAGCAGCTCCTGCCTCCCAAAGCCCAGCATCAGGCAGGCCTGGCCTTGCCCAGCTTGTGAAACCAGGCAGGCTCTCAGTACATGGTGAGGCTGCAGATGATGCCCAGTTAAAGCCACTCAGATATAAACACATTCAGTGAAGTTATTGCCTATGCATCACTTTAACATTTTGGTTTGGGCTTTTTTTCAGATCAACGGACTAAATGGCAGGCAGTAATAACATTAATTTTGGAAGAAGTGTGATGTTTGTGTTACCCACTCAAGTTAATTAATGAAAATAATGACAGAGTTACAAAATCAGGGATGATTAAGAACTTGAAGACCATCCGACCCATTCCTCTGCCAAGGAGGATTTGTTCTTAGCAGCACATGAATTCTCTTCTTCAGCAAACCTTTCCAAATCACAGGAGCAGCAAGAGTCCCATCAGAGGTGTTCACACTTTCAGGCTAATTCAGAGGAAGAAGTAAAACCTGGAAACAGAAATCCCACCAACTCCCTATCATTATTCTGAGTTAACTGCTCAGAGATTATCTGGAGCAATTACTCTCATCCCCTACTGCACACACATCCCAAATACCTGTAATCCTCACTCTGCCAGTGCTAAACCAATCTATCCCCTTCAGGTAAGACCTAATGGTAAAATCACATTCCACTGGGTTTATATCCCACACCATTACAGTCTCCATTATTAAATACTGCTTATTAGTTTGTACTTACAAAATCAGGGAGGTGTGATTTTATTGCTTGCAAATCATCCTTACGTGAGCCTTACGTTGTACTTACACTTCACTCTGCTCTTCCAGATAAGCTTTTTTGCTTTCTGCATATTTAAACAGTAACTCTAATTATCCCCACTTGATTGCCCTCCTCTTGCAAAGCCTTTCCACAGGATCATCTGCAGTAAATTCTTCATCCTACTTATATTTTAAGAAGCCTAAGATACATTACGTTCTTTGATTTTAATAAGAGCATAGAGATGTTTCTTTTTAAAAAAAGAAGCGTAACAGGTTTCTTCTTCAGATATATTTTTATCAAAAACACAGCAAGAAGGGCAGAATAATGATTCTTATTACACTGGGAATAGTAACATGACAGAACAGTGCCTAGCTATAAAGTCAATTAAAAATTAACAAACAAAAACCAACCAACCAACAACAGACTATTGACATGGTACCACACTGGCAAAGAAAAGTTCACTGAATTTTCTAAAAATATTGTTTCTTTTGCAAACAATGCTTAGAAGAGTTCTCTAGATTTATTTCAAATCGCAGTCACAGAAACCACTTTATACTTGGAATTCACAGAAGCTACAGGCACCTGCACAGGAGCTGAAATTAATGGTACTTCATGCATTAGCTCAGGTAGTCCAACCAAGGAAATGCACATTACAGGAGATTCTGACAAGGAATTTGTTAGTCTTTCAGACCACTTTTAAAGAGATTTGGTTACTGATGATGTTTAGTTTAATTTTAGTGGTGTCTGGTAACCACCAGGGGTTAAAGCTGTGTGATATTGCCCTTTATGAGTTCTGGTTTTAGCTCCTTACCAAAGTGAAGTGCCAGGGCTGACGTCCTGCATGACACACACAGGAACAAAGGCACACAGAGTTCAACCTCCAAGACCTTGTCCTGCTGCCCTAAGGTATGAGATCATCTCCTCCTCCTCACCAAGCAATGAGCACAGACAGTGAGTGCCTTTAGCTCACAGCCCTGACTTTGATCCTCCAGCACGCACTGTCTGCACCTAAAGGTGTCATGTGAAAAGAGGAGTTAACCCTGTGACTGCACAGTCAACTTTTCATTCCACCTGGACAACGATAAATTCAGCATCTCTTTATTGATGTGCTTGGCTCTGGAACAGTAATTTACTTTTTTTTTCCCCTTTTTTTTTTTTTTTTTTTTTTGTGAGTAATTCCATGCAGGAAAAAGCAGCAGCACAGGTGTACAACGACCACACTGCAGCACCTTCCACAATTCAGCTCCACAAGCTGCATTCCTTCAGCACCTACTCCTGCAAAAGTTACATCAGCAGTATGGGATTTGGGTCTGGCAGCAGTGACTCTCTTTCAAACATGACTTTCAAAGCATGATGTTCAATTCTAGCTGTGACTTTCAGGTCTCTGTGTCAAAGGGGTGTCAGAAAGTGCTGGGAAAAACGAAACACAATCCTGAATGCTCAGAGCACTCACTACTTCATTAAATACTACATTATTGAGCACTATTTTAGTAAATAAAACCAACCAACCACACAGAGACTTCATGGTGTGTCTTTGAACCAAAGACTTCCTTTGAGAAATTCAACAAGAAAAAAAAGTCTCTCTCATTTCCTCTGGCCCTCCCCATGAATTACATCCCACTGGAGATGTGACACCACCTCTGGAACACAGCAAAGCACCAGGCTCAGCCCTGAGCCAGCTGGAAGGAAAACAGCATTCCCCAGAAGGAGGCTCAGCCCAAGGTCTTGTGCTGCACAAGATGATGACAGAGAGGTTGAAGATAAAGTTACACTGATAACTGATGTTGAACACCTCAAAGCAAATACTTCATATTATAATAGCCATTAAAATATTGGTTTTTTTCACCTAATAGGCATTCCTACCAGGACTGAAGTCAGGAAGGACAACTAGATATCAGCAATCATAGGTAAGGAAGCCCAGCCTTCAGCAGCACAGTAACCTTCTAGCACTCTATTCAAGAATATTCAGAATATTAGTGGAAGAATAATTCTGCCTGAAGCTCAATAAATAAGTGCCAGATTTTTTTATATGAAGTAATTTGATTCTATTTTTAGCCATTAAAGAACATTTGGATTAACAGATTGAAAAAATTTCATTCACAGCTTTAAATACACATATATATGACTGTTACAAACTCTCTCCCCTGCTGCCCATAAAACTAACAAAATCAAGGCAGAAATTACATTTACACAGTCCTGAAAATATTTTAAAATGATCACTAACATGTGTGATTTCACATTATTTTACTTATGAGCCCAAAGTTGTATCCTGAATGCCATTTCTATAGAAATTGAGTGCCAAGTATTACCAAGTTGCAATTTTACTGTCTATGTAAAAATACCCTGGCAGCATTCAGGCAAATTAAATTTAAAATTAAACTTCAAGCCTTTGCATGCCACCATAATATTTCAGGCAACAATTTCAAGAAAGGGAAAGAAGAAAACAGACTCTGCATGTACTATAGTTCAAAATAGATTTCTCATGTCAAATGGCACAGTTTTTCCTTTTTTTCCATTAAAGAGTTATTTCAAATCTTCTGCTGAATACATTTACATGCCTAATGAAACCTCCTCAGTGATTCTTCTTGAATTACTCTATATGCTTTAACACTGCATACACTAATAGTGTACACATACATACAAATGCACACATAAATGCATGCACTCATGCACACAATATGCATGTAAAAAGAATTAATGGAATTTTTTGACTGGCTGCTACCCCCTGTAAATACGTTAAATGTGAACAGTGCTCATGGCTGGGTTCATTAACTAAAAATGCTGCTGTTGTCTGCACAATTCCTGTTGCTCATGTGAGAAGGGATGACATGTAAAATGCTAATTTACAGACTCAGTTCTTTGCAATTTACCATCAGGGTTCTCTCTCCATGAGGAGAATCAGGGGTCACTCACTACAATTCTCAGGGAATAACTTGGGCTAAGACCACACTCAGCACCTGGAGATAAAACTCTGCAGGGAGTCTTCTCCAAGAAAGAGTGGAGAGAAAAGAAAATATCAATGTTCTGAATGAGCTCCAAACACATTTTCTGACACGTTCTCATGGAAAAATAATATCCCAAAAGCCACAGTCCACTGACTGGCAAACATCCCATCTTCCAAGGGAGGAATCATTATATTTTAGGTTGGCAGCTGATGTTGTAGATAACTCTTCTCACAACTTCAGCTGTTCATCACCTACTCCAGTCTTTTTCCTAAACTCCCTGTGTCTTGAGCACCTGCAGTCAGCTCACGTCCCATCTGAAAGTTACTCTGAACACACAGAACCAAGCATGGAACTTCACTTTATCCATTAAGTCTGGACCCCCCATCCCCACTATAGGTCGATGCAGCATTTGATGAGCAGATAAAATAAGAGATAACCTTCCAATTCCCCAAGATTATTTCCCCAACCTAGAACAGCAGCAGTGCCACCATTACCTCAAATATTCCAAGTTTTCACTCCACCACAGCTATACCAGCTGCCTCCTCTACAAATCCTTTGACACTCAACTACTTCAGAGACCACAAATGCTAACTTGCTGCTTAAAAATTAACAAATACTTAAATAATTGACGAGGAAATTTACAATTTCTGTTCAGATTCATCAGTGGTTTTGTTTCCCTTTCCTGGATGCATCTCTGTGCTGTATTTAACTTTCCACAGGCTCTCACCACCTCCCTGCCCCTTGGTGTACAAACTATTTTGGTTTCAAAGACCTCTTCTGTACGGGGCAGGTTTTTAGCAGGACTTTAACGCCTTTAAACTCTTTCCTGTAACCTCTGTGTTAGATTATCAGAGCAGTCATTAAGGCTGAGCACTTTGAGGCTGATGGGTTTATCTAGGCTAGCCCAACTCCAGCTAATTGCATTCAATTTGACATTCTCCAAGCACTGACAGTCCTCATTCAAGCCGAGTGTGAAAGTTTTTAAATTAGCTTTCACAGTTTGATTCACAGACAGCAAATGCAAAATGGCACAGGATTAATTTTTTCCCCAACAACACAGTATAACAAAATAGCCCAAAGGCTATTTTACTTCATTTGCTTTAACTATTAGGGAAGATTCACAGCACAATGTTCCAACAGAGACAAAAGCTCCAGAGGACTTTCAAAGCTCAGTATTGCCCCCATTAATTAAAGTACCATCCGTTTGTACAGCCTTTCCACTTTGTCACTGGATGTTAAAATGAAGTCTAGGCCATTTCAGACAAGCCCCAGCCACTACTGCTTAAAACATGAACATACCAATACATTCTTTTCAATTTTATTACAGATCACATTTGTAATACCTAATAAAGTATGGCACTGGACTTAAAATGGGCTAAGGGAAACCTGTGTTTTCTTGGGGAAGTACAAATCCTGACTTCCCATGCAATCTGACAATGTGCCTTTTGATCAGTGTGCCTTCATTTGCCAGACACAAGTTAAAAAGAAAACCAGAATATTGAATTACCATTGCAAAAGTGATTTGGTCATTCCCAGCAAAGAGTAGCAGAGCAGGATGGAAATTCAGCTTTCTTGGCACTCTTTATTATTGAGTGTGTTTGAGCAGCTTCATCAACAAACTGAAAGATTCATTATAGGCAAATCATCATAAAATACTCTACACTCAGTATTTAGGAGAAAAATATTTCTCCAGTCTCAGAGGAAAACTAAAATCTCCACTAACAGTTTAGTTTATCTCTCCAAAGAATGTATCACAGTATTTTACATAAGGTCCAAAACTCATAAACAATCTTTAATTCAAATTAGTTCTAATACTCTAATACCGAATAATTCCAATATAATCCAATAACTGTATCAATAGTGGCACTCACATTACACATGGGGAACTATCTTAAGGTATGAAAATTATTTATAGTGACATTTAAAAGCAAAAATTTGCATGCACAGATAGATTCCAGCTCCATCCTCCACATGCCAGGTATTTACAGCCGAGGATACAGAGGTCACATCTGACAACTGTAAAGGCAAAGGCCCATCTGTAAATGTCAAAACATTAGTCACTGTGGTGGATGGAACTTAGGTACCTCTTGCCAGGATTCAGAGTAGTAATCTCAAATATCAACCCAGTTTTATGAGTATTTTCTATTAATAAGTTACTTGCATTATAGTGATTGTAAATATTTTGTAAATAAGAAGCCTTTTTTTCACAAGCAAAGGACACGAGGAAATGTAAAAATTTTACAAATCTCTGTCTGTTTAGGGAAGTTTACACCTAAACCTAGGAAACAGGAATTCTATTGTGTGAATAGAACCAAGTCAGAGCCCAAAGCAGGCAGGACCAGGCTGTGAAAATTGAGCCCTGCCAGTGCTGGGCAGGCTTGGACAGTGGCCTTGGAAGCAGAGCTGTCACAGTTGGCACATGAGCACCACTCCTGCTGCCTGGATTAAAGTGCATTTGGGTACAGCTACAAAGGCCAGAAATGCAGCTCTCCATGGTAATAGAGAGCAATTTGGATATGCCTTTATAGTCATTTCAGGAAATCTCTTCTGATGTAATGAAATGAAAGATGAAATTCACGGAACTAAACAGATCAGAAAATCTAAGTTAACACTGACAAAACACAGAACTGAAAAATATATTATTTTTAAAAAGAAAACTGGTTTTGTCATGCCTTTAAACCATTAGATCTTGTAACTACAGACAATATAAATCCTTACACAATAATGAAGCTTTACACCCTTTAAAATAAGACACAGCCCACCATAAATGAACTTCCTCAATGGCAAGTACAACTCAAACATTCCCTGAATTAACCTCCAAACCTTATGAAGCTTCACCAACTCAGAGGGCAAATAACCACGTGTTATTGGAGAGGTAAACTTGTCAGAAACTGCAAAAAAGGAGAGACAATCCAACTGTCACTGGAAGCAATGAATCCATTCCTCAGGTCACTTCATGCCAGGTGCTAACAGACCTCAGAACCACTGCACGTTCACGTGACACACCAATGCTTGCCAAAATTTGTGCTTAAGAAACTTTGAATTCTACCCAACTGTATAAATGCCACAGTACAACTGATCAGTGCTGATCACAAAAGCCTCTCAGAGTATTCTCTGCTTTTGTTTTCTAAAACAAAGCAAGATTGGGAAAAATTCTGGTTTTGGTAGAAGTGAATTTTCAATGGATTACTGGCAATTCCAGAGCAGGGACAGAGCATTCACAAGCATCTGCTAAATAAAGTTCTTCCCTCCAGCACAGACACTGGCATTAGTTGGAGGCAAACACATTAAGTTTCAGCATGATCTTGGTATTCTTTTAAGATTTCAGTGGATAAAAACAATTCCTGATAATAAATACTAAGGGCCAAAGCAACTTGTATGAAAGCCATTACAAAGTGCACTAAAGGCAGCAAACACAATATACTGTACATTTCCAGATGCACCTCATCTGATTTGACATTTTTATACTTATTATACTAATTTGATATTTGGATACTTAAGCTCTTCAGACATTTTGGTTTTTTTCTTTCCTCTAGGCACAGTAAGATAGGGACCAGCAGAGATCTTGTTTTGACAAGTGTTTCTGCAGAAAAAAAAATGGACATGTGCATTCAAATCTATCTTCAGACAGCCAAAATGGCTTCTAGAATTTTTACCTTCTATTAAGTAAACTTAAATTGCAATGCACAGATAAAATACTGCCTTTGAGTTACACAACTACTGTCCCAATAATTATAATAATTATAATTTCCCTCAAATAATAAGGGAAAAATCTAGAACCATCACATGTGTTTAACAGTGAAGAGGGAGCACTGCTGAAGATGAGGAAGGTCAGATATCAGGAGGTGCTAGAGACCAGCTGTTCTCAGAGTGCCTGAAATTAACAGCTGGCAGACAATTGTTGGGGTTTCCCACATAATTTGTCAACCTAAAACATTCCCATGTAAAAGCTTATAGTGCTAATGACAAACAAAACATCTCCTTTTAAACACGTTGTTTGTTTCAAAATAACATCATACTGACACTCACGATTTTTTTTTCCCCTGCTGAACTCCTGTTCTGAAAAAAGCACAGCCCACATCCTTTCTGAAGGTGTTTTTTTCCATTTGCAACTGGAAAGCTCAGTTTTGGCCCCACTTGGACACAGCTCCTTGAAATAATGGAGTTTACTGTTAAGGATGGGCACTATTTTATCTCCTTGCATTTGGCAGGAGTAGATTTCACTAAAGGCTACCAAGGGCTGTTTTTAGCCTGAAATTACTTTACAATGCTGAACTAAATCAGTTTGTTACCAAACAATATGCTTTACATTTAAAGTCAATGTTTAAGTGGCAAATCCCCAAAATGAACAAACATGCTGAGTTTCAGGAATGTTTAGTTTTCTTTCAAGGAAGTATCAAGCTACTTCTGTTTTCTCACTAAGTTCAGTGCCTTTTTATTTTGATGGCTTGAAAGAATCACCAGGTAGAAAGCCTTCAGCTCTGCTTTGAGTTACTTCTACTCCCAAGACAACCAGCATGAAACAGTAGCACAAGTCCAAGAAGTGGAATTTCCATGAGCTGTTACACTTGCATGAATAGTTGT
Organism: Irena cyanogastra; assembly: GCA_013397155.1. Classification (NCBI taxonomy): domain Eukaryota; kingdom Metazoa; phylum Chordata; class Aves; order Passeriformes; family Irenidae; genus Irena; species Irena cyanogastra. Next base: position 974,093 of record VWZV01011465.1, read on the forward strand.
TAACACCAGCTGCAGCAGCCAGAATATTAATTTTCCCATTGCTGAAATCTTAGAAAGCAAAACATAAAACTGAAGGCAGCTTTATCATGACCTGCCTGGTCTCATTTCAGAAAGCTGGTTCCCCTTACCTTCCTTAAGTATCTACTAACAATTTTTTTCATTGCAGTTCATCTTGAAAATTAATCATCATAAATTTAAAACCGTTTTCTTGCACATCTGTCAGGTTGGTAGTGCTATTTCATTTATTACAAGACCACATGACGCATCAGAGCTCGGTATTTGAACATGACATATTTTCACTTTGTTGTGATACCACATTCGAAAATTGTTCCTATCAATCTTTCACTGGAGCCAAAACTTAACTGTCTTGTTCACTGAAACATTAAATGCCAAGTCACACAGATGAATAAAAGCATTTGCAAGATGCAAACATTTGCAAAAGTTTCCTGTTGAAAGGATCCGTAGAAGAGAAGCCACCAAAGTGAACCGAGGCCACAGTGAGTACCAAAAGCCATTGTTTGCAATCATCTTGGCCATCAGATCTCACTGAAACTTAAATGATTTCATTAACAGGCTGAACTTTAGGTAGAATTTTGGAAGTGTTTACAGCCCTGATTTCCAGAAAGTATTACAGCTGCTGTGCACTTGCCAGACTCAGCTCATGCGCTGCTCCACACCCGTGATTTTCTGCATCATTCCCAGCAAGGAGCCAAACCCCAAACAAACAGGCCAGGTACTTACAGTCCCCATAATGCATCATTTTCCCTCTAAACAGTGGCAGCAAACAGGCACCTCGAACACTGTATTACTTTCTTCTCTCATTCATGACGATGTCACACACAGGTTCTTTGATTCTGAAAGAGAAGCATTTCCCAGGTTCTGAGGACACAGGTACCCCGGCCAATCCATCATGCTTTGTGTGCTAATGATAGACTCATGCAGACGAGGCACCAGGAGCACTCAGAGGCAGCAGGCATGAAAAGGAGTGAATCAACTGTCAGGGGTTGTGATCTGAAGGACTGCAAGGCTGTGATTAGAATTTTCAATCAGGACTTCCACAATCCATCACGCTACAAGGGAAAGGGGGGGGACACACATATTTCTTCATCAGCCCTTCCTGCTATGGGCAAAGCGAGTTCTGAGGCATTAAAAAAGGCAATCTGAACGTCTTTTGCTCATAAGCAGGTGCTCTTCAGGGAGTGGAGAGTAAAGGATTTTCTGGGACTGCATAGCTACTATTTTTTGTCTGCACACTCAAGATTATGTGCAGCACAGTCTTTGAGATCATGAGTATAAAACACAGCTCTTCCTCTCTCTCCTCTTACAGGTGCACTCACAGCCACCTGAGCAAAAAGTAACCCTGGAAACCTTTGTGTGCTGTCTTTTGGGATGTGAAAAGGAACAAAACCCTCCAGGAATCCTTCATCAGAATTTGCTAACACGCTCGGTGAAACTTTAGAAAACAAAAAGGCAGAGCTCTTTACAAAGAAAGGATTCTCATAACCTGTATGAAATCACCTGCAGCACTTGCCAGGAGGCATTCAGTCACATCCTCCAAATGGAAAAAGGACCAGCAAGTTTACTGAGTGCACAGGATCACAGTCACCAACCACGTGGGCTAACCTTGTTTTCCTTGTGGTATTTGTTTGCCTTGGTACTGCTGCCTCTGACTCAAGAGAAAAATTCAATTCCCCAACTCAACAGGACTTGGAGCTGGGCTGGTCCTGCAGCCTCTGTTCTGAAATCATGGGAAAGTCACAAAAGCTCTGCAAATATTTTGCTGCTTCTTTCCTCTCCTTCCTCACCCATGAAATGCAGCAACTCTGTCTCTCCAGACAAGAATTTTGCAAGAACTCATTCCCAAAGGGGATTTGCTGCCTCAGAGAGCCTGTCCCTAAAAAAATGCCAGCCCAGCAATCAGGAACTGGGTGTTGGTAGCTCAAAGGGTCTGAAATTATGTCAGTACAGTTTTTGACTCAAAATCTAGATCCAAGTGACAAGCTAGGCAGACCAGACATTTATTGAAATATATGAATGAAGCATTATTTTAAAAGGCAATTTTTATGTTAAATGATGAATAATGAACAGTAAAGGCAGATCTTATTTACATAATTCATGTTTCAGTTATTGATATTCCTTCAGAGGGTCACTAGACATTTTTCTCCAAGTTAATTAATTAATAAAGCAACTCCTTTTATGTAGGTAATTGTAATCACTTCGATACTCAAAGGCATGTAAAATACCTGCCTTTTTTTCTTTAATGTTGCAACCTGAGTGACACAATGATCATTTGCATAAATATAAACACTGAATGGCTCCATTTAACTCCTGACTAGAAATAAAACCTTTGAAACTAACAGGAAAGAAATACACTAATTAGGGACAAACATGGGAATCTGGGCAAGACCACCTTTTGTCCTTGTACCACATCATATTTTCCCTAACACAAATCTCAGCTTCAAGACACTGAACTGCTCATGGTCCAAATCTGTCCTCACTTTAAGCTGAAGATTGCTCTGAGGAGACACAATAATTTGGGAAATAACAGATTTTATAGAGAAAAAAAGAGAAACTAGAAAACTGTTAGAAAGCAGAAAGCTTTGAATGTTCAGCATTTCACAGGCAACAGAACTTTTTCATTTTCCATTAAGAAATGCATTACCAAATCCTGCAAACAGAAGCCTGATGTTGCAAAAAATCTGTTAGAGAGAGTCAAAGTGCCCATGTAAGTCCCACTCAAGCCAGGTGAGAGGGTTACTTTGCTCAGTAGCCAGAGTTTATTTGCTCTTGCATCAGATCAAGCCTCAGGAAAAACAATCTGGAAAGGATGCACTTCCCAAGGAAGGTGGGACAGCTGAGAGATTGCAATTTTATCACACATAACATTCTTAAACCACTAATAACTTGTACTCATCCCATTTCTGTCTCTATCACCACACACTGCTGCCAAAAAAGCATGTTCAGGGTCCTCCCAAACCTGGGCCACACAGACTCCTCCAGAGCCAATTATTTGTTGTTAAAATTTCACCTCGAATATGTCATTTGTTGTGTGATTTAATGAGTGAGAGAGAAAGGGGCAGAAGGTGTTGATATCTGACCAGTGGCACCACTGACTAGCTCATAACCAGAGTCCCATCATTCTGCTATTTCCTCATCAGAAAACTGCAAGTGTCTCCACTATCAACCATTCTGAAATAGGATTTGGGATTTTTTTCTTGTTTGATGCAGTGCCTAGGACCATGGGGGAAAATGAAGGCACAGAGGGCTCCAATCCACCTCCACAGTTCTGGGGAATGGGGTAGCAATAGAGATAATAAATGTTATTATTTGTATTATCCACTCATCTGCACCGTATCAGCTGCTAAAACCTTGCAAATATTCCTGACAGAATCGAGAACCATTTCAACCTGTTTTCAGACAGTAAATCTCATATCTGATCTCCATCCAAGAGATTATAACAAAATGTGAAATAACCTGAATATTGAAAGCCATTTCACAGAAAATGGAAATAGATACTGTAGGGAAAAACACATTCCAGGCTTGCAAATTCCCTCTTTCATGTAATCCTTACCCATATCCTTCCAGGGGACTATTTGATATCTCTCTCTCTCAGTGTTTTTAACCATTCCAGATCTTTTCAGCCAGCAGCTGGTTGTGTTTCCAACTGGTGCTTCCCACTCCAGCCATGCAGGAGTCAGGAATGTAGCCTAACTAAGCAGGTTATGAGTAAACCACTCAGGTTTTCTTTTCCGTCTTTCTCAGTAATTACTCAGAGCCACAGAGCCCAACAGAGATCTGCTCCTTCAGGGCTTCACTGCCAAAGGATCGATGTGCTGCAAACAGAGGCACTGCAGGACTCAACAGCAAGTTTTAAGTGCTCCTCACAAGACAAGAGTCTCCTCCACAGCCTTCTTGCAGATATCCAGGAGCTAAAGAGCTGCTCTTAGTGTAAATTTGTGCCTTTTGGCCAAAATCACACATCCTAAACACAAAGAAACGACAATGGACACATCCAAGAGAAGATAAAAATGAAATTCCAGATTAACAAAGCTCCATTAAATCAACTTAGCCATTCTATCTCCACGGATAACAATTTGGCTTGTAGTGGTGGGCTAAATAATGCAGTTGAGCACATTAAGGATAGATCTGTATTCAGGCTGAATGGACTGTTAGCTCAGGAAAAAAAGACAGGAGGGAAAAGAAATGCTGAAGTAGCTGTTTCCTGCCCACAGCACATTTTCTCTTCTCCTTCATCTTCCAAAACTATCATGATCATACATCTATCAACATATCATACACTTTGCCTGTGAAAGAGACAAAATAGGCCTCAAAATCTGTGTCTTAATGGGCGCCATCAAAAGAAATATCAATTCATCTGGATGAATAAACCATCCAGAAATCAGTGTAATCAAAAAGTGGGGCTTCTCCTTTGCCATCCAGTCTCTGCAACAGCAAGGGCTGCTTTTGTATTTGATTATTTTATACTGCAGATACCTTCACTTCCCCTGAGTGCATTTAGCAGCAAACCCAGAGATTTCTGCTCTGGCCAAGATGCAAGTCTCCCTCTCTCTCCCTGCAGTCAGAGTTTCAGTTTTTCTTGAGACAGTAAAAAGTTTCTCTATTGTCAGCAGTAAAAGCTTCTCCTGAAGTAGTTCTTTCTCTATGTAGCCACATTTTCATCAAATTTTAGTGCATACATTCCATGAAAGTGTCTGACAACCTCAGGGTTTAGGTGAGAAAAAGAAGATGAAATGCAGGCTAGGCTACAGGGGGCTTTCTAGGGAATACCCCACTAAAGCAGTCTCCTGAGAGCTAAGGTATCTTCCTTGCTATAAAAGCAGTGATTTCTGAGCACAGATTTTCAGTGGGCTCTGGAGGTTTAAAATCTTAGAAAGACCTAATTTCATTCAAAACTATCTGCTGGTTTCCTCTGGATTTTACATCTATATGAGTTCAGATGGAATACAGAAGGAATGATACATCATTAGCAAAAAACTTTAGTTGAATTTTCTATCTCCTGTAAACATCATCTAATGCTGTCGGGTTTGCTATAGAATATTTATTGTTTTGACTATCCAAAAAGAATTATTTTTTACAGATTAAAACCAGCACTTCAAGGAGGACATAAAATTACATTATTTCTATTGCCTCAAAGTAGGCAATGAAAACTTTAATGTATCTGTTCCTATCTCAGGCATACCTATGAATATTTTTAAAGCACAGATATAATATTGCACCAATGTTTTTAATCCTATTTTTGCTCAAGTGAAATTATATTTTCAACTCCAAAAGGGATCCACTTGCATAGATATTTACACCACCTACCCTATTCCTCTTCTTTGGGTCCAGTTTAAACATTCTGCAACAGCAGAATCCTGATTAAAAACAGTTAAAATCTTCCCAGGTGTGTATAGTAGCTAGACAATAAAGAATTCCTAACACCCTGCCTTTTAATGCTTCATCTCCCTTCTTTTGTGAGGAAAACCCTGCAAGTGGAAGGATTCCAGACTCATCCTTTGTGCTGCCTTTTCAGGACACGCTGATCATCACACACTTCCCAAAGCCTGTGTGCAGTGAGGGTGACAAGACACACTCCAGGTTTTTGGTTTTTTTTTCCCCGTTTCTCAAGATTTCAGCATTTCTGTGTGACCTCCAGTGTTTAACTGATGACTACTCAGTGCATCACTTACAAAAAACAGCCATTCTCATTTCCTTTACAGAAATAAATCAGTACCCTGACTGATGGAAACACTCAGCTGCCAGTCACTCTGCTTTGTGCCCTCGCTGCTCACAGCAGCCCGGGAGAGCCCCGGAGATGCAGGGAAGTGATTAAATTGTACCACGGAGCCCTGAGAGCAATAACTAAGTGAGCAGTTATAAACAAATAACACAGTTCTTCATAATTCAGTGAAATGCATTATCTGATTTTGTGTGTGGTTCTGAAAGGCAGTCAAAGCAGCAGTGCTTTTTTACTAATGCAATAACGCTGCTGCTTAATAGTGGAAAGCACAGGAGAGCAATACATGGCCTACAAATAAGAGTAAAATGTGCAAGCTTAACAATACAAGTTTATCTTCCTTATGAATTACCTAAGCAGTGCTTTTATTATACGAGATCCATTGTTTCCTGATCTGCAAATTACTTCCTGAATCTATTAACCATAATGGGAGAAATGTATTTTTCAGTCTTGCCCTCTGAAAAAAAAAAAATCACAATAAATCAGAGTAAGCAGGTGAGGCTGAACTGGCAACAAGGCCAAGGTGTTTCAAGTGTGCAATCCCTGGCTCCCCATAACACTAAAGGATTTTTTCTTTTTTAAGGTGGGAGCACAGAGATGAAAGGATTTAAGTGTAAATTATCCAATGATAGTACAATTCTGGAGTGTTACCATGCGTGTGAAGGATTATTAAAGATCAGGTAGGATTTTTCCAGCCTTACTTCAGTCACCTCCAGGGAAACAAATTCTGCAACGCTCCATAGGAAATAAAGAACAACCTGAGTATATTAAAAGACTCTTGGATACAACTCCATGAACTACAAGCTTTTCTTTTAACTCAGACACCTCAAAGTGCACAATACTTTTATCACAGTCCTTGCATTTCATGTGTCTTTGAAGAATGACATTTCCACTCTCTGACTTAGCATCTGCATGTCTTGAATCCTCTAGTAAGGGCCCAAGAAGAGTAATATTGGTTGTATTTATACATCTTCCTCCTCCTAAATTCCAAAGCCACATCCCAAATTCATTTACCCAAACAAAATGCTTCAGACATGTACAGCTATTAAGCATATCATGATTATCCTGAGAAAGATAAGAAGCCAAACACCAGTGTAGTTTAAATTCTTCCCTCCCTCATCAACAGGAGAACTCTTGGTATCAATGACCCTCACGCTCTGTCTCACGAGAGTCATCAGATAAAGCACATTTTATATTGACTAAACCAACCAGTCTCAGAGTACCTCAGTGAGTGCATAACCTGCACAAAATCCACTCTTCCAGTTACCTCTTACACCTTTGGTACCAAGATTTAAAATTTCACCAAGAATTTTGGGCAGTTTATTTATGATGTAGCTATCAACAGTAACACTGCTAAATAATTCCTTTTAAGTAAGTAACCTATTTACATTTTCTCTACTCAAAGCCAGGTTAGGAAGCACCACCTGTGGATAAGGTTGGCTGACACTTCTCACTTTCTTTAATCATTTGCAACTTGCCAGGTTTTTAACTGTTCAGGCTACAATTCTACACGTCAAGTGTATCTGCTTTGGGGTGACTTTCAGGATGTGAGGGATGAATGGGTTGAATACTTTCCAGAATTTAGGCTATAGGGAAACACTGTGTTTCGACCACGTTAAATAATCATTACAAACTTATACCTGAAAAGTTTGCTGAGTTTTGAAACTGGGAGTAGGATTTGGTCTTCATATCATGGATCTGGATTTCTTGCTAATACTAAAAAAAACCCAACAGTAATAACATAACACCCCTCCCCCCAAAAAAAAGCCAACAGACAAAAAAAAAATGGCCACAGACCAAAAATCCCAAGCCCAAAACTACTTCAAATAAAAAATGAGATTTTACATTTGTCCAGGATGACTCCTTTATATGAAAATCCCTCTATACTATCACCCCTCCTGCAGCCTTCAAAAGGAACTAAAATGTGCATTCACACTGCTATAAACATTGTCCTGGACTATTTAATTACTGCTTTGAACTGAAATTACACAGAACAGTGGAAGTGACAGCAAGAGGTTCATCTTTCCATCAAGCTGCTGAGTTTGAATGCATAAAACAGAAGAGTCAGAGCAGAGAAAAAAGGGACTGACTCTGACATGAAGTCTTGTATCACAAGAAGCAGAGAGAAGAATTTGTGAGAGCTGTTTAATAATGGAGGACTTGGGAGGTTCAGTCTGGGAGTCAAGATGCAAAAACAGCTTCGTGGGAGGGGGAGCTTAAGAGTGGATGGAGACAATTATTTATGAGAGAGGAGCTGCAGCCAGATAAGGAGCCATGAGGAAAGGAGGGACCAGGAAACTGGGATTAAGAACTCACTCGAAGAGCTGGCACCTCATTTGCCTCTATTTAAGGTCACAAAAAGCACAGCAGAAGCTGCTGTCACAGCTACTCCATTAAACAGAATAGTGCAGGTCCACAGGAAAAGAAAACCTGGTCTCGATGATGCACCCGGATCTTAACACAACAGGATTTGATGTTCCTCCCCAGAAAATAAGTTGTATCTTCCCTACTATATTAAAAGCAAGATCATCCTACCATTACTGCTGTACTTCTTGTTGAATATCATACACTGAATTATTCCAAATACTTAATTTCATTAGATGGATTTTCTAAGAAGACGTAAATTAGGGCATATGGTTCATAATATTTTCACTTCCTTTCCCTGTAACCCATTTCACTAGTTTTACAGTTCATCAATTTAAGCATTATGGTTAATAGATAACATTTAATTCTGTCAAAGGAGGAAAAAAATCCAAGTGTCTCATTAGGAAGCTCTGATGGCCATTTCAGAAAGTAAAACTACACTTTCTACCTAGGTCCAATAGAGATGAAGACACTGAAGTTGGAAGCACATACAGGACTGACAGGTTTCTGTGCAGGGCAAAAGCTTTTTTACTGCTCACTTGGGCATGAGGAAAAGTGGATCCCTGGGGGACAGAATTCCTGTGAGATTTACAGCTACACAACAGCAATGCAAAGCACTAAACCAGAGCTCAAAAACATCTGGTTTACCACAGCTAAAAACTAAAGGCAAGCAACATTTTATTTATGTTAAGCACAAGACATTCCTACACACATATCAACAGTAATATACAAATATTATCTAATAGCAGGAACAGCATCTCTGAGTAACTCCAGGAAAAACATCAGCAAAGCCATTTTCTACCCAATACTGTGCACTGAAATGTGGCAATAATCTTTCAAACATCAACAGGTGCTGAATATCACACAAGAATAAGAAACACATGAAAAAGCTTCCACAAAATATGAGGAAGGCTGAATTCTCCATTACACACAGTCTGACATACAGTCATTGCAAAAATTTACAAGGAGCTGTTTTAAAAATCTTTGTGAACATGTGTGAACTCCACTTCTTCAAAATAAGCAAGACACATTTCTGTCACATGCTCAGAATTCTTCTACAGGTGGTATTAGTGCCTTAAAAGCCTCAGTGATCAATCAGAATTATCACAGGAGGGGATTCAGAGTCATGTCAGGATTCTGAATGACAGAAGCAGGCAAGGCTTTGTACTACAGAATGTTCAAAAATAGAATACATAACCTAATCATCTACTCACACTGCTGAAGAAGTAGGCCAGCAGATAAAAAAAAAACCTTTGAAAAAACCAACAATTAAAATGTGTCCCACTCCAGTTTATTAACACATCATTAGACTGTTTCACAAGGTGCTTTTAAATATAAAATTATTCAGTGGATAAAAGGGAGGCTGTGGTTGCAACACACTGTACCTGTAGCATCAGCTGTTTCTTTTCTGCACCCTGACTCTTCTCTGAACTGCTTTTCCCATTGTATTTTTTAAATTTTGGCTACGCTGTAACACAGCTCCTAAGGCTATAACCACGAAAAGTAAATAGGCCACTTTAAAAAGACAACCTTTGGCATGTGAGATTTGAGGTGGGAGGATCATAACACTCTTTACAGGTGCCAAACTCAGGATTTCTCTTCCCAAGTGTGATACATGGCACAGGAAGGATGTGGTGCTGTAGGAGTGAGTCCAGAGGAAGCACCAGGCTGATGAGAGGGATGGAGCAGCTCTGCTGGGAGCAAAGGCTGAGAGAGTTGGGATTCTTCAGCCTGCAGAAGAGAACCTTGGCTCAGAAGTTTCCCTCTCACATTACTGCACAGAGATGCATTTAGAAACTTCACAAGTTATTACCACTACATCACCAAAGGGTTACGCCAGCACTTTTCATTTAAAGGAAATTTCCTTTAAAAAAGCACTTTGTGAACTCTACTAGAAGTTGCAAGGCATTTCAATCTCCCTTGTCTACTCCTCAACCTTTTATTACAACAATAAATAATACATGCAGTAGATTAATATTTAGAAGAACTTTATTCTCCTACTTGCATCATCCTTATAAATTATTCTCCTATTAATGAGTTATTTGATCTCAACATATTAGCACAAAAATTACATTGTTCTCTGTACTAATCTGTAACCTATGTGCTTGCCTTCTGCTAAAAGCTTCTCTTCAAAGTGCTATTATTAATTGTCAAGCATTGGAACTGTTCCTCCAGACATTATCCCCTTTACTTCCAAGACAGGCAGACAAGATTTTCTCCACTTTTTGCAAGTAAAGTACAAGCTAAAGTACATCTGAATACACAATTCATTCTATGTAGCACTGTGCTCTCCCTAATGTACTCAGCGTGGCCAACTTCTTACAGGAAGCAATTGCTGGAACAATTAGGACTCAGCAAGATTAATACACAAGATGTTGTCATGTCTGACTTTTATCTCTTGCAGTGATACTGGAATGATAAAGATGCAGCCCAACAGCAGTGTGCCAGCAGTGACCAAACCTCTGCAGCCATTTGCTGGAACTCTAGGCTGAACTTCTTTGTGCTGCATTAATGTTAGAACTGCAGAGCTATCATGAACTACTTCTCTTCCTCTGATTATAACTTTGTCTTAAGTTGAACATATTCACCTAAGACCTGCAATGTTCATGCCCCAAGCGCGAAGGAATCCTCCAGACACTCTTGTTTCAGTTCTTTTGGTTTTTTCCAGTACCGTTTGAATACACAACAGTGAACCTACACTAATCTCCAGAACGGTTTTTTGGAGAAGAAACTAGACATACACTAAATCAGCACAATTCCTGGTAGTTTCTGGATGCCTGTTTCTTGTAACAAGTTAAACCTTAGACTGTCTTGGAAAAATCCAGTGTCAGTCTTTCCAAGAAAATACACGTGCACCTATGAAAATAAGATAATATATACACTATCATTCAACCTCAAAATAAGTCTCCTTAATAAATTAATTAATAAATAATCACTGTGAAGTAGCCAAAGATAATCCTAGTCCACCACAATGAGAAAAAGTCTTAGAGGCACTCTAATACAGACATTAAAATTGGTGTTATACCTGCTTTACTCATTGGCTACATTGCAAATTATGTCCACACTTTCAGCCACAAAGAAGAATATCAACGCTCTATTCATCAGGAAAATTTATTCTTGTGTTCCCAGATCCACAAGACAAATTATTCTACTTGTACTATTTCCTTTCTCAGCAATGTCCTTCTTCTCATCTCCACCAAAAAGCTCCATCTAAAAACACTGATTAGCAGAAGCAGCCACCCACAATGTGCACGGGTCACTTGCAGTCTGTTCTCTGAACTAGAGATGATCTTGGCAATAAAGAATGCAGTTTCTTCTCTACCTGAGCAATATTTTGAAGCTTGATGCACATGATCTGCTCCCCTGGATTTCTGCTCCCTGGAAAAAAGGCAGCTCGAGTCCAGTGACTGAGGACAGGATTCTTCTCACCTAAATTTCAACTATCAGGACTGGGCATCGTGTCTAAGTTAACAAACAGCTGTTTCTACAAGGACTGGTGAGGTGCAGAAGATCCCTTGCAGAGTCCTCCCTCTGCCATCTCCCCACTTCATCTGAGAATCCAACAGAACAAATCATGCAGGAATGAAACATGAGAAACTCTACATTCAGAAGGGACAACCACATACAGGTAGTTTGTTGGACCAACGGTCCTGCCACGAAGAAAATAAAGAGCTGCAGCCAGAGCTCCCTTATGAAAATCACTTGCTGTTCTTTTCAAGCCTGAACTCAGCAGTGCTGAAGTCTCAGATCTGTTTTGAGGCTGCTGCAGAATTATTTTTCTGGTGTTGTCTGACAGCACAAAGAAGATTTTGTGTTTTCTCCAGGAGCATCCTGCACTGAAATCCAGAAACTGAAGCCTGGCACAGTGGGATTCAGTCAGTGACAATTCTCACTTTTCTCTGAGGATCTGTATGTACCAAATTCAATTAGTATTTGCTACAAATGTAACATATCAACAGGGGACAAGCCCTCATGTGATGGAAATCAGTGTAGTGGCTCTGATTTGAAAGAACTTGACCAAATTTCATCAGCTGCAACTCTCACGCAGTGCTGGTGAATAGCTCACTCCATCACTAGGGAGGTGAGGACCATAAAATTTGAGTGCCAGGAACAGTAAGTGGCCAATTCAATTTGTTATCCTCTTTAGGACTTCTCAAACATTTTATTTCTCCTGTTTTTAGAAAGAAGAAAAATGGGTCAGAATATATAAAAACTATCACACAGGGATGGTGGGTGGAAAACTGTCCTGAAGCCATAATGTGAAATTTGATTACTTCAGCAGCCACAAAAAAACCCCATTCATAAAATAGTCTTTATTAAACTCACTGATGTTGGTTTTTTTTTTACTGTTTTTAAACTTGAGCTAACTGCCAACACACTGTGTGAAGTAGCACTTCCTGTTGATTTGTTTTGTATTAATTATAGCACAATTAAAAAGGGGAATCTTTACTGCAAACAACTACCAGGTGTTTTAAACCCACAAACAGGGGCCACAACATTTCCAGGTGACACTGTCAGTGTTACTGCGGCACAACAAACACATTTCCAAATGTATGTGCATTCACAGAAATTAAAATTCTAGAATGGGAAAACCTTCATTATGTTTAAAAAGCAGGGGGGAAATCCACCCACTGGGAAGGCCCCTGATATTTGTGGAATAGCTGCTAAAATTTAAGACATGAAGACCTAACAGGTCATCTAATCTTGCCATTCAAAGGTCTGAATTTGCTAATCAGCCTCAGAGCTAGAAGAAAACTGACATAAGAGGCAGTAACAATAAAACTAAATTAAGTGTGTATTTTTTTGCATAAAGGAATGGAAGGGAAAATTGAAATATTAATAAAGTACTTGTTGCATTGACTGTTGATGAACTGAAAAGCAGTACAATTTCCTGAAAATCAGCTGTGCTACATTAAAGTTTACAAGTATTTTGCTTTTTTTCCTAACTACTTTTATACTTGGCTTAACTGTGTAGCTACTTGGAAATTCCTAAACCAGGAATCCTCTACAGCACCAAGGAATCAGTGTGCCCACCATCACCAACCTCAAGATCAAGGAAGCAGAGTCTCCTACCTCACCAGAGCCACAAGCAAAACACAAGAGGTTAAGAAGTATTTGGTTTGTAAAGGTTACACAAGGAAATAAAAAAAGGTAAAACAAATTCTTCCTGCTATTTGTTTAAAATATCCCAAATACAGGAGAAGCTTTTCTTTCCCCCATCAATCCTGACAGATACTATAAGAGAGGATTAAAGGAAAGGTATGAACTCAATGAGGGGAGAATTCAAGTGACCTAATCCATGTTAATCTGGCAAAAAGCACATGCCAATAGAAGTGTTCTGGCCAGGCAGAGACTGACAGGTCCTGGAAAGGTTAAACAAGTCAAAGTGCTCTTTTTCTTTGCTGTTTTAGCATAGTTTATTGAGCTGCATCTCAAGTAATCAGGAACAGAAATTCAGCTTTTTTTTACGGCGTAAAAAAAGACCACTCACAATTCTCCCCTCAGTTACTTCAACTGGTGGAAAAAACTTCATAATCCTTTAGGTTAAGAAACAACCAATATTGATGCCTGCTGTTCTCTAAGTAACTGCTCTGTCAGTAGGGTAGAAGACATTTATGTAAAAGGAAAACCATGAAATGGGTATTGCACCAGCTGGATTACCATAATCCAAGTTCTTCAAGAAATTCAAGAGTAAAGAACTGTTTTCAGGTATGATCTTGAAATCCTGCAGACTCAAAACTTTCCTAAGCTTCCCAAGAATAAACCTGTGCAGGTTTAGACAGTTCTTTTCCAAGCCAGGAACACGGACAGATGGATTGACAAGCTTTGGAGCATATCTCGGGACAGACAGACTGATGGGTGCTACTCTCTATAGAATAACATCAGAAAATGTTTTGCACACCTGGAATTGCTTTAAGAGACCACAGCTGCAGTGCCTGGATGCTGATCAGCTCCCAGTGAGCTTCAACACATGCTGGCCTCAGCAAACACCCTCAGCAACCCTACAATCACCCACACCAAACCCCACCAGAACCTCTACCACAGGGACACGTGAGGACAGGTATTTATACTGCATTTTGCTACAAAAAGCATTTTGGGGAGATTCCAACTCCATCTTTAGTAATAATAAGGAGACTTTGTATTAGAGGACTCTTGATTATCCTCAGTACTGAACAACAGTACATTCACATTCAGCTATGAATAATTCTAGCAGCCTTAGTATTCTGTCTTGATTGTTTTCCTCTTCACAAGTATCCTCTAAATGTAATTTCTCAGTAAGTACTCACTGAGGAAAAGCACCTCCCCAAACCATGGGGACACTGCCTAACATCTAAATCTGAAGTTTCTGCAAGACAGCAATATGCCTGCTAAAAGAAAACAACACAGCAAGCACACATGCATGATAGGATTATTTGTTCCAATACAATATAAATTAGGTCAGACTCCTCTTTGGAGAATTTTGAGTCAAGAACTAGGTGGTCCACTAAATTTCTATTCATTTGCCTTCAGGCTCGGGGAATTGCAAAGACTCTCAAGAAATTGATGCTCCTCTACCCACGAGAGCAATCACTGTTTGGGGGTGGGAGGGCTGGAGAATCTCTCAGTGTAACTGCTTGCCAATACCTGGAGACCTGAGAAATCCTTAGATAGTAAAAAGGGCAGCTAATGAATCCTTGCATATACATAAATACGCACATAGAGACATACAAAATTCAATACAGAAAAAAACCAGCAATTGCCCTATTTTTTTAATGTGGTACATACCATAAAATCACAGAATGGTTTGAGTTGAGAGGGACCTTAAAGCTCATCCAGTTTTACTCCCTGCCATGGGCAGGGACACCTTCCACTATCCCAGGGTACTCCAAGCCCTGTCCAACCTGGCCTTGGACACTTCCAAGGATGGGGCAGCCACAGCTTCTCTTTTTCCCTGTGCCAGGGCCTCAGCATCCTCAGAGGGAGGAATTTCCTCTGTATATCTAAAACTTAAGAAAATATTCTTATCCTTAAAATAAGAATATAAAACTTACGATAGAAAATAAAATACCCCGAAGAAAAGTAACCTCTGCATCCTCATTAAACAAAGAGTAATGGAATGACTGTCTGTAGAAAATGCAAGGGATCACGGGCTGCAAACTGCCTGGAGCCTGCTGCCCCAGCAGGCTTCTGCTCAGGAACACTGCATTTTCAAAAGCTCACCCACAGCCATCCTCTCCCTGATCCCATAAGTAACTGAAGGAAATCTTCACGCCTCCAGGGGCCGTAAGTTCCTGTCAACAGCTTCACGTATCTCAGGAGAGGACTGAGCCAGAGCAAGATGTGACAAGCAGCCCTTCAGCAAGGCTGCTGCTCTGCTGTGGATGGAGCTGGCCAGGACATGCAGCCATCTGAAGGGCTGGGGCTTGGGCAGCTGCTTCCCCACAGCTGGGGACACAGCAGCCTCTGCACCTGCAGCAACACATGGGTCATCCCAGGGAAGGGGCTTCACTCTCACTCCACAAAAAGCAATATATTGATTAAGAGACAGAAGCTGCAAATTTGCTCTGGTCTGGTTTTTCAATGTGGCATCACCTTGAGATAGATCCACCACAGACCCCACTGTCACCAGCAGGGCTCACACTGGTGGGTTCTGACAGACAATTTGTGCATGTGGCTGAACCACTTAAATAAACAAAGAATCTAGAACACTCCTTACACCTGGAACACTTAATGTGTTTGAGAGTAGTGTAAGATAAAATACATAGATATAGGTACCTTTCCTAGAGCTCACACTGTTGGGTTTACTCACCTTCTCTAAGTTGTGACAATTCTGCTGCCTTGAAACAGAAATAGAAGATTGATTCCTGGATGAAATTCTTAAACCACCACCATGAAATGTCATTTGGCTGCAGTTAGACTGGGTAAAAACTAGTGTTAAGGGAAAAATATAGAGCTGCGGGCTCCCTTTGTGAAAAATCAAAGTATGAGAATGAAAATGTTTCAATCTGATTAATTATTTGGTTTAGAATATATGCTTTTCATTCTACTGTATCAAAATACTCATAATAAAACAGTGCAGCTGATGAAGTCAAGCACTGCCTTACAAAGGCTGGCAAATTTGCAGAACAGCACTTGAGGTTCAGATTAGTAAAATCCTAATGAATATCTACTCTAATACCCATGTAATTGCAGGGAATGCACTTGCAAGTGGTATAATTAAAAAAAAAAAAAGAAAGAAAGAATGAAAAAACCACTGGTACAATGGAAGTCCAGACTGTGATTTTAATGTCAGTTTAAGAGATTGAAGTGCTATCCTGGAAGAATGAAGATCCCATTTAAAGGAATGCCAAGAAATGAAGAATCACAATAAAGATTTCCAGTTCCTTCCCAGATCACAACATGCTTCCATCTTTCACTGTAAGTACCAATGCCAACAATTCTCAATTTCATCAGTTTGGTCCCAGACACCAAAATGGTTTTCATACAGTGTTAATGACTGCTTTATCCCAAGTGCTCATCTCTCCTTGAACACTGCAAAAGGAGTTGCTCAGCACAGGCTCCTGAAGACTCTCTTGGACATAAATAAAAGTTGCTTTTGCACTACATGTTGCACTTCCTCCTGGGAGCCTGCACCTGGCATCTCCACACCTCACCTTCCTACCCATAAAAACAAGTTAGTGCAGGATTCCTTTACCTCCCAAAACCACCAGGCAAATTAATGCCTTAAAGACAGAGCTGGTGCTGTAAGAATGAAGCCACAGAAGGGCTGAAAGCAAGCACTGTTGAAATAACACCAAACAGAACAGGACATATGAGAGACCAAGTAATAACGTAGCTTTATTCCTAAGTAATTGGCTGAGCAAGCAACTCTGATTAATTCTGCAAGAATGCTTGGGTAGTGTTTATAAAAACCAAGTCATTACCTTGACTAAACATTGACTTGGACAGTTAACTTTAACCATCAAGACCTTGACTAAATATTGACTGGGAAAGTTAATTTGAACTATAACATCTAGAAAATCGTGTTCCTCTTTGCTAGTATTTGCTATCACTTTAAAATGCAAACAGGGTTGTAAAAACAGAGACTCTCCCACCTCACTGATACTTAGTTGCTGAGCTTGGCTGCTGCTAAACTCAACACAAACACCTTGTAAAAATTTGAAATATAAAATACTTTAGAGACAAAGGCCTGTTATGGATGAGAGGGAATGGTCAATCTTCCTTTGCTTGAGTGAGGACACATCAAAAGTATGAAAAAAAAGGTTTCATAATGCCCATGATTTAAATTTATTTTGATACATATATGCAGCAGTTTTGCAAATTTTAAAATCTGTGCCTTGCCCAAAAAAATCACACAGGCTGATCACCAGGACAAGGGTTCATTCTGATACCTCTAGTTTTTAGCAGCAGCTACTTCAAGTCTACATCCTCCACTACTGGTATCACTTCATCATGTGAGGCCATGGGTCAACGGACACACACAGGGTCTTTCACTTGCTGAGATAAAAAAAAAAAGAAAAAAGAATAAGAAGAAAATCAATTTCAATCCTCCTAAGATGAAACCACTGATGTGTGCAGTCACTAAGGTCCCAAAGGTAATCCTACAAGAAAACATGATGGTGTCCTCCATCACTGTGTTGAGATACTGTTAAAGTGCAGCAAAATCACCTATGAGGTGCAGTCCAAGATCAAAACACTCCAAACAATAAATCTGTATTTCTAGACCAGTGTGAATAGTGCATTTTAGCTGTGCAATGACAAAAGGGCAAGGAACCTTATGCTTCAAGAAGGTGTAATGTATGTGGATAAACAAATAAATAATGCTGTGGATGCAGCACTAATTCCATGCACAGTTTCAGCTCAGGAGTTTGAAAGTCCCTTTTAGCTTTATGCCTTCATTCCTTTTTTAATACATCAGCTGCCTTTAGCACACTGAATGAAAAACAGCTTAAGAGCAAATATAAAAGACATAAATCTCAGCTACGAGTGAAAATACCAAAGTGGTGAAAACTTGCTCCTCCATTATTTTTGAGTACAGCAGTAAGGAACAGATTGATACTGGTGTTACGGGGGGTGAGGGTGGGGAATGAAAGAACAATAAACAATACAGTCATCAGTAGTTTAACACAACGCTGTGTCTTGCAATGGAAACATACTGTGAAACAGCTTGCGAGATAAGCTTCGTCAACGATAAGTAATTTTTATTCCGTCTGAGTGGCTGAAAACAATAAACATGATTAAATGCTTCAGACATGCATTCAGAATTTAGACAAACGGCAAAGAGTTCCAAGGACTTTGCTTTTAAAACTACTTCGGGGAAAGACCTGGAAATTGACTTAACCGGTTTGAAATGTACAATGAAAGAGAAGTTCGTCGGGAAATTAAAAACATCCCATTCGTCTGCAAGCTGCAGGACTCTCCAGCCCAGAAACCAGCTTTGTTATCCTACTGTTCTTTACTATGATTACTAGTCACAGTATCCCACTTCACTCCATCATTCACAGAGGCAGCTCAAAGGTGCCGGTCATGAACCTGAGCTCCCAGAGTGTGAAACACCCTGGAAAACACCAAAGGAAGAGCTGGCTCTGGGGAATTCACAGTCCCGTGCTTGTCCTGCCGGCCCTTGTGGGCTCTGACACCGCTGTCCTGATCGAGCCTGGCAGCAGCTCCTGCGCCCACCTTCCTCCCGCCGCAGCGCTCTGAACTTTCATTCCGGCTGCCTGCTCCTGGTGACTCGGTGACCGTGCACAGCCCCGAGAAGAAAGCACTCCAAAACACTCAGATGATGGGGGGGTTGTCGGGTGAACCCCTAAAGTAGGGGCTGTAAAGGAGAGGTACATGAACTCCCAGCACCTCTAACGCAAGCGGTCACTCCACACCCGCTCCCCTGCACCGCTGACCAGCGCCGGGGGCTGCTGGCCGGGGACCAGCGGGCGGTCCCCAGAGGGTCCCCGGCTGGGGAGGGCGAGCTCGCCCCGCTCGCCGCGCGTCCAGCGGCCCCTCCGCCCCGCTCCGGGCGCCATTTCCCCGCCGCTCCTCAGCGCGGCGTCCCCCGGCCCTGCCGCACCTTCCCGGGCAGGGCAGCGCCGGCGCAGCCGAGCCGCATCCCAGCCCTCGGCCGGCTCCCAGCCCTCGGCCGGCTCCCAGCCCGGCAGCGGGGGGCGCTTCCCGCGGCAAGCGGCGCTACCGCGACCGATCGGCGCTTCCAGCTGCGGGCGGCAGCGGCCGAGGCTCCCGAGAGCGGCGCATCCCAGGGATACTCAGCACGGCGGGGGCGGCTGGGGGGAATCCCGCAGCCGCATCGCGTCTGTGGCTCCCTCCTCGATTTCTTTTTTACTTTCCCCGCTGCGGGGGATGGCGAAAGCGCCCCCAGCCCTTTGCCCCGGAGCTCAGCTGGGTGTGGGGTAGCCTCGCACGGCGCTCCCCCCTCAGCCGGCAACTTCCCGCGACTCGCAGGGGATTCCAGCCCTTTCCCCGCCTCGGGGGGACGACAGCGAGCGGGAGGGGGGAAGGACGGGCAAAAAATAAACTTCCTTCGGAGAAAAGCTGCCCTTCCATGCTGCTGCGGGGAGGTGTCCCCGCTCGTAAGAAGAGCAGCGCGCCCCGCTGAGCCCCCAAACCCCGCACCTGCCGCCGCGCCGCCCTCAGGACCGGCCGCGCAGGGGAGCAGGGACCGGCTCTCTCACCTGCCCCAGCGAGCCCTCTCCTCCTCGCATTCCTCTGCTCCCCATCGTGGGCGCAGCAGCTGCTGTTATTCCTTAGGATACACATGGCCCGTCCATGCTGGGAGAGCCGCCTTCCCGCGCCGCCTGCCCTCTCCGGCCCCGCCAGCGCGGCGCTGAGGCCAGAGGGAGGGGAAAAGGGAGGTGTGCGGTGGAGGAACGCTGCTGATGAGGGGTCGGTCTCCTCCTCCTCCTCCTCCTCCTCCTCTCCCAGGGCTGAGGGTCTTACCGCCGCTTTGCAGCTGGGCAGGGAGAGGGGGACGGGCGAGGAGGGGCTGGCGGGGCTGGCCCCGCTCGGGGCGGGGAGGCTCGGCGCGTCCCGAGCCTGTCATCGCCTCCGGGGCAGCCCCCT